>VZRW01010830.1:1460-72561 GCA_013398125.1 Aegotheles bennettii
GCAGCACCTCCCGCACCCCGACGGGCTCCTCCGGGACCGGGCTGCCACAGCGACCGCACCGCCGCCGCCTCAGGACCCCCGGCCCCGCCGCTGCGCAGGGCGAAGCTTTTCCTCGGCGTCGGGCGGAGCGGGGAGAGGAACTCGTGCACCATGAAAACGGTACTTGTGGGGTCTGCCCAGCGCCTGGGCCCCGGCGGGGGCTTTGTTCTGCCCGCCTGGCTGGGCGAGGAGTGTGCTCGGCCATAAGGAGCTATAACAACACTGGTTTCTTATCTGTCCGGTGAAAAGGGGCTTTTGGGAGTGCTGAAATCGCAGAGGTGTGCCCTGTGGTTAGGTCAGCATCGCAGTCCCAGCACCACGGTCCTCCCTGTGTCCCCTTCTCCATCAGTTATCCCTCACAGTGCTTGGGAACTTTACCAGGGCTTTGTTGTTCCTGAGCAGTTGTGCTTGTGACAATGTGCACAGCTCTGTGGCTGCTGGGTTGGCTTGTTTGGGGTTTTTTTTCCAAGCTAAAAGGTAAGATACATTTAAATTCTTACATTTTATAATTTGTTCTGCATTAAAAATAGCCTTGGGAGATGCTTCCAGGTGTCTGATGTGAATAACTTTGCTTCCTGGAGTGCTGCTTGTTGATTGCTGGTTGGAAATTGTACCAGGCACCTCAAACCCTCGTGTTTGTTGTTTGAGTTTTCTGCCACACGCAGACAATTAGCACACCCAGTGTGATTCTTGTAGCTGTTCTGAATTCCTGTAGGTTGTGTCTTTGGGCATCCATCTGAAATGCCATCACTGAGGTGCATTTCACCCTCTAAAGTGTGATGAAGGTGCTGCCAGATTCTCTGTGGTTTTCATATAGAAACGTGTGGCAAGTTCTGAAGCAAATCTGTCCTGTGCCAGAGCAGAGCTGAAGAAATGAATTGAGAATTAAGTTTTCATTTCCCATTCTTAAAAGAGTTTTTCTTTTTTTCCTCGCTTCATGTTTAAATAGCAGAAGTAGCACTTTGTGTTTACAGTGTTTTTTTTTAAGGATGTTTTACAGAACACGTACCAAAGCTTCCACTTAGTTAATTTTTCAGTGTGAGAATGTGTAGTGCTCACATTATTGTACAACGTGATGATTGCTCAGTTACTGACAAATGCTAAACTAGAATAATTGTGCACTGGATTTGAACCCTGCCCTGGTTCATCTGCTCGTTCTGCCTTGATTTATTCTCAGGGGTCTGAGCTTTCCTCTGCGTTTGTACATACAAATTCAGGAGTGTTAGTGTTATAGAAAATCTGAGCTCGTTTGCTTCTCTGCCCTTTTAACACAGGGAAATGTGCTGTTAAGGTGCTCTGAATCCTTAAAAAAGTTTTGGTGGCTTTATTGGCGCACGTATGAGGAATGGTTTCTTCTTTCACAGTGCTTGGAATCTCTGCACTGTCTTCCCAGCTGAAATTTGCTGCTCAATAGCCTCTGCTCTCCTTATTTCAATTTCTGTGTATAGAACTAACCAGTCCTACGAAGCCAGCACTGCAGTTACCTTCAGTCATTAATCTGTCACTGAATCTTTGATCTTTTTTTTCCAGTCACATCACATTTATGTGTTTGCTCTGCATCTCGGTACCCCACAAAGCATAACTTCATTCTTTAGACTCTAAGAGGAAAAATAGTCTTAAAGCTGCTTCATTGGAAATATTTTATAGCACTAACAGAAGCCTAAGGACTGGAAAGTCGCAGAGGGCTCAAAACTATTTAAAAGATAATCAGTTGTGGTTCTTGGAAATTAGTCAGGAACTAATCAGCACTTTTTGTTGGAGTTTTCAAATCAGATTCCTTTCTACCTGCATCTGTGTTTTAAAGAACTTTTTGATGCTTGCAGTAATTTAGAAATATTTATTTTTAAAAACACATTTGTAAATGACAATATCTAAGCTTATAGATGATACTAACAGAAGTAAACTTTTTGTACTGCTTATTCCATATTACATTTGATATTTGAATTTAAAGGCTCTATATAGTGGGAGGAATTTATCGAGGTCTTGGACAGTGATCAGCATCTTGAATTTTAGGGAGTTTGTCCAATACTTGAGTGTTCTGAACTTCCTCTGTGTAAAAGCTAGCAAACTTTTCAGGTCCAAGTTACCTTTAAGACAGATCAGCTGGCTAACTACCTTGCCAGGCTTATGGTCTTGTTATTACTAAGATTATGTCTGTGCATTATTGTCTTTTCTACAGATGACGGGATCAAATGAGTTCAAGCTAAATCAAACTCCAGATGATGGCATTTCATCGGTAAAGTTTAGTCCAAATACGTCTCAGTTTCTGCTTGTTTCATCCTGGGACACAACTGTCCGGCTCTATGATGTTCCTGCCAACACCATGAGACTCAAATATCAACATTCAGGAGCTGTCCTTGACTGTGCTTTTTATGTAAGTGTGTGAGCTGGGGTTTTTAAAGTAATTATTTTATAGATATGTAGTGCCCAAGGTGCATGAGAAGCTGTCAGCCCCTGAAATGAAAGGGATGGTGAAATCCTACCTGAAATCTAGGTTGAAAAAAATAGCTTGCTCTGCCACTTATTCTGCTTTTATTGAACGCCATTCTAGTCCTGAACCCAGATATTTCCTGTGGAGGGTGCAGGCACAGAGGAATTTACTTGTAGTAGAAGTTGTAGGCAAAAGTAATTTGAACTGGTTTGTGCTGTTTCTGTGGTGGTGTGGTAAATCGTGTGCGTATTTCTTACAAAGAGTTGTACTGGTAGTGTACGGCCGTTACCCACAGTGAATGCATTTCATGTAGCCAATTATTCTTTTCTTTTCAAACTTCTCATACTGGGTTGTTTTGCAAGCACGGCATTGTTCCCAGTGAGCTATTCATTTACCAGATTCTTGATTTCTGTATTTTTAATGCACTGGATTTGAAATATGGTTTCAGTTTAGTGGTGTCACTTTTGTTTTGCCTTTTTTTTTAAATGGTTTCAATTAGCATCTTTTTTTGCTTTGCATTCTGGCATATCCTCCAGGGACTTGATCTGGATGTGTTACTGAATGTTTTAAGGATCAGTTTGAACTCTTAATTATGCTTGTGCTTTTTTCAGTGAACGTTTTGTCACATAGCTAATACTGTCGTGTGGATCAGCACGCAGGTTCTCAAGTGGTTTCTAACAGATTAGTTTTAGAAGTGTTACACTTGGATTAGGTGGAACTGCCTTAGATTGGTGGTTGTTTAAAATTAAGCATTATGATTTTTCTGTTACAGAAATAGAAATGATTTGATATAGCCTCTGACTGCTTTTGTTTCTTAGTTTTACTTTGGAATTAAAAAAAAATTGTGTAGCTCAAAGTGCTTAAACATTTTGCAAAGCTTCTGTCATCTGCCTGTCTCAACCCTTGTGTCTTAATTCCCAGCTTCTTAAAACTCTTGAGAGCAAATCCTGTGTTATGAGCCTAAGAAATTAAATGTATAGCAGCCAGGGAAACTTAACACGTGTCGTAAGGTGAAAGTTTTTTGCTTTATAGGATCCTACCCATGCCTGGAGTGGTGGATTAGATCAACAGTTGAAAATGCATGATCTGAACACGGACCAAGGTAAGCAGATTGAATTCTGTAAGTGATCTCAACAACCAGCTTAAGCTTCAGATTTATACACTTAAGTGAGCGGAATATGTTTCAGGTTTTTTAGTTGGGTGGTATTTGCTTTATGTAGCAGCCTCTCTGATTTAGGTCGTTGGTGTTAGTGCTCAGCAGCCTCCTTTGCTATGCAGCCCTGTCTCATCACCGAGGCACAGAACCAGGGCAGTAGTCCTTGCTGTGTATTTGAAGGTTCTGCTGTGGGACCTCTAGCAGAAGGGCCGAATCACTTGCTGCCAAACTGAGGCATTAAACTTTTCCCGTGATGAATATTCAATGATGTATTTTACACGTGTATTTTTTTATGATTTTAAGGTGAAAATGGAAGGAAAGGAAATAGCTATGTGCTCATCATACTGACGATTTAAGGTTCATATCATATGTACCTTTATTTAGCAGAGTAGCTAGGGGACCTGACAAGTACTACCTAAAAGCACAGAAGGGGTTGGCCAGAAAGTTTAGCAGATGCTGCTTGTAACCAAATAACCAAACGTGTTATTTTTCAAAGGTTTGTGGCTTCGACGTACTTAGAATGGTCTTTCACATGTGTGATGGAATGAATGTAAAGCTTTTGCTTTGTCAAACATCATTGGCCTTATACTACATTTTTTTCTAACAAAACATTGCTTGAAAGTAATGCAGTTCCAGTGCTTCACTGGTGCCAAATGTGGAACGAGTTTGTCTGACTTCTTTGTGTGTTTGTGTTAAAGAGGAAAGCAAATCTCAGCCTGAGACCCGTGTGGTCACCGGGACCAACTAATAGCCAGGGCTTGACAAACTCCTGTGTGCAGTAATGTTATGGAAAAGGTGGAATAATTCTGTTATGACTTTGTGCTTATATTTTTACTAACGTGTAATATTAATTCCTTCCTTTTGTCATAATGTTAACAGGCACAAGCTTAGGTCACTTTCTGTATTAGTGTCTGTGTCACAGGTGGTGATACCGAACACTTTATATTTGTGAAGATCTCTCTGTGGCTGCCTAAAACTCTCAACTTTCCTTCAGAATTTCAGGAAACAGAAGTTTAAATTTAACATTCCTGATCTTTGCAAAAGTCATGCTTCTGAAGGCTGAACTATCCTTGATGGGACACCCGTGGGAATGTCAGGAAATAGCGTGTTCATACTGTGTTCTTAATTCTACACATTTGTAGAGCCAATAAAGTTACAATAAATTGTATTTTCTTACAGAAAACCTCGTTGGTGCCCATGATGCTCCTATCAGGTGTGTTGAGTATTGCCCAGAAGTGAACGTCATGGTGACTGGAAGTTGGGATCAGACAGTTAAACTCTGGGATCCCAGAACTCCTTGCAATGCAGGAACCTTCTCTCAACCTGAAAAGGTATGGGCTAGGTGCTGCACCCCAGGTGATGTGTTAAATAATGCATCCTATGGCTGGTTAATCATCACCACACAGGACACAGTCATAAACAGTGAATTTGAAAAGTTACTTTGAATGGCTTTTAAGGTGTGAAAATGTTGCATTTTAAAATCCCGATTTCCAGAATATACTGTGATTTTTAGGTTAAGGCTTTGAGCTATCATGGTGGACTAAATTCTTATAATTTAAAACAAACTTGAGGAAGAAAAATTTAACAAAAAACAGTGTGTGAGGTGGACCCAGTCGTTAATGTTCCTTGGCTTAGGTGTAATATGCACTGTCTATTTCCTTAAACACTAAGAACTAGAGTTTCCTTAAGCACTATCTTGGATATATCGTATTCTGGCAGTCATAAGGGGTGATTATGTTGAAATGTGACTGGAGATACAGTAGGAGGCCAATTACATTGCCTGAAATAATATTTTGGTTTTTCACTTGTATTAAAAGACTGAACAGAACTGCTTGTGTTGTACAGCTGTTGATGTACTAATGCCTAGTAAGTGCATGCGGTGTTCTAATACTAAAATCCTTTGTGCTAATGAGAGATCAAGAGAAATAAGGTAAAATGTAATGTCTTAAGCTTTTTCTAATGGATATACAACGTGTTAATCTTTATACTGCTTACAGTGGTGTCACTGAAAGAACTAGAACAATAATTTCTTGTTTTTCTCAGACTCAAACGCAGGGTTGATAATTTTACATAGGAATATTTTTTTTTGCCTATCCCTTTTTTAAAATGTCATTTGGCTCTGTCGCACTGTATTGTCAAGTCACAATTACCAGCCATCATTATGTTCCCTATTGCATCTAAATAGCTGTGGCTTTTGCTACAACATAGCCGAATCTACTTCTGGCAAGACCTTTGTTCAGAATAAAGTAGTTGCATTATTTCTAGTTTTGATTTATAGTTGTATGTAGCATGTAAAGAACCGTGATGAATTGCTGACAGAATATCATATAATGGACAGCCACAGTGAATCAAGCTGCTTACTGGTTCAGCAAGGTTCATTATGTCATTTTTTTAATACTGCCTTTGATAAATGTGTACACCTACTCAACTGCATGACAATGGTTTCGTTTGATTTATGATTGTGTGGTGTAGAAAGAATACTTGCTATACAGGTGTGACATCCGTTTGTGAAGAAGATTTAGGATATTTAATGTTCTGTGTGCCTTTGTTTCCATGCGTGTATACAAACACACTTTATATAATGTTTTGTTAATATTTTGGATCAATTTTTACATCAGTTACGAGGGGTAATTTGAAAAACTGCCTTGTTTCAGCGCGTAACTACTCTTGGCTCAAAGTTTTCTTGCTCCTTTTACACATAAGTGGGATTTGGCAATTGGGATCATCAGATCCCAATTGTATATGTACGTACACACACCTGTCTGCTTAGGTTTTGTTATTAGAAATTAACTTTTCCAGAATAGCAAATAAAGAAAAAAGTTGGTTTTTTCTGATGTTTCGGTGCAGTCTCCCCAGAACCAAATAGCTTTATTGGGCTTTATCAGAGAACCAGAAAGTGAGACCAGGTGCACGAGTGAAACTGTACAAGCACGTGCCAAAAGCTAATTGAACCCTGGCAGCATACCAGATCTCTTACACTTTTGATTCTTGATCTGAGGTATATACAGTATCTGTTTCCTATGCATTCAGCTGCATCGGGTCACTTCTGGAAAAGCTCATTCTAGAGTTTGCTCTTGTTAGCAGCTCAGTTCATTTGATAGCACAGAGTTTTTGCCCAAACCTTTTTTTTTTTCTTTAACATTTTTGCAGATTAATTGTATCCCAAGTAAAAGTTGGGAACAGAACGATTTATATGCTGATTATTTTTCGTGAGAAATTTGATAAACAAAAATGAGAACCTCTGAGCCATTTTTGGAGTAGAGTTGAAATTCCAAGCCAGAGTCTTTTTTAATGATGTCAAGCATATTGCTTCCTTGATTTTCACTTAGTTTTATTGAAGTATACAAAGTACTGTTTTTTTAAGTGATTTATTGGCAATTTATTTCTCTTTATTAACATGAAGCTCAACTTGAAATATTCTGTTTAGAAATAAAGCCACGTGATTGCCAGATGGAGAAAAACTGAGAAGTGTGACATGGTATTGTAGGACTAAACTGCAGGATTGGTAGTGGGGAATGCAAACTGTGCATGCCAAGCGAGGATGAATTCCAATATCCGTGCCTTTTTCCTCGCCACTGTTACTTTGTATCTGTTTTCTTCTTGCCTTGAAATACCCAATAAATTTAATGCTGGAAATAGTCTTTGAGGAAAACTTGAACGATACTGATTCCCCTTTTGAATTATACATAAATGCTTGTGTACAAGTGTAGCATTTAAAACATGGGCTTGATTTTTCCTCTGTGTGCTGGGGTGCAGAATTAAGAGCCTTTGAAATGCTGCAGAAGTGTCTTGTCACTAAGCAGCTGCACGCTACTGCTGTTTATCCCAAGTTTGAGTTAGAAGTTGGAGCGAAGGGGAAATCTGTACCTTTAGACTTCACTGTAGGCATCACCTGTTTTGTTACTGCATATTGCGCACGTTTTATTTTGTACAAAGAACAATCCAGGCTAATAAGTGTTAAATCTTGCTTTATTGTTTTTTATTAAAGGTCTACACACTTTCTGTGTCTGGAGATAGACTGATTGTGGGGACAGCAGGTCGGAGAGTGCTGGTGTGGGATCTGCGGAACATGGGTTATGTTCAGCAGCGAAGAGAGTCAAGCCTGAAATACCAGACCCGCTGTATCAGAGCATTCCCAAATAAACAGGTATGGGAACTGTGTAGGTGATTGTATTTCTGCTGAGTACTCCTTAGGATAATGGGTGGTTTATTTTTCATGTTTTCAGCATCTTCATCTCATTTAAAATACTTCTGGTCTTCCAAGTTTTGTAATCAAACTGAGAGGGGAAATGAAAAATGGTGTTGAGGCTCCTTGTTCCAAGTTAACTCTTTAATAGTGTAGCTTAGGAGTGTTTGCCACTGACTTACCAGCATATTATGTTTTAATTTTTTTTCCAATTTTGTCTTCGTTTTTAACATAACAGATTTAATGCATCACAATGCTGACATGTAATTAAAAAGCGAAGCAACACCCTGCTTCTCCCCCAGAGTTGCAGTAGAAGAGAGGAGGACAGAATTGGCAGTTACTCAGCAGCCTTTATCCATTGTAGCCCTGAGTTCTTCAACAGGCTGTGTACAGGGGCAGGATTAAAAATATAAAAATGTCTTTTATATATTTTCCTTCTTTTTTTCTTATCTTTGAGTCCATGTCGTGCACTTGAGTACCAATGATCCATTATCTAGGGGGAATTGTACAATTTAGATGATGATACAGCTGTTCCATGTAGGTTAATACAGTGCATCTGTGGTATTTTGCTTTCTGAAGTAAAGCAAGAAGATGCCAAAAGTAGCTTTTTCTGGCAAACTAATTTGAAAGGGAATTTTCCCTGTGTACACAGTGATAGTACAGGAATTGGGACACGTAGTTACTTGTTCTTGAACGGGCATGAACACTTTGTCCATTTTCAGTTCTAGTTATAGTAAAACAAGCTGATATTCCAGATTGTATCGTATTATGGATTTTAAGGAACCTTGCTGTAGTTAGGCATCGTTACAATCCTATTTCTGAACAGATCTATTATGGACTTAACTCAGAAGTCATAATAAAAGCATCTCGGGTTGCTTTAAGTCAGGACTGTAATTAACTGAATAAGTGGACACCACTTATAATCAAGTTTCACTGAAAATACTATTTCAACTTGAGTGTTTAGTTGCTAGTATAAAGCTCTGAATTAATTTTAATGTAATTTAATTCTGAAACTAAATAGTCTCATGAGTATCTCAAAGATTTGAAATATTTAGGCCCTGGGGCATAGGTGAACAAGTACAAGGGGTTCTTAACGCTTAACGTTTTTTCCCCAAATCAACTTGTTTGGACCTGCAGGGGTAATTAAAAACCTCACTGTCAATTGCACTGTACTGCAACGAGAATCTCTCAAAGCTTTTTTCTGCATCACTTCTTTCTTACATGACATGAATAAAATCTGCTTCTATCTGTGGTAGCAAACAATTTCTGGTTGTACACAATTCAACGCTTTGAATTTAGTTTATTTGAATTTAGAGGGGTGTAAGATAAATTGTATTGCAATCTGTTCTCCAGTTGTAAACTGCTAAATTGTGCATCTCCATTTTTTTTTGGCAGGGTTATGTTTTAAGTTCTATTGAAGGTCGTGTCGCAGTGGAGTATTTGGATCCAAGTCCAGAAATCCAGAAGAAGAAATATGCATTCAAATGTCACCGTTTGAAGGAAAATAACATTGAGCAGATTTATCCAGTTAATGCTATTTCTTTCCATAATGTCCACAACACGTTTGCTACAGGTAGAGTGGATACTCAATTTTTTTAACACTTGCATCAATTCCTTTAGTTTTGATTTAAACAGGTCAGCCTTTACTTGATATGCCCTTACTTTTTAAGC
The DNA here is from genome assembly GCA_013398125.1 of Aegotheles bennettii. Lineage (NCBI taxonomy): Eukaryota > Metazoa > Chordata > Aves > Caprimulgiformes > Aegothelidae > Aegotheles > Aegotheles bennettii. The sequence goes on from VZRW01010830.1 coordinate 10,944, forward strand.
ATTTAAATCTTATTTCTTGCAATGAGCGGAGTTCTTAAATTATTTCATGCAGTGAGAGTTAATGACTTTAACAGGGATTTGGGGAAATAATTTAATGAATTATACAATGCTGTGTAACCCTGTATTTTTACTGACAAAGTAATTCTAGGTACTTTCTCTTTTCCTTCCTTTTTTTTCCCACCTTTGCTGTATCTCTTCAGTTTTACCGTTCTCCCAGTTATAAATTAAAAACTTTTTAAAAATTAATTTTCAGGAGGTTCTGATGGATTTGTAAATATTTGGGATCCGTTTAATAAGAAGCGGCTGTGCCAGTTCCATCGGTATCCCACAAGCATTGCATCACTTGCCTTCAGCAATGATGGAACTACCCTTGCAATAGCTTCTTCGTATATGTATGAAATGGATGACATTGAACATCCTGAAGATGGTATCTATATTCGCCAAGTGACAGATGCAGAAACAAAACCTAAGTGAGTATGCTTCACCTGTATTTGAGCCTTTCTGAGCATTCATCCCAAGATTTATTAATTTTCCTAAATTCATGAATAGCATTATTGATGCCAGCAGATAGTGCAGCTTGACAGTAGGGTTGGTTTTGATTTTATCTTGTTCACCCAAGCTTTCAATATCCGTAGGTTGATAGACGTCTGATGGATAAAATTGTGCTCAGTTGTTTAGCAGGAGAATGTCAAACTCTTATATTTTTTGAATAGTTGCTATTATATGAAGCTGTGGAGTTGTTGCTAGCTCATTGCTTCAGGAATTAAGTGAAGAATTCAAGAATAATTTATTTGAGTCAATGTTGCTGCGTTTGGATATTTAAGACCTAGAATTAATGAAATCTTTACACGCTGGGTATGCACCCAGCTGTCACAGCCAGAAGGGAATCTGGACACCGTTCTAGGAAGGTGGTGTAAAATCAAGGGAAAGCTTTCTCGGTTCCCGTGTATTGGAGTTTGCTGCAGCCCTTTGATAGGACACTTTTCTATCATTGCTGCTGTCAAAATGGGGCAAACTGATTGATGGAGGTAAAAGGTTTCTGTGAAGCTCGCTTTGGCATGAATGTTACATAGAAAAATTGCTGTCACCGTGCAGAACTGTGCTACTCTGGTTATGCTAGCACAGAGCAGTTGTTTTTATTTTCAAGTTCCTGTGGTTTGTCATTGCTATTTTTTTGTCTTCCAGTACTCAAACTGTCTTACACTTTATCTGGTTGTCTCCATTATTTAGTGTCTAAGCGGCTATGTAAACAGACACACACAGTGACCAAAGTTTTTGAGTTTAAAACCACGAAACCTTCCCCTGGCTCCCTTCAGTGACATTCATGCTGCTTCAGAGCAGCCATTTTATTGCTGTGGAGATGTGAAGTGGGAGTTACAGAAGAATAAATGCACCATCTCTCACTTGGAGTTGTTTGATTTAAAATAATTTTGATACTCACAGAAAAATAAAACCAGAACTAGTTCAGTATTTATTTCTGGAGCTTCCTCAAGTAAAAAAATAAATAAAATCTAAAGATGATAATTCAAATTTATTTTTAAAATCGGATTGTACTTGTTACATACATTTGGGAGGGCTTTAAAAAAAGGTGCTAAAGGAATACTCATTGCTGTTGGCCTTGTAATAGTAAGAGCTGCCTTCAGTTATTTTTATTCGCTGCTAGTTATGGTTGCTAATTCTGTAAATGCTTCATTCTGCCGTATGAGGAGGTTAATCTACAATTAAACAATATTTCCTCTTGGCCCTGCATTATTTTCTGAAACAGATGGTTCATCATTTCCTGGGCTGTTAAACACAGCAAGGTTAAGGTTAGACTCTTGGGAATCAGCTAGTTTTGAATCTTATTAGGCTGTAGAAGGAAAACTAATAAGAATACTCCTTAATATCATTTTGTGACTGTAAACAATTATTTATTAGCAAACAATTGATCCCAGAAGGGCAAATTGTTTGAGTCAGTAATGAGCTGAGAAAAGACAGAGCATATCTGTGTATTTGGAAAATAATTGTAACGTAATTGCAATGCATTTAGACAGGCATCTTTTTGGACCTGTTTCTATCTTTAAATGAATTTCTGAAAACATTAACAAGGTTTATATGCTTTTCTGACATTTACAAGTTGCTTGTGCCAACCTTAGGGCACTGAGAATGATGTGTGTATTTTAATGGTACAGTAGTGTGAGTCATCTCTGGTTTATTCTAAAAATAAGTTACTCAGGGCAGAAAACTCATTTCAGAGTGGTTTTTTTTTGCATATTAATTTGCACCACTTAGCATTTCTGCATGATGCATTCTTAAATGCATCAAGATGGTGCCATATTATATAAAGAAAACTTGGCAAGATCAGCTCTTTGATCACAAAAGCATTATATATTGTATCTTGATATAAGTGGAAGGGGTCTTCCTACACATTTCTGCTCTTATAGAACGTTGAATGCTTTACCTGCTTATGATCACTCTGAATATTGCTTGCTGATGTCCATTTATTTCAGGTCTACTTAGACTTCTGGCGAGACTTTTCCTCTACAAGAGGTGCCCACCTGCTCCTACTACCAAGACTAAAACAACAGAAGTGAGAAGAACAATCTTTGTACTGATGTTTTTAACAAAGAAATACTTGTTTGTATATTGCAGTATGTCTTAATCTGTCATTACTTGCCTGCTTATAATGTTAGTGAAACTTTCCTTTACCTGCTGTCTGTAGCTACATTAGTTCAGTCCTGTAGGCAACTTTGCTTATACCTTCATAAAACTTTTTGTAGTATCCAATTATGAAAACTTCCAGTGGTTTCACAATTGTTCAATAAATATCTGTAGTTTTTTTGAAAACAAATACTTTGTGTCACAACCTTTACTGTTTGTGAAACAAACGTTGAGATGAAACCTTTAAGTTGCAAGGATTTGTGAGTTCTAGATCTTCCTGGTGGAAAATTTCTGAACCTTTTGTCTTTTCTCAATGAGATGCACTGGAGATTTCTTTATTACCTGGGACGTAAGCTCTCCAGGCAATGTTTTCATAGGGCTGTGAAAGCCCAAAGTTGTGTTACATGAGCTTGTTTATCTCAAAGACTTGATCATTACTGGAGAACAATTAACTGTTTCTTGATGAAAGAACTTGAACATGTGGTACTTTGGGTTTTTTTTACATAAAAGCCTAAAGTTAACAGTGCTTGGGAAGAATTGAGGGTAGGGGAAAGGAAATGTAGAGTTTCAGCCTACAGCCGAGTGGTCTGTTCCAAGTCTGCAGATGTGACCTGGTAGCCCAGGGTTGATGGAGTAACACAAGTGGAAAGGTAGAAAAGAGGAGTTTTCCCAGAATGAAAATGACATTCTGGCCACAAACCCCATGAAAATAGGCTGTTTCATTGCTGATTGGTAAGAAGCCTTGTCTGTAATCAAATTTTGTATCAGCCTCTTGAGGATTTTGGGGTGGAGGGTGAGTGTGAGATGCTTGAACTTGGACAAATTACAAATTTCTTAGTAAAGTAGTATTAGAAAAACAACTTGGACGCTGTTTTTTTCTAAACAGGAATGTAGAGCTGGTCAAGAAACTAAACCTGCAAATCAATTTTCTGCTAAAGATAAATGCTTTCTGCTTAGTACTACCAATAAAAGCTATCTCATGTAACTCTGCAGAACAGACTGTCGGGCTGCTCTCTCAATAGCTTGTATCAGGTGTTTGGGAAGTACTTAAGTATTAAGTATTTACTTTGTTCTGTCCCTCCTTACTATTCACTACAAAACTCCTATGAGGCTGATATCAAAGATGATTAAGGTGTGGGTATTTTGGAGTGGTGATTGGAGTCGTCCTTCCAGCTTCTTCTCTTCCGAGTTCTCAGTGCCTGTGTAGCCAGTGGGAGTACTTTACTACCTTTAGGAAAACAAACTTGCTGACAACAGAAATAGTAACCGATCATTCCAAAGAAGGTGGTGATGGAGAAAGAAGCTGGGCTGTGTGTGTGCACAAAGCTAAGAAGCTTGAGTTGTCACCAGGTAGAGACAGTAAACGAGTTGCATGTGGAATACTTGGTATTTGTCATGAGCTAGATATGGATTCTTTGATATAAACTGTTTTTGATAGGTTTGAAAAAATTAAAGATCTTCCTGAATTAAGTATGAATGATGCCCTCACTACAGCATCATCCAGCCTCTGCTCTGACAGATGTGCCCCATTTTAATGGGCTTTTTTGCATTGAGGGGACATGACTGGTGCTGGGCAATGGTTGAATTTTTGATGTCAGTTTAGGAAGTGATGACCCCTTGCTGGGGTTGGGGTTTTTTGTCAGTTTTGTTTTGTTTTTTTTGAGGAATGAGTTTATACATTGGTTATGGGGTCTAAACATGGGAAGCAAAGGCTTCTATGAGAAGGAGTGGTAAAGAAATAGTAAGCAAAATCCCTGTTTGGGGGATGACTGTAGGTCGAGACAGCAGACTCTGCGTTAAGAACTCAAGCATTCCAGGGTCCCAGACCACAATGTGTGTGCAGGTTTAAATCCATACGTATTTGCAGAGCAAACATACACAAGATCTGTTTTTTCTCCATCTCTTCCCAGCTGAGAGAGCATAATATTACAAAATATAAGCTTGATTCCACAGAGAAAAAACTATTTTGTTGTTACCTAGAAGCACCACAGTGACTCTGCTCTGGTGAAGAAAGACCTGAAGTGAGGATGGGTCCAAATAAATAATGCATGAAGGCAGAAATAGCCTGGGACTAGTGAAAAAGTGCTTTAGTGATGATGTGGAGAAAGGAGTATGTGAAATGGAGGGAAGATAGAGTAGGGAATTACAGGGGTAGAGCTGTGGGGAACAAAGTGAAATAAGAGCTGGAAAAAAAAGAGGAGAATTCCAAATAGTTTGGTTAACAAAGTAGACATGTGACATAACTTGGAAATGATGCCACTGTGCAACTTTTCATTGGCAAGTATTGGGGGGGGAAAAACCAAACTGTTAATGGTTGATGTGCTGAGAATCTGCATGCTTCAGCAGACAAAGGTAGCCCAAGATACATAGGAGTAAATGGATTGGACTCACTAGTTCTGTTTTGGCTTAAAAATGGTAGGAAAATTCCTCCTGGTGTGTTGGTGTTCTATGTAAATGCTTGAAACAAGCAAAATCCTGCAGAAAACAGGGAGACATTTGGGCATAACAAAGAGAAACATTAGTTGGTCAGGGCTACAGCTGTGTTGTATATTAGGTACCAATATGTGCAGTTGGAATACAGATATTTCTTTCACAAGATTAATCTTTTATTAGCTCTTTTCTAGAAATGCAGGTCAAGGCAGAGGTTTATAAGCTGGAGAAATCCTGAAACAAGCCTTTCCCGACCTATATAACAAGCAGCTGAACAAAGAGGATATACTGACTCTTGATCAGAGGAATTGAGATCTAAAAAAGCTCCTTAAGTCATTGCTTTTTCATGGTGTTGAGGACCATACAGAAAATGTGGAGTCATAGCCGTCATCCTAATAGAGTCATCAATCACTGTTGACTGCTTGCAGGGAAAAAATATCACGGGTTGTCTCTCACAAGAGCCTCATAACACTGTGGTATTAGAAGCCAAGTGGCATCTGTGCCCCAAGTGTTACAAAAGCATGCTGGTAAGTATACTTTTTTTTGTTGGCCAGTGCTTCAAGATAATCAGTGTAAGGTTACTACACACAGGGCTGGAGCTCTGCTGCATCTCAAACGTCGTGCTTTGTGCTGCTGCTGTAATTATAATAAATATATATTAAAAAAACATACGTCCTTTAGATGGGCGTTTTCCCAAGCAAAGCCAGTCGCTGCTCTGAGCTCCAAGCTGAACTCTGAGCTCCAAATGCAGAGACTTAAGTGATGCCATTGAGGATGACCTTTCCAAAGCTGTGCAGGTATTGCTAGTTCCATCTTCCTTAACTGTCTCATGCTTTTGTAAGCATCCAGTACTCTACTGTCCTGAAAATTCAGGATTTTCAGTAGTTGGAGTCGTGTAGTCACTCAGCAGTAATTCAGCTGGTGTGTGTTAGGATAGATGCCTCAAAGCTGGGTGTTTCTACTATTGGATGCTCTTGTGAGTGTTGGCCTTTATGACACGTCCACCATCGGGGACTGGTATTAGTGGTCTGGAGCAAAACCTATTTCTTTTGACTAGCAGACATCTGTTCTGGTGATTACACCATTAGCTGCTTTTATGTTGTTCAGTATAATCATAACCACAACGCTAGTAATTTTTTAGTCAATATGCAATGGATACAACTTCTAGTCCTCTAGGAATGTGGCATTTACTCAGAGATATGTCAGGCTTCTTTGTTCAAAACAGTACTTAAGTCGCACTTTGTAATACATTTAGTTCTATAGAATTGAGAAATGAAAAGTCAAATACTGGACTCACCCAGATATTATTATAACTAATATGCTAACAGCACTTCCTGTGAAATATGTTTTATTTCATAAAGCTATATGTGTGGCACTTCTTGGCTTTATCATGTGTTTTCCTATAGCATGAATAGATACGAATGTGCTAACAGCAATGCGGGGGGATGTAATAGGTCTTCAGAGTCTCCTGTGATTACCTGCAGAGTGGAAGGGAATAAACTGTTCTCCATGTCCACTGGGACTGGGATGAGGCGTAATGAGTTTAAATTGCAGCAGAGATTAGTCTAGACATTAGGAAAAACTTTCTAAGTGTAAGGATGGTTAAGCCCAGGAATAAATTGCCAGGGGAAGCTGCAGCGCCTCCATCTGTGGAATTTCTCAAGCACAGACTAGATGAGCGTCTGCTGGGAATGGTGTGGTTTTAACTGGTTCCATCTTAGGACAGGAAAGATAAGCTAGTACTGCTTGTACTTAGGGTTGTTGACACTGCTAAATTTCTCTGATCATTCATTCACCTGGCATTGCTCCTGTTACTGCAAATTAGGATTCTTTGTAACCGAAGCAGGGATTCTGACTTATTTAAAACTTTTAAATTCTTAAACAGGCTTTTATTTGCTCCGTGGCCTACACCACCATTAACAGACAAACTCAGTTCAGCTTCACCTGTGCTTTGCAGCTTACCCTGTCAGCCTGCCCTGGCACAACAGAGCTGGTGGGTGCTGCTGAGCTCTGCCTGGGAGAAAGCTCTGCAGAACTGTCCTGTTAAACATGACCATTGTACTTATTAAATCCAATGTTTGTATTTGTTTTGTAGGCATTTCTGAATTTGTATATGGTTAATAAACCAGAGTACCTGATTTTTATCAGCTATATAAATGTTTATCTCAGCCTTATGATAATTATAGTTTAAGCTTGCAGGTAGCTTCACCAGCAGCTGGAACTGAACAGCTCTTGTACCCACCTAGCACGTAGTCAGGTATTTTAATCAATTCCCACTTGCAGAAAACCACTATACTCTGTTTTGGTAAAAACAGAGCAAGGGAGCATCAAGTAAAACCAAAGCTATAATTTATTCACTTATGCCAAAGAGTTCCCAATAATTAAACTAAGCAAGGGTTGTTTTTCCCTGCTTGTGTTTTCTGCAAGCCACCGCTGTTCTGCAGTGACAACAATGCAACAGAGACAACAGTCACCATGGCCTGTGCTGCACAGATGCATTGTAAGAAAGGATCTTGGCTGGAGAATTTGCTCTCTAAATAGATAAGACCGCCAAAGGTTGAGAGAAGAAAATTCTCATTCCACAGATGTCAACAAAGGCACAGAATAAGGAAGCGAATTTCCTTGTCACAGAGGAAAGGCAAGACTTGAACAGAGAGTTCTTGAATCCTTGCTCATGTAATTGGTTTAATTTTTTGCCTCTGCTGTAGAGTTACTGTGGGGAGTTGAGTTAATCTTTTTTATTCCTGTGATGTAATTTTTTTGTCAATCGACCAAACAGTGCTTCCGTGTAAAGGTAAATGAGACCAAATTGTTCAAGGAGAGTTAAGATCCTTAGATGAATCTTCTTAAATGCAAATTTTTCTTATACAACTACAGAGTATACACCATTGTGTTGAAATATATAGCAGTGCTGAGTGGCACAAAGAGGTTCCAATAGAATACAAAGATTTACTTTATTTAGTGAATAGTGAATGGGAGCTGTAACAGATAAGATGAAAGTAAAAAGTGTCAGCATTTTTAGAGGTTGTACTTTTAAAAATAATAATCTAATGTGCCTCATGTTTCTACATAGTATTATCTGGGCAGAGAGAATGTATAATTCAGGCCCTGCAAATCAAAGACTATTAGGAAGTATTAAGTAGAGAATTTGTAATCTGCTTTGTAAAGCTCAAAAAAAATTGCACAGCTGCAGCCTGTGCAGCAGACAAAAGTGTGGATATATCAAGAATAGATATATATTTTTTTTCTATGTTCCACACCCTCAATTTCTGACGCCTCTTACTGACAAGTAGGTTTTCCTGCCCCACACAGACACTGTGTGTTCTGCCAGGAGTCGGTGGCTGCAGTTGCTGCAGTGCTGCACGTGCAGCTTTGTGCATTGTAGGGTGCTCATCCGCTGATACAAAGTTGTTGAGAAGTTGCAGGTATGTTTTTCCTGGAAAGAAACACGTTGGGTATTTCTAAGTGGGAGAGGTCTCCCTATTCCCAGTCCCATGATGGCACGTAGCCCATTCTTTGACATTTAATACATAAAGTCACTATTTTTAATTTTTTACTTGCTGGTGACAATCCATACCATTGAAAGATGACACAGGTTGTGATAAGATAGTATAAATATCTCTTGTCTTTATAAATGACATGTTTTGAGAATATGACTGTGGCTTTTTCTCTAGCATCTCTATTTTTTTGTCTTGAGATTGTCTGATTCTTCATGCAAAGGCTTTATATGATGGCTGGAAGGTGATGCTGCCTGAGCGGTAAGATAAGTGCCCTGTTTCTGACAGAGTACCTTAATTTCTGCTAAAAGAGAGTTTTGGGGGAAACATTGCAAGAAATATTTGTAGATAAACTTTTTAAATGAAACATCTGGCCTTTTGTGCAAAAACCTCAGTCCTGTTCCACAAATTAAATGGCCAGAATATATCTGGGGAAATGGAGCTCTCCATTCCTGGTTGAAATCTTTGTTTTTAAGATTATGGTGCTTGGTCTGAAAAAATAAAAGTACTTAAAGTCCTTGAATTTTTCCCTTGGTTATAATGGAGTCACTGTTCTTTCCCTGTCATCTGCAATCCTCGAATGCTTTTAATCAAATCCTCGGGATTTAAATTATTAAACATCTTTTTGGGATTACATTTTTTATTCCTAATTATACGCAAAAGATATATATCATGAAATATGCAGCATGTAATTGCGATTAAAGCGTGCAGTCTCCCAAAAGATGGGTCTAACAATTTTATACATCCAAAATTTAATTAGGCAGATAATGGGGTTAGAAGTGAGATTTTTAAGGATGAGGTGGGGAAGGAAATTTTTGGAATTACATTTTTTTTTTTATGGAGATGGAAATCAATATGAAGGCTGCAAATGCAAATCAAAGCCACGTTTCTTTCCTGATCTCCAATTGTGTCTTCTTTTGTTGATCTTGATTGTCCATTCAAAACCTGAATTTATCCAAATAGTGACCAAGTAATTCAATGAGTCGCAGAACAAAGTCTGATTTTCTGTATGGTTGGGTTTGGTGGTTGTTCCTTCTTAGACATCTGAGAAATCAAGTTTAAATCTAAACTCTTCCACAATCAGGAGGAAACTTTTCCCAGGTAGATTTCCTGGCCCTTCCTTCCTGGGCACATTATTAAAGGCTGTCTCCTCTGCTTGGCTGCCTGCTTTCATGAGGGACACAGGAATTTGATATCTTTGAGACCTTCTTCCTCTGTCAAACGCAGTTGTAATTGGTCAATCAGTTCCAAAGTTATTAGGGGGATGAGAGGAGAGGGGGACGGGCAGACAGACACAGACAATTTCATTGCACGAATCTCATTTCCTTAGGAAACCAGGAATAAAAAAAATCAATTGAGATTAAGACCCTCCAATACCCTTCTTCAATTACTTTGTAAGAACAATGCCTTTCGCTGAAGTATCCGTGATATACAGTATCTTGATCAGTCCAGCATAGGATGAAACCTATTTTGGCTGTTGTTTGCAAGTGTTCAAATACAGGATGAAAACGTGACTTTTCTGTGAGCAGCCACTAAGTTGTTGAGCTGAGTTGCAGAGCCTTTGGCAGCACCAGGATTCACCCACTGCAGGTTGCATTCGATCACGTAGGTGCAAAAGGGCACAACCCACCCTTTTTATTCCCCTCTGTGCGCGCGATGCTGGTGTTTCAAACACCCCTCGTGTGCTTCAGGGCTGCATTTGCCATCGCTTTGTTCTGGGTGACATTTAAATGGAAGCTGAAATTTCAGGCCCTGCTATTTCGGGATGCACCTGAAAAGCCTCCTCATGGCCTTTGCCCAGAGAGGAACTGCTGCGTGGTTGCTTCATCTCTTAGGTTGGAAGATAACTGTGCACATCTCAAGTACGTAGGAACTTTGCAGCAGGGCTTAGGAGCTGTGAAGGAGGAGGATGATGCTGGTTAACCCATTGCTTCCAGCAGCAGGAGTTTCCTGCAAGCTGCACCCAAAGGCACATGGGCCCACCTGTGGTTTTGTTTCAGCATCAAATCACCTTTCACACTGCTTATTAACCCCTTCCTTCTCTCTGGTCTTGAGTGTTTATCATATTTCTTTCACTTTCTGGAAATTTCCCTGGTTTCCAGGTAATTCTGTTTATCCTCACTGACAATTTTTTGCTTAAATATTTAACATTTCGATAAGCCTTTATTACCACAATCAGAAGTGATTCAAACATAACATGTAAGTGGTGGACAAATGGAGGCGTTGAATAAACCCCTATCATTTTCACAAACTCTTTTTTTTCTGGACTGTCTTCTAAATCATCACCAAAATCCCAACCCAAAACAAAAAGCCCCCAGACAAACAGGTTTTTTCTGTTCTGTTTTCAGACCGCTCACATAGGCTTGGTTTGCACTGTTGATGATCTCAAAAGCAGCAAAAATAACCCATTTTCTGCTACTCTGCTTTAGCTGGTGGAGATGTCCAGATTCAGCACTTTGGGGCTACAGCTCCTTTTTCTTCCTCTTCAGTGTTTGTTGTACTCACATCTTGTTCTGCTGGTGAACTGTTTGCAGTAAAGAAGAAGCCATCCTTATTTGCCCAGAATCTCTATGGTGAGGGGTTTTTTTATTATTATTTTTGTGGAGAGGAGGAAACAAAGGATGAAAATGTTAATAGAAGATGTGTAAATGTTTCAAATGATGCCTTGAGGCCACGGTCTAATGGTTAGGAATATGATGGGATAAAGGTTGGCCTTGATGACCCTGGAGGTCCCTTCCAACCATAAGGATTCTATGATTCTTATATGCATCCCCTTATTTCTTGTTTTACTTCTCTTCATTTTTCATTTCTCTAAGGACATTTTATTAGCAAAAAAAAAAAAGTGATGCTTTTCCTGTGCATCAACTTGAAGACATTTTGGTGGGACTTTTGTTATAGCATCACTTCAGTTATTTAGTTCCTCACGGCATGATATGGAACCAGGATTCAAACCCTGACCAAAACCTTTTGAACGCAAGGGAGATCTTTTCAATTTGGGGACCTGCTGTAAGGCTTGGAGACAATTCCTCTGGCTAAAATCAGTGAGACAAACCTTGTTTCTCTTGGCACGGGATCAACCCCTGCGTCAAAATGGTGGCAAATAATGTTTTCCAGATTTTATTTGTTCCTAACAGCATCAGAATCACCTTTACAGGCAGATACGGTGTTCCTAAAATAGAGATGGTGGTTTATGTCATTTGCATGTAATGCATTATCATGGCCACTATTAATTCCCCTAGTAACTCTTTACTATTAGAAAAAAAACTGCATTGCAGGACAGTAAGTATCTATCAGCAGGTATGCTTCTTTTTTTGTGAGCTGGCTTCTAATGCAGCAGCCTTTCATCCCTCCATATAAGATTTAGCCTAGAATCTTTCACCCGTTATCCACAATGTATAATTATAAATACATTGTAGTCTTGAGTAAGTACAATTAAAAAGGGTAATTTGTTTCCCTCCCTCTCTCCCATCCTCCTTAGGTTTAATTTTCATGATTATGTTAGATTATGAGTCATTTTAAATCATGGTATCCAGTAGAGACTACTCCTACTCTGCAGCTCTTTTCAACAGTTGTTTATGGTAGTTTCAGCCTCTTTCTGCCTCTCTGAGGCTCTTTATTTTTAAAGCAAGGCAGACAAGGCCTAAAATTATTCCATTAAAGAGGTGCAATTTTTGTAATGGGACTTAGAGTGCTCTGCAGAAGTGCAGGCAAGTTTCTTCAATATCCTGAGCATTATTCGCTCATTTAGTTAAATGATGTTTCTAATTCCCTGGTAATTACATGTAATGAGGCACTCTTTCTCTTCTTGATGAGACTTTAGCTTAATATGAGATGTCGTATTTTTTTCTTTCTCTCTCTCTCTTTTTTTTTTTTTTTAGGGATAATTACCCTTCCCAGGAAAAGCAGGGGGTTTGTTGTGCAGAATATATAGCAAATTATTTTATTTCCTGCCATCTTGACTGCCAGTAAATTATAAAATTAAGTTTCAGTGGAGCATTAGCACCATTTTGGAAAGGCTTGAGATTTTTTTTTTTTTCTTATTCATGTATTGATGTCCTTTGGGACTGTTGAGCTATTATTCATAGAATAGATGTTTTTCTGCCAATTCCTAGTATTAGATGGTATTGAAGCAGCAACATAGGTTTATTTTTTTTTTTCTGGATAATATCCAATGCAGAATGGTCTTGTTAGTTGCTTTTTATATCAGGTAATTATCTTGATAAAGTTTTAGTAATGCTTCCCCTCTCACCCCCCATTGGTGACTAATTACATTTATTTTTATGCATGTTGTAATAGTAGATGTTAAGGAGCTTTTTTTGTTTTCAATTCTGGATGGCTATTCTTTCTTACATTTGAATAACATTTAGGGTATTGGAATGAATGAGAAGCTGTAAGATACATAAAGTTAACAATAATGTGGCATTTAACGTCAGTGAAAGTAGAATCAAGAGCAATTTTAATTGCTCTGAATTTCCTGTCTTCTGTCAGTGTCATTTTCTTCCTGGTATTGTGACAAGATGATTCTTGTCTGTTTTTTTTGTTTTTAAATTCAAAATATTGTAAAAATGATGAAAGGAACAGCAGCCAAGAATGAAATTGTCTAAGGGCAATCTCTGCTATAGGAGTTAAATTGCCATTTAAAAAAACCCCACATTTAATTGTCTGATTACTATAGAAAATCTAGGGATGGATTTCTCTCACCTACCTTTAGCTATCTAAAAGCAAGGTTTGTAGCCAAGTGAGGAAGCCACCTATGCTCCCTTTTTTCCAGTTTCTGAAGTATTATAAAATAACACCTGTTTGTACAAGTAACTTATATGAAAGGTGGGGTTATTGCTCACAGCATTCCTGCTAATTAATTTTTTTCTCTGGTGTGGCTGAAGATATGATTTACAGCTTTGATGCCTGTCAATGGGCAAAACCTGGGTCGTATCTGGTTTGCAGGTGAACCTAGGGCCAGTCCCTTTACCTCCTCCACATCAGTCTCCATCAGTAATTGTGTTAATGACAGCCATCTCCTCTGCAAAGCCCTCTGAAAGCCACAGCCTGAAATTAATATATAGCAGCCAGACACAGCATTCTCCTGACACCTTTGCAACAACTGTTACTGCTGGCCGTGGGTGCAAGACACATCTACTGTGTGCTTACCTTGCAGAAGGAATTGAAATCAAAATCTGGTTGTATGGGGGAAAACTTTATTGTCTGGCAGGGGTGGCTGGGCAGGGAACGGGAGAAAGGAAGGTGACATTTGTTCCCGAAGTCTTGTGTGACTTCTCCCTTGCTTTGGAAGAGATTTTTTTCTTGCAGTCAGTTGGGAAGACTTGCCCTGCTCATCCTGGCAACAGCAGGAGCACAGAGGTAAGAGCAGGCCATGGAAGAACCTTTATTGATGTGTAGATACGTATTTCTATATACAAGCATATTGTTTTTATACCCTTTGGAATCAATGAGACCACTTACATGCTTTAAAATATGTCATTTAAGGGCTTTGTGAGGTCAGCATCAGAATCCGTAGTGATCGAGGGATTAAGTCTTGAAAATGGTGGGCTCCTGTATCAGAAGTGCACTCTTTCTGTCTGAGGACCCATGGTGTTGCAAAGTTCTGAATATAAAGGCACATCTTCATGATAAAACCGAGATTTGGAGAGGCTAAAGTGCAATCAGCGGTGGAAAATAAATGTCACAAATAACTTTTTGATCCCAAATACTGTGACCCCAATTCTATAGAAAGAAGCTGGGAAAAATATGACTGCATCTCACTCTTTATTTCATCTTAAGCAATTTGACATCAATCAAATGACTATAGAGGCAAAGACATGAACGTTTATTTCTCAGCCCATGGGATTGCTGTCAAATTGCAATTTTCAAAATTGAAAGAGTCGTTAAGCTAGATTTTCTCCATTTTCTTCCTAGTTCTTCCCCTCAAACTTTCAGAAATGTGCCTCTCAATTTTGTAGTGTGCTATTCTACAGTGTGTGGGGAAAATTAAAGAAGCTCCTGAAAAAATCTTTACCGTGCAGTGGTAAAATCTTTTCCTGCCTGCAACTCTGTGTATAAATCTGGGGGAAGACTACATCAAAGAATAGGGAATGAATGAAATTTGAGTGTTAAGATACTGCTCTAGTGAGGTTGACAGGTAAAGGAAACAAGTTTGGTACATTCATGTTACATGATTTAAAGCTGTCTGGCTCTGACTGGTTGCCTCCAGTCTGCTGCAACTCAAAGCAAATGCTCAGACCTGGTAGGAAGGAGAACCTGTTACCTGGTGGTTATATTTTGTGGGTGTCAGCTTTGAGTAAAAACTCTGTCTTGATGTTATTAGGAAGCCAGGGCATGTATTCATTAAATGGACCCTGAAACATTCTACGTCAGGTTGGATGAGGCTCTGAGCAACCTGACTGAGTTGAAGATGTCCCTGCTCACTGCAAGAAGGGTTGAACTGGGTGACCTTTAAAGGTCCTTTTCAACCCAAACCATCCTATGATCCTGAATGCCTGTTGCATTTAAACAAATGGGGCAGCCATATCCTTATAATACAGAGGTTCGAGGGAAAACCTGTCAAAATACAAAATCAGATTTTACAGGAATTATCCATCTACTGCTACTTTTGCAAGAGCAGAATTTGGGAAGCACCAGTGGAGATCTGTGCTCTGTCACAGAGAGCTATTGTAACCAGCACCCACCCAGAGTAATTTATTACTCCCATTCTTACTGGTCAGTCCCAGAAGTAATGCTCTGAGAAAGCCACCTCTTTTATTAGTGCACTTGTGTTAAGTGGCATCTATGAGAAATGTAATCACCCTTTTCAACTTCTGCAATACTTTAGGAGGTGCCTAAATCTGCTTGGTGCTTTACTTTCTCTTAAGTTTCTCTTAAGTTCCTCTAAGTTTCTGAAAGCCAAAGCTCTGTGATAGACCTGAACAGGTCAACACTTTCCTCATCTTTAAAACCAACCATAATGTTCTGCTCATGCCTTCCAGTTGTCACAGCCTGGTAGTAACTTCAAAGCCTGCCTAATATATGCAATTTTCTCTTAAACAACAACACAAAAGCTCTAGCAGAGAGTGCTCGACTGGGCTGTTTTGACTCACGTTCAGCTGTGAACTCTGCTAGCAGGAATTCCAGCTTCTTTCTAGGATGCTGCCACAACTGTTGGGGTGCAGAGCTGTTTGGAGATGGCAAGGATGATACAGGGGATAATGATGAGCACCACAACTGATTCATTTTCTTATTTAAAAATTATTAGGCTCATTTTGCTGATTTTACACTGCTGAAAGTAATTCTGCAGGCACTCCCTGTGTTGCCTGATGGGTTTCGAGATGTTGACCCCTGAGGAGGAGCACCTGTCTGCCAGTTTTTTCCAGGCTTCAGAAGATCTTCCGAGCATGTCACCAGGTCATTCCAACTAAAAGCTTTCTTAGGTGGCCACAGTCCACTTGGATATTCTTGGCCTGCTGCTGACAGAGGAGCTGGTATCCAAACAAAGCTAAGCCGGGCACATCCCTAAGCCACAAGAGATGGGACTGGAGTCCCAGGCATTTGGGTATACCAATCATTTGCTGGGAACAGAGGGCTTCCAAGCATGTGATTTCAATGCCCAGCAGCACTGGACCTAAGAGCAAGGGCCAGGATGTCCCCATGGCAGAGCAGAGTGCCACTACCTAAGCCGTGCTGCTTTCTGCACCTCTTTAACCACAGGGGAGGAAAGACAATCCCAAGACTTGATGATCCTGGAGGGTCTCTTCCAACTTGGCATGTTCTGTGATTCTGTGAAGACAGTGGGCTTTCCTGTCCAAGCAGCAATTATCCCTTCTCCTTCTGAGATATTACAGGGTTTGGCCAGAATAAATGATGAGCAGTCCGAGGGGAGAGCAATCCCAAAGGATACAGTTTTGGCAGAGACTCCAGGGACAAGGCCAGGTTCACCACGGGAGTGCTGGCATTGCGGATCTCCCTGCACCAGAGGCCAAATCCAGAGAATCTGGAAGTTCTGCCTTTGTCTTTGCCATTTTCTCTGTTCGGTATTTCCTACCAGCAGAAATCTGAAAGATTATAGCATAGGGATGATAACAGCTTCACCGTGTAGCTGGTTGGGGATGAAAGCATCAACCAGTAACCACGTGGTAGCAGAGTGTAGGGTGTGTGTGCAACCACGTGGCTGGGGAGAAGACAAGGAATAGGGGTAAGTTAGGGCTGGGCTTATCAGAACCTCATTTGCTATTTTTCAGATGCTAATTTTCTTGAGGTACAGTGTTTGGGTTTTCTATTTTCATCTCTGTCTGAGTCTTCCTTTTGCATTTTACTCTAGGAGTTTCTGTATCTACTGAAGGGAAAAAAAAAAGAGGCTGGGAGTGGAGAATGGGAAACCTGCTCTATACCAATTAACAATATACATGTTCGTATTGTCCTTTTTAAATAATTCTACGTTGGGAGGCTTCAGTGGAAAAGACTGAAAAATCATGGTAATTTGTGGTTTATTCCAGGATTTAAATGTTGGCAGATGCCACCAAGTTAAGCTTGTCTTGCTTGCCAGTGTTCAGGCATTCAGCTATGTAAAGGCAAGCAGTTTGGAGCAGCACGGTGCTAGAGAATGATTCAATTTTCTTGGGTGGAAATGGTGATAAATAGACTAAAGCTCCACGTTTGTGCTGTTTGGTCCCATGCTGCAGCTGAACGGGCTGCCAGCGTGGTTGGTTGCTCTCCATGCCCGCCAGATGTGAGACCTGAGGCAGCTGCTTGGGGAAGGGTCCCCCCTTGAGGGCAGCGTGCAGAAGCAGCAGCACCCCTCAAGGGTGAACCTTTACCCCTTGGCAGAAGCCTGGTGGTTGTCCATGAGTAAGGTGGCCTTTGCTGGTTTTTGCTCTCCTGTAATACATGGTCCAACAGCCTCAACTAGCAGTCATGGCAGTGGAAACGTGTCTAGCATGATGACTAACTCCAAGTCCCCTTTCACAAGGGCTAATTAGGAGCCATCAGGTTAAATTCACTGTTACTTAGGAGAGTAGCTCTAAGCCAATGGCCTATAGGCGAAAAAACCTGTTAGTAAATCAGAAGTAACCGTTTGTTGACATTTCTGTCTCTTAGCCCCAGACATCAACCAGTATCCTGATGGTGGCTCTTGGTCATATGCACTTACACCATGGCAGATTAGGATGTTCAGATTGTTACAAATGCCTTTATCCATTGCCATTGACATTTTAAACAAACGGTGATATATTTAGTACAATAATTACAGTTATTTGATTACCTTTCTTTTAGCCTGAAGTAGAAGGCAACTGACAGATGTGAATACCTCCGAGACCAATGCTCTGTAATAAACTAACATTATTTATTGCAAGATGCATTTTATTAATAGGAATTGGCAGTAATTAATTCACTAAAGTTGATGTTACTAATAATTACATGTAATTCATGAAATATTTATGAAAGAAAACTGTGTGTAAAAATGATGCAAAGGTCATTTAGCTAATTAGCTAATAAATATCACCAACATTTCAAGTGAGTCTAATTCAAAATAGTTTCAGACTTTCCTTAGTGAACTGATTTTTGAAACACTTTTTTCTTTGCACGTGGCATCATGACATGGAAGCATGGAAACGTTTCTGGTTCTTGTTTTGAGCCAATGTATGCACTGTTTCCTTTGCTAATTCACTTTCTTCTCTTTCCTTGTTCATAGTGAAAGATCCTAATTAGAGATAGCACTAGCTCAATCTAATTTAGGTTATCAGTGAGTTGCGGTGTCTCCCAGTTTAAGGATATAAGAATATGTCTCTGTCTTTTTAACTTGATTCCACAGACTTTCCTTGGAATCAAATAACCGTCATCCAAATGAATAGCTGGCATCTGAACTGGAAAAATCTTAGTGTCATTTCTGTTTGCTCTGGATTCGATGACAAAAGCACCCACTGACCTTGTGAGATGCAGGAGCAGACCCCAGGCCATTCCAAGGTTGTGCCTTGCTCAGTAACATGGCACTCCTTGGGTAACCTCTTCATAGGATGTGCTGCTGATATTTGTGGAGTAAGATGCACAATGAGGTTATCCTGTTGATTGGGTCATCCTGTGTAGTACAGGCCATGGGGAACTTCGCTCTGTTTTGAATTAAGCCAGACAACTTGTGTTTGGTTAGCACCAGTCGTTCAGAGACTTTCAGACATGGTTTGAGGTCCTAAGATCCAGGGAGTCTACCACATCTTTTTGTGGTATGTTCCAACAGCCAGCTGGGTTCACCCTCCAAATGTGAATGGATCTGGCTTCAGTTTCTTGCTGCAAGACAGACACAAATTATTAGGCTCAATGAAAAATTTGTTGTATAAAATTCCATATTGTCTTCTGAAGGAGGACAGACTTGGAGACCTAATAGTGTTTATTTCCACGAGTCTATGAGAGCCACCTTGGCGCTTTCCTCATTCTGGCGCTGCTTTATGCTCCTCATAAAAAAAACCCTTCAGCACTCAGCCTTTTGGCAGGGAAGAGAATTGCTAAAGGACTTGAGGGATGAGGCGGTGAAGAGAGTGTCATGCTCACCACCTTACACCCAGGCGTGAGGAGCAGTGACCAAGGGCTGATGTCACTTCTGCACTCTGCTCTGCGGATGGGTTACGTGACTCTCGTGCAGCTCCGAGCAGGGAGATGGACACAGGGCTGCTCTAAATCAGGGAGGGGCTGGCCTGTGTTCATAAGCTTTCTAGGAGAGTTGTTCTCTGTCTTGGTGTTGCTGTACTGACCAGAAACAGATTGCAGTTAGACAGCCATCACCATGAGGTCCTTAAAAGCAAACCTGTATGTGGAACTACAGTTCCTCTGATTCCATGAACTGGAGACTGCTGACCCGTGAGGAAACCTTGTTCTTCAGTATGTGAGCTTTTTTCCTCATGTTTCTCATTCACAGTAACAAAATATACCTCAAATCCTCCCTTTATTAAGAACCTGTCCAAGTGGCACAATGTGTATGAGAATGCCTTTCATGTTTGTCCACCCACTGATGTTCCAAACATACACAGCTCAAGCTCACGTCCATGATCTACGCAGAAACTGAGCCATAGGTCTGTAACTGGTCTGAACTGAAAGGCCTCAGCAGCATCTCGTGCCTTACCCAGTTTTTGTGGACTAACATTATAAAATAAATCTTCTTTAAAGAACAATTTTATTTTATAGTAAGATCCGATATAGAAAATTTTATGATGTTAGACAATAAAATATATCTGGGCAGGCCATACTGTCTTGACTGAACATCAGTAGAAATTATTGTGGCTGATAAACATTTGTCTTTTACTTAGCAGCTGTTATCCTTTTTAAGCACAAATCGTGCCCCATTAAAGTTGAAGACTTTCAGCCTCAGTTCAACAGGACAGCAGCGATCTTTGTTTTTTCTGCTGCTGGGGTTGGTTAGTCTTTAACACGGTTAAACATATGGTTTAACATAGTTAACATTTGTTTTGCAGAAGTCATTAATTTCTGTACAAATCTGTTTCTGTGCCATTTTTCATGAGGCAGCAGAGATGGTATCGTGCCTGGTGGTCTGTGTCTATGTGGATGGAATTGCCTTGCAGGAGTTTTCCTTGAATTGGTGAACTTGGAGAATCACAGAATCACAGAATCCTAGGGGTTGGAAGGGACCTCGAGAGATCATCCAGTCCAACCCCCCTGCCAGAGCAGGTTCACCTAGAGTCCATCACACAGGAACGCATCCAGGCGGGGTTTGAATGTCTCCAGCCAAGGAGACTCCACAACCTCTCTGGGCAGCCTGGTCCAGTGCTCTGGCACTCGCACAGTAAAGAGAAGAACATTTCTGGGGGAAGAGCTGGTGCACAAGAGAATTTGGTATTTTCCCGTGAGTCAGCATGAAAACACCCGTGATCACAGTGGTGCAGGGGTGTACTGGTGGGATTCATCCCTACTGGGGACATGGGTGGGGGAGCCACAGTGGTCCTGTAGTTTTATCCTTCACTGCTTGGGCACAAGCAAATGGACCCAGGCCAAACACCTGCAAAATGAGTCTTGAAAGAAAGGAGTCTCTATCCAGCCCTTGCTGAACAGGGACACGTTGCCTTCAGATGGTGAAGGTGCTGGTGATGCTCAGAGTCTGTTTTTTACTGTGTGTTAAGAACTTGATGAAGGAGTTCACATGAAGGACCTGCAGGTGGAAATGACATCTGCTGATATCAGGAATTAATTACTTTGGCATTACTCTTTCCAACTTCACTTTTAACAAAACAATGGATTTTTTTTGTGAGCACACCAAAGCTTTGAGATGATGTTCCTCCAAAAGGATACTGGAAAGAGAAAACAGAAGCAGAAAATAAACAGGAAAGGATGGAGAGTGCAAGGCCATTCCAAACTTTTGCCTTCCCTCCTTTTTTTTTTTTGGCTGGTTCCTGGTGGGGAGAAAGCTCCTTGGGCTCTGCTGCGTGGGGTTGTTCACAGCTCTCCTTCAGCTGCTGAGATGTACCCCAGAGAGAGAGAGAGAGATACCTGGACTGCTCATGCTCAGGCACTTCCAAATGCTGTTTCTTTGTATGCTAATTTACCAATATATACAGAATAATACACTGATTATCTGAGGTCTACTTTAACATGAACAATCAGGAATGTATAAATAATATCAAAGCAATAACATGGCTGCTGTAAGGGATGGGTTAGAAAGGAATAATCACATTTATTAATGAGGAATGAGTTCTTAAACCAGTGGACCCTCCTGAGGTCTTTTGGCTGATGGCAGCCCCTATGCAAAATGTGTTCTGCCCTTGTTGCTGTTGAAGGGGATGGGGTAGAGCTGTATCAGTCTCTAAGTCTTCTCCTAGTAAATCCATCTCAGCTCATTAATAAATGACAAGATTTGGTCTTGCATTATTATAGAGCCTCGCTGAACAGGGGAACAATTTTCTGAGATTATTTGAATTGCCTGCCCTGGAAAATAAAAATGAAAATGCTCTTGTTATTTTCAGCTAATAAACAGAGTCTAGGGAAGAAAAAGCTTCAGCAGCAAGCAGAAGAAACAGCAAAACAAGGTAAGGGAAATATGCACACGAGGGTCTGTCACACAGAATATGTACAAATCCACCTCTTCCTGCTATGTAAACCATTTTAGCCTTTATTTCAGTTCCAAACAGTCTTCCTGATGGGCAATCGCCTTCTAAAAAAAGGGAACAATTTTGAATTGCCTGGAATAAGCTTCCTAACAGGCAACTGGTTCTGATGGAACAATTTGAAACTCTCTGTCTCCTTATCTTCTGTCGACATCATTTTTCAGAAGGGGCAACAGGACCAAATTAAATCGTTTTGCTGCAGACAGTCTGTCTGATTGCATTGCGACTGTTGCCCATCTTGAAGATTTTCTCTAGCAGTTGAAAACTAAGATGAGAGGAAAGTTCATGTGAACCCACGCACAGAGCTGCACTCAAACCTGTGCCTCCCTTCCCTTATGCTTACTCAATTACGAGATACATTGACAGCGTAAGAAACTCAGAGCCCAGTTGCTTTACCCCATGGCCAGCTCAGTTGGGTTGAAAGTGTTGGAAACCTCCCTTTTTTAATTTTTTAAAAATTTTTTCAAAGCCAGACTGAGAGCTTGAAAGAAAGAAAATAATAAGATGATGGGAGTTAGTTTAATACAAATACTACTTGTGGGAAGAAGCGTAGGGAAGTGTGTCAGGAGCACTTGGATCTGATTTGTTGTGTTCACACTAAGCCAGGAGGAAAAGACTTGGTTGTCCTTTGTCTTTGGTATTTCTTATGCCTTATAGTCTCTGAAGCCTCACTTCTTTGCAGAAAGTTTGGGTTTTGACTGAGATGCAGCTGTTAGGGCTGAATAGAAACAGTGAGCACAGTGGAAGAGGAAAAAAAAACTGGGAAATGAGATGCGCTCCATCCAGCAAATGGATTTGGGGAACCTGATTGCTGTATAACAAAAGAAGCCTCCTGGATGTATTTTACTTACTGGCAGAAGGGAGAGAGCTGTGGTCTCAGGACATGTTTCTAAGGCCCTGCAATGCACAATCATCGCCTTTGGATTGTGTCCAAGTGCTGCTCAGAATCCCGATAGCTCTTGAGCGGCATTAAATCAAGATGGATGTCACTTTACATCTCATTGCCAAGGCACTACCTGGAGCAGGGGCTGGGGCATAGCATTCGTTTTCAAGCAGAGACTTCTGCCTCGAGGGAGGTTTGATCTAGTTAGGAAGAATGGAGGAAAACCTCTTCTCGTGCCCCTGTCTGCTGGTCCCTCGCTGTAGAACCAACTGCGATTCACCAAAACCTCTTCCCTGAGAGCTCCGTGTTGTGTTTGGGGGATGTCAGTGAGTGCTTCTCAGCACGCCTCTGTACTGAGGACATGCACGAGGACTGCAGAGGAGCTGTGTCTTCAGGCTGGAGGGATTCCCTGCTGCTATAGCAGTTTTAGTAAGCTATTATTGCGTGTTGGCTCCTATTTCAGATCACCAGCTTCCCTCACTGCTCCATCTCCACTGAGATGCTCACCATGTCCTCTGCTGAAGACTTCCTGCTTTGTTTCTTAGTGCCTTAGAAAGTTGCAAACCACTGGGTGAAATCCTTCCAACTAACTTTACAGGGGCAATATAGTTACCTGGGGAGGGAATAGTTCATAATTGGTATGTTGGGAAATAACTCCATGGTTGACCTAATATTTACTCTTGTATTTATATAAACCACAGGTTTTCTCAGTAAAAAAACAAACATGAAAGATTGGTGTTTCTTCAACAGCAAATTAGCATGTATAGAATGGATTATTAATATATTATTAAATATACAGAGAGGCAATATGTTTTTATAAAGAGTTAATGGTTTATGAAAGGAAAATCAACACATTATTAAGAGAGGATCTTCACCATCTACTCCCCTGTGCAGAAAGATATCTTAACCTTAACCAAGACAGCTTTAAACAGAAGTGGAAACCTTATTATACCTGCTCTGGAAGTAAATGTGAGGCAAGAGCTAGGTGGAAGGGCATAGTAGCAGGAGTTTCAGATGTCAGGTGCCCAGGAAGGTGCTAATTTCTAGGAACACGTTGTATATTCGTTGCTTTTGCAATGAGTGGGTGCAAATGAGAGATTGGTGTAGGGCTTATATCAAATCACAGTGATTTAGTTTAGAAGAGATGTCAGGAGACCGCGTGGTCCAGACCTTGCTGAAAGCAGAGGTGTGTCCTCAGGTGGGCTCTGTTCCCTCTGAAGTGCTCTGTGTGCTATGGGATCAGCATGAAGCCACTTTTATGGAGCCAGGCATCTCCTCTGAGGCAATGCTGGGAATTGTCCTCCTTTGGAAAGGGAAAATGACATTATTATAGCTGTGAGCTGTGCTCACAACACTGAGTATTCACAAGAGAAGACACAGGGTGGAGTTAAAAAGAGACTGTGAAGGAAGCAGACAGTCAGGAAAACAAACCCACGCTTTTGCTCTGAGGACACTTGGTAGAAACCCTAGAAGGTGTTAAACTGATTTAATCCTTGCCTTGTTTTATTTGGCCACTGCTTGCAAAATGCTGCTGTTGATTCTGGCACGAGACATGAATGATGCCATTTTAGCCAGCATTTCTAAATGCAGTCTAGAATGGGCCTGCTTTTAGAGATGCTTAAAAAAAAAGCTGCTTTGAAAAGACAAAAGCTCTCCCCTACAGTAGAATGGAATGTTTTCTAAAGCCTTTACCCCCCCACCCTTCTTCTTGAAAACACATTTGTAACCATTAGTTTGGTGTCATGTTTTGTGATGGGGGTATTCTCGCCCTTTGCATCCCATCGTGGTAGGGTGAGGGCTGCAGGAGGAAGGCTGGTGCCTCTCCATCCCTGCTGATCATGAATCATGTCAGTCTGGAGGGGCACCTGAGCTGTCCCACGCTCAGCAAGGGCTCCAGGCTTTGCAACAGCCTTTCTGCTGAAGATTTTTGGGAAGAGGTTTATAGGAGGAGGAAGCATCTTTTCATTAACAGCACTGTTGCATTAGAAAGTAATTAGAAGGATTTAGAACTAGAGGTCCTCTGTTGTATTTTACACAAAAAGCAATTTCTCTTGTCAGTGTTGAAATGTTGTTGCATAGTAAGGAATAGTCCTAAACTTATTGAAAAAGCAGCAGCCCAAACAAGCCAAGCAGCTATAGCAGAATAAATACTCTGTATTAATGTGTCCTGTCAATGCAAGTTCAATATGAGTTAGAAAAGTGGAAACTTTGTTAATTCCTTTCCAAATGTGTGAGTTCTGTGTGTAGTAAGCTTGCTATTTAAGGGTTGTCCTCAGGATCAGAAATGATTAAAATCTCAAACAAAAATATTTTCCCCAGAAAACAATTTCCTAGTGGAATCACTAACATGATGAGGCCATGGTCTAATGGTCAGGAATATGATGGGCTAAAGGTTGGACTTGATGACCCTGGAGGTCCCTTCCAACCACAATGATTCTATGATTCTAACTCAGAGAGTGAAATATTCCATCTCATAGAACCTTATAAATAAAAGCTGGAAACCATTTAGTTCGATATTAGAAGAATGAACAAGATCAGAAAGTTGTCTTTTCTGTAGGGGCAGTCCAACAGTTTACAGAGAATTTTCTTGTTGAATTCTCATCTCCTTCCCACGAGCCTGATTCTGCTCAGTTGTGTGTGCCCAAAGCAATGCCACATGTGCCAGAAGCTATTTGTTTGAACAAGGCTAGATGGCAGGGACATCTACGCTTGTATGAGACCTTCTTTTTGCTGCTGATTTGCTTCCAGAATGCTTAACACAAAAATAAGATCTCCTGTGACAATATGTTTGGCTACACAGAGGTGTGATTTCGTACATTTTCAGAGCACTGGGATCCTACCTGTTCTCTAACCAGTAAGGTAAATGTTTATATTTTCCTTACCTCTTGTTTAAATATTTATTGCTATTATTATTTTATATTATTTTATATTATTTTATATTAATTTATATTATTACTAGAATTACTATTATTACATAGCCTAATTGAATACAAAAACAATTTTCTGAGGTTACTTTCATTGCCTGCCTTGGCACCTCCACCTTAAAAACTACAAAATGCTCAAACCAGGTTTTGGTTAGCAAAAACTCCCTTGTAGTTAAAATTTTGTTGCTAAAGTATTTGATGAGAATTCATTTTTCTTGGTCTTCAAGTGATATATCCCCTTCATTTTGAGCATCTGGGACGGGCATTCATTGTGCTGTTTCTGTACTGCCCCAAATTTGCCTGCACAGTTTTTAAATGATCATCACTTGCACACACCAATAATCCCATTCCATGTTCCTGTTAAGAACAAACGAAGCCTTCGGTGTTTCTCTTCCTTCAGAGGCACGTGGGTCAGCAAAGAGGAGCTGCACAGCCAGCAGTAGCCCTTGGAAAATGGCAAAATAGAGGTTATTTCTTAGCTCCAGCTCACAGGAGGATCTTGAAGAACACAGAGCCAGCGGTCTTGATGTTAGTATATTATTAAGCATAATCAATGTGTTGAGTAGCTGCTGAGTCTACATTGAGATCCCATGATTGGGAAGCTAGACAGGGTTTTAAACATCGATGACACACCAGTTTGTATAATCTCTTTACTCCTAGTGTTTCCTGTACAATTCCTTTACAGCCTATCTGCAGTGTACTGGTACCAGGCATGCCAGAGATTTGCAAGTGCAAAGTTGAAATTGCACAGAAAGAAGTGGAAGTTTTTCCTCTAAAAAAGGGTTGTGCACCACTGTTGATTGTGTATTGCATAGAGTATTTTTTCAAGCTCAAGTAATTCAGTATAAAGTGTGTATTTACAGACAATTCCATGTATGAATTCAGATGGCTCTTCCCATGCCCTGCACTTGTCAGTGCTGTCACCCCTGCCATGTATCCAGCTCTGAAATATCTCTGATATTTCTCTGAACTTGATCAGTGCAAACGACTTTCTAATCCATGGCAATATTTTACTTCTCACCTCTGATTTTTATGATAGCCCCATCTGGGTGGTTTTGAGAAAAGTTAATCAAAAGCCTTAAGCTGAGTTTCCGTCTTGCTTGCTTCCTTCAAGATCTTAATGTTACATAGAAATAGCATTAATAAGCAGCCCCTGTAAAGTAACATTTTTGGCTTGTGCACCATGATTTTTTTTAATCCTTTTTGATGTGAGGAGGAGATCTGTCCCTGAAAGCCAGCTAGATCATGCATGGTTGTGTTGTGTTTTGTTTTCACTCACCTCCACAAAAAAAAAAAGGCATTTTACCTGTTGGTATGAAGTCAGATTACAATTGGGAGGGGAGAAACTGGTCAGGGGTTTTAACTGGTTTTCTAATCAGTCCTACTGATAACCACTTGGAAGAGTGCACATCTCCCAAGGATGGTTTTGGACACACTGTAGAGCTGTGCAGTATCTGTGTCCATTACCAAATTAAGGCAATTTGCTTTCAGATTCAAATCTGCTGCTCCTGTGAAGCTACAAGGATTTGCAAAATTACCTTCTGAAAGCAAAGAAAATTTCACCAAACTCCTAAATGAAAAAACTTCCTCTTTATCCAGATTAATCTATATGAAATGTTAGGATGAGGAAGGTCATAATAGAGTTTGTAACGAAACCCAACTTCAGAATTCTTTGTGGCACCCCCATGCTAAAGATTTTTAGATAAATTGCTCTGGCTTTTCGTACAGTATATGATTTCCATGTTGTCTGACTTGTTTTCACTTGACACCAGATTAGCCAACAGGTTTAATATTGTGGTTCCAAGGTGTTAATTTAGCGCATTTGTAAATTAGAATTTTCACATATTTGGAATTTTAATGAGACTAAAAGCCAAATTGTAATGTTTAAAGCAGCTGATTTTAGGTACAGTTCAGCAATTAAGTTAATTTCTAGCTTTCTGATGCCGAGAAGGACTCTCAGTGCCAATAATTGCTTATTTTCTCAGACGCAGATTGGGTGAGCTGACTGCAAACTTTCAAACGAACACGTGTGCTTGATTTGTCTATTCGTATTCAAGTTTACCTTTTTTTGGTTGTCAGTAACACTACCCCACCTGCCCTATACAGCTTGTAGTGCTCAAACCTATTTGGAAAATCATGTGAATAGGGATTTGCATCATTACAATTTCCTTTCCATTTAGGAAGCATCTGCTATATCTTTAAAAGTAATAGGTTTGAAGAGGCCACAGGCTGTGAAACAGACTAAACCATTATTAAAATGAAACAAAAACTTAAATAAAAAAAAAGCTAGCTGGACCTAATTCAATAGCAGTTTCAGCATTTTCCTCCCTCTTTTTACCTTGAAAAGGTTAAAAGCATTTGGGTCCTTGTGGAAAATGTAATTGCATTTCAGCCTTGTTTATGTGTGAATCTAAAGAATACTGATAATCTGCCACGTGAAAAAGTTCTGTCCTTCTGCTAACAGGCAATCCTTCTTGTTCCTAACAGGTCTTTCTATTAAGTAAACAGTTAAGGCCTAATTGGGGCTTTTATCTGTACCATGTCACACTAACTGGTCAACCATTGCTAGCAGTCATATAAATGTCATTTTAAGTACTTCAATTGTACAGATCCAAGCGCTACGAGGAAGGAGGGAAAACCTCAGCTGCAGTTTTTCTTAATAACAAACAAAAAGCAAAGTTCTATGAAGATGTGTTTGAGCAGGTTAAGTTAACAGCATTATCCAGCTAGGCTTCATGCATATCATTTCCACGGGCAGCTGGACATTTTGTCAAGGGAATCGACTTATTCCAGGATGTTTTTTTCTCTGATTAGGCTTTCCATTCATTTGAAGGTGGGCATTGCCATCACTGCGTGCTTCTTAGTTTGCTGTTGATCTCATAGGAAAGCTCTAACACGAAATATTTCTGCCAGACTTGGTCCATTAATCTGCCTACATGATCACTGAGAGCCCTGCACAACACAAGCTTCTGTCTTCCATGATTTTCCTGGAGTGGGATAGGCACTTTCCTCCTCCTCAGCTTCTCCCATGGTCTCTGTTTCTCTGCCCAAATACCAGCTTTGCAGGAAAAGAAAGCAACCCCTCTTTTTAGAACTGTTTTAGACAAGCAGGAGATTGTGTTTGTTTATGTGTTTGTTTGCTTCACTTTCTACTCATTGCCTGAAAGTCTGGCTTTGGCTTCTCCCGAGTCCCATTGCACACATCCCCAATGGAAAGAAAAAATATAACTTCACTTTCCAAAAGCATTCAGCATTGGTTTGGTTTTTTTTGCTTTCAGTGGGAGCAAGGTTTAGCCAGGGCACAGTGAATCCCATCTCAATCTGTGTTAGAAAACAAAGCCCAGAGAGCACTTTCAAAAAATTATGGGCTGGCTTTCCAGGCACAGTTTCTCTGAATATTTTTACTTCTCTCTATATGTCCCCCTGATCCAGAAATAGAAGTCTCCCGTGGTCCTGATACTACTGCCTTCTGTATTGGCTGGCAGGCATCACAGGGTTGCTATCAGTAGGATTATTATTAAACTCATTACAAAACTGCAAAAGTGTTTCTCGAGTTTCAAATGTGATGTTGAGTCCTGCAGCTTGGAATGCTTGGACTTGGGAGAAGAAGCTGACTCTGAAACGATGATAGCAACTCTCTCTTTGAACATCAAGCCTTTTAAAGTCCTCTCCCATCTGCCACTGTCAAATTAATGGAGCTCTAGAAAATAGGTCGTTGAGTTCATTCCTTGTCTCAAGGCAGGACTGAATGTGTCTGAGTCATCTATAAGAAAACAAGAGGAGTGCTGGCTTCCCAAGGCCCACCTAGCCCAGTATCCCCATCTTCAGCAGCACCTCTTCATGTGTAGCTTACACTAGTGCAAGGACACAGCCATCCCCCCACCCTGAGTACTCATCTTCCTCCCCTTGTAGTTCAGCTGTGAGGTTTCATGATCCAGAGGTCCTCAAGTCTGAAAGCTGACTCATCTTCTTCCCCTCACCCCTGCCCCAAAGTCTGCACTGCCCACCTTATCATTGGGTATGGATTTTGCATCTGTCCTGCAGGATTCCATACGGTGATGTCTATCGACTTTCAGGTGCATAATGCAGCTGGCAACCAGATCATCTTGCAAGTTGAAAGGGAGAGTGTTTTCACTTGGGTTACCAGGCAAAGAACATCCATTTCTGCTCTCAACAGAAAGCCTCTAAAAGAGGCACTTGGAGAGCACATACTAAACATGGGTGTCTCACCTGCCATTATGGGATAGCATAAACCAAACCAGCTTTGGCATGCGTTGGTCTTGGAAGCAAACCTGTGGTAAACCAAGCAAACAGGACCTGGTGGCCATCCCTATAGGTCACTGCATCACTCATCCTATTCACTGTGCTATAAGCTGAGAGCACAATTTTAGTTCACTGGCTCCAGATTTTTCTAGGTTTACTCTACCTCTGGTTCACATACTTATTGCAAATCCATTTGAGAACTTCATATCTACCTCCTCTTTCCACCTCTGATGCAGTATCATACCATTTCCCACAGCTGGGATTCAGATGAAGCATTTCAGTTCAGATCCTGCTTACAGGTGGCCATTCCCACCAGGGCTCCTAGGCTTTATCCTGGAGAAGAGGTCTCTGGGGTTCCAAAGCAAGCAGTGCACCTCTTCCTTTCAGCTGATGTGGGAACAAGCTGCCTGGACAAAGGCTGACCTCAGGCTAGTCAAGTTAGCAGATAGTCTGATGGTCCAAGTTTGGTGAGGGCTGGGCTGGAGGAGCAGGCAGCAGTGTAGGAGCATTCAGTGCAGATCTTGCACTCAGGGACCTGGTCCTATTTGCAAGTTGTTGGGCTGGTGGAACATGAGTGCGATGGGGTCATAGCCTCAATGTTCATATGGCCTGGTGATGTTGGTTTGGCTGTGTTTTGTTGGTGGCAATGCTGACTCCGTTTCCTTCAGACACACTTACAAATTTGGACTCTGCTGCTGTGGCCAAAGCTGTGTTTCAGCACCAGCATTGCTCCCTGTGGTGGGGATACCCCTGTGTACCATCTCCTCAGCAGAAAAGAAATCAATGAGAGGTGATTGAGGGAGCACTGAGCTCTTGATGAACTGAGAGGAATGGCTGGTGTGGTTCATCCCTTACAAAGAACCAGGATGCTTGGCTGGACTGGGGACAACTGTGTTTTACACAGTCAAACCATGGGAATCCAGAGTCGTGTGTATACACACACGTGAGAATCATCGTTACTCATCCTTTCTTTTCCAAGGCTACTTTGATAAGGAGACTTTTTTTCTTCCATAGTTTTGTTAAGGGTTGGGAGGTTTCCCCTTTCAGGGAGGCTGTTTTAGCTCCTGAGCAGCAGCTCCCTGCTCCATTGTTCACCATATCATGATGAAACTCCTGTGCCTGTTGGTTGAGCTCATGCCCTCCGGCCCCAGGAAGATTGGTCTTCCTGCAATTAGTATTCATGGTTAGTTAAGCAGAACTTCTACAACACATCTTGGCTGCTTTGAAGGTTATGTTACATGGTTTCAAATTAGCCAAAGGAAAGATTCCTATATGAAGAAGTTAGCTGGGAATATCCATTGTTTTCTTGTGTATTTAATGCTTGTGTTTTGGGTAGGATTTCCTTGGTATTAATTCAGTTCGTTCTAATTTAGCATGTAATAAAGCAGGACAGCCAATAAGAACACTGTGGTTTTAAAATTTTCCATTGACTTTCGTCCCAGATTTCCAAATTCTTTCTTGCATTTGGGAGAAGAGATGGTATTTTTATTTCTTCAGAAAATTTGTATTTTTGCAAATAAAGCAATCATATTTTTTCTAATACTGTATGTACAGAGACCTCCTTATACTTGGTCTTCATCAAAAAGGTCAAAAGTGCTGCAAGTTTTCACTTAGAACTTACCATGTTTTGAAAAAGTGGTGGTACCACATTTCCTCTTTTTTAAGCAAGAGTAACTGAGGCAGAAATAGTTTAAAGGAACCCCTGCCTTGGCCCTTCAGTGCAGCCTCACAACTGAGGGGTTTGGCGGTGTGTGTGGAAGAACCATGGTTCTGGAAGGGATCTCCTCACTGACTGCCCCTTGCCCTGAGATTGATTGATCTTTATATTTATGGGGCAAAATACTGTGGGTGCTCTTCCTCAAGACGTGGATGTATTAGCCGCTGTCAGAACACAGATAATGTGCTGGAAAAAAGTCAGAGAGGTGGTGGAGCCCTTTACTAGTTTTGTGGGTCACCTGGAATAAAGTACTCTCATACCATATCTCAGTATGGAATTTTCATGGCCCCAGTGGACATTTGTATGGCTGTTGAAAGAGAGCCGTAAGCAGCAAGGTAATTAACCCTTTGGTAAATGAGTGATGGTAACCTCCAGAGTGAGCACCCCATATCCCCCAGATATGGCAATGGCTGCAAGATGCAATGTCAAGTCTTGTTTTGGAATTTCTTTGGCTTATCCTGTGCCATTGAGAAAGAAAAGTGAAAGTATTTTAGATGTTACATAGAGAAGAATGATCCTGTTAATGCATACATCGGAGTAGACACTATAAAGCTACAGAAACTTGCTAGCATGACTAGTGTGCCCTTAGTAAATGACTGTTACACATTTGTTCTGGGTTATATTCAAATGATCTCTACTGTCGCGTTGTTTTTATTTTAAATGGCTTGTGCAGACTCAGTTCTGAACAGAATTTCCTACAAGAAACACAGGGATGAACAAAAAATATTCTGAATGATGAAGGAGGTTGTAGTGAGGCTGGTGTTGGTCTCTTCTCCCGAATTGCTGATGACAGGACGAGAGGAAATGGCCTCAAGTTCCGTCAGGGGAAGTTTAGGTTGGAGCCTCGCTTCGCTGGGTCCGATTGAGGAACAGTGAGTGCTGAACTTGACTTTTACATCCAATACTAAAAGGCATTGATTTTTCATTCCACAGATATTTGTTTTCCCTTATTAGCTCAAGTTTTATCGGGAGCAATTTATTTACCAGACGTTTTTTAGACCGTAGCATTTATGCCAAGCTTAGGATGCCAAGCTGCTCCTGCAGGCAACAGAGCACCCTCCCTCATTCTTGGGAATCTTTCTTACACACAAGTATAGACATTTTTTTTTATACACAAGTAGTTTATGAATTGCCCGGTGAACATTGTCTGGTGCAAGGTACATCCATGTTGCTACACACAAACATCAGGCAAATGGTGACACGTTCCTGGGCAGGGTGGCTGCAGGTGAGAGCGGCAGGCAGCAGCACAGGTGTGCATACCTCTCGGTTGCCTCTGTACCAGCATCTGATGTTCTGGGAGACTCTATCAAATAAAATTTTGTCGTGACACCACGAGCCAAACAACTTCTCTTTCTGTGTTGGTTTGCAGTGAGTTATTCACCGGTTGCTTTTGCCCCCTGTTCTAGAAATTTTCAAGAACGTGACTTTTACTATAGCATCTGGACTTCTTATTCAAGCAGCACTTGAAGTCAACACTTTGTCCTAAAAAATGCCAGATGATTTGGGTGTTGTTTGGGCTGAAGAGCAATAACCATTGCTGGTATTGCAGCCTCTTGATTGCGGTTGCTGGGTTTGGGAAATGGTCTCTAACAACAAAAACTGTTTTACAATCATGCTTGAAATAAGCTGTGAAATAAATTATTTTAATGGATCAAATTATCGGGATATTTAATTTTGGCTGTGTGCAAATGGCCCTCGAGAAAAATTTGTTCTCTTAACAGATAAACTTTAAAAAAGGAATTATTCTATTAGCCTATGTGGTACAGGGAAAAGTACAGTTTACCTGGCAGGTTTTAAATGGGCAGTTATGAGTTCGCTGTGACCAAAATATCAGTGAAAGTGGATCACAGGTGATCGCTTTTTCTAATGTAAATCATTTAACATTGGTAATTTTCCTCTGTTGCCAATGCCATTAGTTATTTCAGAGGTAAAAGAAAAAGGATGTTTTACCTACTTTTTTTTTCATTTTACTGGGTACCCATAGCTTAACTTAATGATTTGTATAAGTGATAGTAATTGCTGAAACTATAGTTGAGTATTATTAGCTATAAAATGAACATGGTTATATGTCCAACACAACTAGCAAGGAACAGAAATGCAGTTGTATCCAAGAGAAAATAATTACAGCAATAATCAGTGTAATTCATGATAATGGCTGAATTGAATTTCACACCATAGCTCCAAGCACTTACATTTAATGAATGTAGTTTGTGCTTGTTTACTAAAAAGGTTTTTAGCAGAAAATCGATAATGTAACTTCAGTGTTTCTAATTGCAAATGAAATTTTTTTAAAAAGTAGTGGTTCAATAAGGATTTTGTAGGGGAAATTAAGGTATGTAAGTGCAGTGAATGCTGTTACTTTAATTAGGCTACCTGTACATTAGTGGTATAGTTCCTTAATATTTATTTATTACTATATATTGATTAAAATTGGTTTCTAGTCTATTTTTAAGAGTAGCTAATGTAATGAACATTGAAACTTTTCAGTAAGCACTGGCTGTGACTAAGCATATCGTTTTATAATGGGACTGTCCTCACAAAGAGGTGTTTTTACCTTAAAAGCATTATCAGAAGAGCAAGGGAAATATAGGCTGGTCCACAAAGGTGCTTTCTACATGATGAATACAAGAGAGTTGCTGGTCCTGTACCTGGAATAACAAAATAAATAAAGTGATTGGCAGCTGGTGGTTTAATTATAATTGCTTAATTGGCCCAAACATATTCTTGGCCTCATTTCCTATGAGGAAAACTATTAATTTTTAAAATTAAAAGCTGAGGAATGTAACGTCAGAATGAAGTTTTTCATTCCTTAGCCTCACGCTCTCCACTGTGATGTCCCAGAACTTTGGAGTGAGCAGGTTGGCTGTGGTATGTAGAGGTTATGAAGGTACACAACAAGAATAACCATAAATAATCCCAGAGACTAATAAATAGGAATAAACCCCACCCACAGTTCTACTTTTACTAAAGCCAACAGCAAATCTACAAATGTCTTAACTGATGGAACATCATGGCTGGTACAAGTCTGTTGTATGAAAGAGGTAAGAGTGAAGGTAGAACATTTGCAAACAGAAGGGAAGAAGGAGCCCTCAGGGATGGGCTTTCCGGAGCTCAGCTACATGCAGGTAGGAGCTGCTCTCACCTGTGGGCTCTTTTTTTTGCTCTTGGAGACATAGGCCCAAGTGCTAAACTGATGGGGAGGAGGAAGACCTGTGAATCCCTTCTGACCTTTCTTGTACACGCGATTAAACCACCTTTAGTGGTTTAATAGTCTGCGGGGACAGTCTTTCAGGTGTTAAAAATCACAGCTAGTGGAGGTGTTTTGTCTTAAAATCACAGACTCAAAGATTGGGTTGGGTTGGAAGGGACCATTAAAGATCATCTGGTCCAACTCCAGTGCAATGAGCAGGGGCATCTTCACATTAGCAAGAAGAAAGTCATTAAGTCCTGGATCTATCAAAACCAAGCTGATGTTGCAGCAGGGGGGATGTAACCACTCAACCAACAGCAATAATACTGTAACTGGCGTTAAACTGTGGCAGCAAATTAAGTGCAATTCATTGGGAAAATATTCAGACATACAGAAAGGTTTAAAATATAAACCTGGATCACTCGAGATTTGTGCTCTGATTATTTTCTGCAGCTACCTGCCCTCACTGCTAGAACCAGCGTTGCATTTTCTGCTGGGTTCAGTAAGGCATTTTACTCTACAAAAACAACTAGGTCCTTTCCAGCCAATGATTACTTGTAATTATGCTTTCCCCTGCTATTATTCTAATAGACTGTCATGCTGCACAGAGGAGGCGTTTGGAGGCTGCTTTTATGGATGGACTGTTGGAACACTTAATATAGCTCTATTTTTGAATTATCAGGTTCTATCCTTTTGAAGTCTGTGTTAGTGGAACTCCTATTTATGAAATGTGCTGTGCTTAAAGGTTTGCTATTGATGAAGAGGTCCAACAGAGGCCTTTATCGTAAGTACTGTAGCATTCTCCCTGAGAAATAAATAGCCTTGCTAAAAGGTATGTTGTGTACCAAGGTTGCAAATTATCAGCCAAGCACCTTATAACTGTATACTTCAAAAATACCTTTCTGCTTTCTGTTTGTTCTCCTTTCCCACAACATGAGCAGTGCTTTTAAAAACACAGAAGGGAAAAAAAATCAAAATCCGTTGGCTCTTTAATTGGATGGCATGTTGTGAATGTAACTCTTTAATATACATATATGTGTATATATCTTATCAGAATGAGCTGTTTGCAGGTGTATCATTCTCTGCGCTAAGTATTGGGAGTTTTGAGGGAGTTTTCAGCTCCCACTCAGTGAGTCATTCAAATTGCTGATTTATTGCAGAATTCCATCACTCTGGCAGCCACACCAATGCCTCCAGATCCATGGGCTGGGGCTTGCTACCCAATTATTTGGGTAACAGTAATGAGAACAATGTCCTACATTCAGAAAAGAAGAAAAAAAATAAATCAGATATTTTCAGTCACTAAAAGTTTACAGCCCAACACCAAGTATGAGGCATCTTTCTAGCTTTGTTTCCTTTTTGG
The DNA here is from genome assembly GCA_013398125.1 of Aegotheles bennettii. Taxonomy (NCBI): domain Eukaryota; kingdom Metazoa; phylum Chordata; class Aves; order Caprimulgiformes; family Aegothelidae; genus Aegotheles; species Aegotheles bennettii. Next base: position 46,939 of record VZRW01010830.1, read on the forward strand.
GTTGAAATTACTGGGTCTCAGTCATGCGAGGTACTGCCTGCCCTTCCTCCCTTTTGAAATTGTCTCCCAAATCCTCTCTTTAATTCTGCTTTTGGCCACTGTTCCACACCTGGAGCTCTTTGGACCCATAACCGAAGTGCACTGATGATATGATCAACATTGATTTCTCTATCTGCCACTGAGATGTACCCTGGTTCAGGACCAGAATAAATCAGAAGAAAGCTATGCCAATAGAATTTATTTCAAAAATTCAGAGGAAATACTAATTTTCAATTATTTATATTGTCATGACATACTGACTGCTGTGGAAGTGCTGTGCTGGGACTGGGGACCAGAGCTCCCTGCGTGCTTGGGGAGACACCCAGGGCATGGGGACTGGTTGATCCTGGGAGGGCACCGTGTGGGGGGATAGAAACAACACCGAAGACACGAGTGGGAGTGTGAAAATGAGAGCACAGCAGATGCTGCCCCACGTTGGGGGTTTACATTGAACACAACCAATAAGGCAAGTCTGGCTCTGAAGTGTTTATCTGGAGTTTTTCGTTTGGAACCGTAATGAATCAGAGCCTTGACTTTGCACTCCCTAATTCATCTTTACTTATGTATTTTACTATTACCGATAGCTTTCCCCGTAAGCCGGTCTATTTGCCAGTAGATTTGACAGATGACAGCTACTCCTTGGGATGTTGGATGGCGTTTGTACGGCTGCGATGCCAGGAGCGTTCCGAGCGCTGGTGTTGCATATTTATTGATCTCCATATTCCCAATAATCTGATGCACGTCACATTTGACAACATTATGTGGAGAGGTCAGCTGTATGGGGCTAATGAAACTGTTTCAAAGATGGATGTTGTTTTCCACAACATTAACCTTGCAAATAGCTGTCACTAGTGCATTTTCACTATGGGGGCTTGGCGTTTGAGAACCTCCCTTTTTTTTATTGTTGATGTTAACATTAAACAAAACCTGGAGCCATTAAATCTCACTATTTATATACGATAGGAAACGTGGACTGCATGGCATCGCTCCAAATGAAAATCTTATTAACGGCACACGGTGCTTGTGGCAAAGTCCCGAACAATCTGAAAATTGGCTTGGTTGTCTGAAATGTTTGACAGATTAGCTAAAGATGATGTAAAAGGGCCAAACAGGGAACGGCTGAATTCTGAGGATTAAAGTGGCAAATAGAAAAAACCCTGATGTAATCAAAAAGCGCATTGCACTTTCATGTTTTACTACAATATTACTATTCTCACCAGGAGCTTATTACACCCAGGGCAATATAAAATTTAGATTACCCTTTTATTTTAAAATTATTTCACTAGCATGTGTAATGGTACAAGGAAGCACTCGATTTCTAAAGAGGTCCCTGGAAGTTCTTTTTCCTTAAAAAATACCATTATGGTGATTTAAATATTTAATTGTGGGTTTTCTGCTGTCATGCTGAGGCATTTCAAAACAAGAGTCCTAAGGGCAATAAAAATAATCCTTGGAGGCTCCTTTTTTCTGCATTACAGTGTTTTAGAACAGTTGTAGTAACTCTTTTTCAGTGTCACACTGCATCTTTTGTAATGTAAATTTTGCACATACTTACTGAGCACAATTCCAAATATGATTTTGATAGGCAAGCAATTTAGAAAATGCTTTTGTTGGCCATCTGAGCTGTGGAGTGCCACATATTTTTACAGTGTCTTCTGGGACTTCAGTGCTTTTTAAGAGAGAAGGGAAAAAAACTCCCAACCCTCATCCTGGTCTGGAAACCCATGGCTACATTTTAATATTTTAAAGTGCAGTCAGTAAATGTTAACATGAAGTCCATTCACAAAGGGTGAGATTCTGACCCACCCACAGAGGCAATGAGGAGTAAAGGTCAGATGGCCACGATTGGGACAGCTGAAAGTGGCCTTGCAAGGTCTTTAAGGTGATGTGAGCTGGAGCTGTTGCAATGTCTCTGTGGAGCAGTAGGTGCCAAAGCAGCTCTGCAGCATGGCCCACTTGGCAGCTGTTGGTCCTCAAACATTAGACAATAGTTTTGGTTTTTAAACTTGCTTTAATAAATCCATGAATGCTCATCCAGGCTCTGCTTGTAGGTGAGACTTGTCCCTGTGAAAGGTGGTGCAGGGAGTTTGGATCAGGAACTGATAAAGACCCCAGAAGGGCATCTCCCTGTTGAGCTTCATGAGCTTCAGAGCATGCCCTCAAGTGGGCACTCCAAATTAAAGGGTAAGAAAGGCCAGCTGAGGTGGAAAAGAACTAAGTCAACCATTATAAAACTGCTGTCTAGGATGAGCCTGTAACAGGTTGTGATCCATTTAACTTGTAAACTGTCCAAAAGTCAAATGTTGTCTAACCTGGTCTTGATGTTCTTAAAGGTCTTTTCCAACTAAAACGATTCTATGACTCTACAGTCACCTGGTCTGTCTGAGCACTCAGAGGGGGAGAGGAAGCTCTGGGGAGCAGTACATGGGTCAGGATGGGAGTAGCTGCTGTCTGGAGGCATCTTGGGAATATAGACATAGAAGGTTTAAGGCAGATACTTAATTTTTAGACCAAAAACCCAATGAGGTGGCAACCACCACCGTAAACTACAAGACTATTTGTTTCTATAGAAACTTCCAGATAATGTGTTCTTCAGGCTTGTTTTGAGGATTTTCTGAAGACGTGGTCAGAAAGGAAGAGGAATGTACTTTTTATTTCATATTTATTTTATAGCACATGTTCTAATATGTAATTTGTTTCTTAAAAGCTTGTTAAGAATGCAAATATTCACAAGTCATAAAAAGAAGGTCTCTCCCCTCCATTTCTGGCAGTTTCTTTGGCGGCTGCATTATTTATTTGGTGACTTAACACAGGGTCATGGAGAGTTTCTCCAGAAGTAGAATCTAATGCCAAGTGAATGTTGTAAGAGGAGTTAAAACAGATGATTTATATTTATAACATCACTTAGTAACGCTTAACTCTGTTAATTGAAAAAACATCCTCCTGCAATAATTCTCTGGTTGCACATTGTCATTATCATATGAGGCTGTGCAAAAATGCAATACACTTCTATAACATGATTTCTGGTATTGCTAAGCTCACATGCTATAAAATATTCAGTGCTCACCAAAAATGAATTGGCGGAAAAAAACCTTTTACTCTAAAAGTTAATGAACTATGATTTCTTTTTGTTTGTCTTTAGGGTTTAAAGACTCCAGATCTCATTTTCAAACTCCTTTCTGAATCCAGGAGAGTTAGTTTATTTTCTAAAGAAAATAGAGAGGTCTGCAGGGCCTCTCGCAAATACAAAGGTTCCAGGAGCTTGGGCTTGAAGATTTCAAGTGATTATGACCCAAACAGCTTGAGCATTGTCATCAATGCTTCAGGGTTTCTTAAAAGAATATATGGTACCTTTGAAGATGTTAACATAAGGGATGGGTCTCCTTGCTGCAAAGTATATACTTCTGTACATGGAGATGTGATGTTACCACAATGATGAGCCTATTGACTGTCTGATGCTCCCAATCTATGCTGGGACTGGGAGCAAGGACCACAGCTTTTGTGCTTGGCTTTGCCATTATAACCTGGGATATTTTTTCCATGACGTAGAAATTCCACAGCTAGGAGCTGGAGCCTGGTTGCCCCCCTGGGCAAGCAGAGTTTGGACAGGGTGGCTGTGTTGCCAGTAACACATAAAGGAAGGACATGGCCAGAATTACTGCTGGGATGCCTGGTGTGAAGGATCAGGTATCTGTTTTCAGATGGGTTTTCAGGCCTTGGCTGCTGTCTGAAGCAAGGCTAAGAGTGGTATCTCTGTGTCTATAATAAGGTGCTGCAATGCTCTGCCACTACATCCTTAAAGGCTGAGAAATACCTGACCTTAATATCACTAATGCCTTCAAAATAATGCTTAAGTGGAACTTCAGAGGTGGAATAAGTCTAGTTCTAGACCTCTGGACAGAATCAAATTTAATCCTTAGGGAACCTCATCTGTGCCTCAGAACTGCAAAGTGCTGTGCACTCTGCCCTGATTGTTCAGTAACTTGCAGAAATGAGGCCACATAAAGCATTAAAGGACTTAGAGCCCTGCGTTTGATTGCGTGGAGTTAGAGGGAGAGGAGAGATGTGAATAGCAGCCAGAGGACCTAGGCCACAGACCTGAGTCCATGGGGATTTCTAAGCAGATACTCCTGCCTGCTGGAAGAATGGAAATGCTGCTGGGGTGAGGATTGCTGGATTTGTACCAGAGGTCATGAGACCCAGAAAAATTAATTGTTCATAAAGGCAAGATTCATTAGTTTAAAAAATGATGTGTGAATTGCTATTTATGGTCAAGCAGGAACACGAGTGCCTGAATCCTACACTTTGCAAAATTTCTCCTGGGCATCATCTCAAGGATACCCACTCACAGATGCTCAGTTCTGCTGGGTGCTTTGCTCCTGGGCACCAGCTTAAGGATCAGGACCTGACAGTCAGGTGAGAGCACAGGCTGATCCCACTCTGATGGAAGAGGATGTTCTTGGTTTACGGGTATGTCAGGGATGCTTTCCATCCAAGAAAGAGAATTTAAGGAGGCCATATGTGTATGTGCTTGTATGACATCAACACACTGCCCACTGAATTTTAAATTAAAAATATTATTTTTTGGAAAGGTTGAAAATGTGAGTTAAAGTATGGGTGGATTGTAGATTTTTAGCCTAGTTACCTGAAGAGTGGAAGCTTGTTCTCCAAGGGTAGTGTGGGACAGGGTGTTGAGGAGATGCAGATGTGCTGGGAAAGCTTGCACTAATGAAAGTGTGGAGATGTAAGGGCAAGTCCTACACTGGCTCAGTTTTTCTCATTCTACTGGTAAGGACAAATGTGTTATTATTTTCATAACATTTTATATCTCAGTAGTAATATTTGAATTTAATACGCTATGCTCCAATACGACAATGTGACAACTGCAATGTAGCTGTAATATTCCATTAATTTAATATATATATATATATATAAATCCTCAAAGGCTAACTAGGACTGCTTGAAACATTATTCTTCTGCAAATCAAAATATCTCCTGTCTGTTTTAGAGTGAAATGCCTTACAATCTCATTCCCTTCAGAATTATATGTTTTGGAAAAAAAAATGCCTAATGTGAAATGAAGATGCTGGTTTTGGCCAACAGATTCAGAGGAAAGTATGGACAGCCCATGGATGGGAAATAATCTGCCTGCCATGTAGACTATCCTATGGTCCCTAAGATTTACAGATCAACTGAAAACCTATGAATCCAGACTGGATATTACTTCAGAGACGTTTATCACTGATGGATGAAAGCAAAAAAAATTTAAATAGCCTTTTAGAATTTAGAAAACGTGTAGAAGATGGGAAGAGAAGACCTGCCCTTCACATTTGTGAGTGCAAGCCTATGAAACAAGAGCTTCTGCCAGCTCTGTGCTCAACATGGGGTGAAGGTGAAGACCCAGCATGGCCTTCAACAGGCTTTTCACCAGAGCCAGTGATGTGGGGGACAGAGGAAACGTGGTGGAAACTGATGGTGAGGATGCTGCTAACACTGATGCTAAATTGGGGGAGCAAATCACTGCTCTGAGATGACAGAGTGCAACAGAAAAAGACCTGCTGTGGCCTTTGGGATGTCTGCTCAGAGGCTGGAACCAAGGGCAGTTTAGCAGCCAGGAGTAAAGGCAGGGCAGGAGGAAGGAGAAAAGAGGGAGGCAGGAGCCTGTGGGAGGTACTTGCACATATACTCTTTCCAAGCAACTGGGTTTTAGAAACCAAGCCCCTGTAGCAGGGATAATATAAAGCAAAGAATGACAAGGTTGACTATTTGTTCTGGAAACAAATTTGTTCTGTTTGTTGGCTATTTTGGCTCTGATACTGCTAATGGTTGGCTCTTGGCACCTGGAGCCCCACTCGGATGAGTGCAAGAGTTGAACAAGGGATGCGGACAGACACCCATCCTGCCACAGCCCACGTTGGCCAGGATGGGGCCTGGGCATGCAGAGCTGAGTGGGATGGAGCTATGCCCCAGGGACAGGAGGCAGACCAGGACTCCCCAGCCACCTGGCTCCCGACCTGGAAATGCAAAACATTTGTGCATTATTGGGTTTGGTGTTTCAATCCCGCAGCCTGTTTATAGTTTGCAATTGCATCAAACTGGCACTTAAATGCAGGTTAAAGGCCTTGATGAAATACAGAACACCTCAAAAAGACAACCTAAATTTTTGCCATTTTAAACTTTGCATGGCTGGCATGCTGGAACAGCCACCCAGGTTAATGAGCTGTGAGTTTAAATAGCAATTGAAGAAGTCATTTATAAATATAGAGTAGTTTGCTTTTTGCCTTCCTGTTGCTTTCCCGGGCTTCTGAAGGCCTTCCATTGATGGAGAGCTTTTAATTTCACATTTCGGCCCCCACCACAGGTGATAAACAAAGGTTTCCCATTGCTATGACTCGGGTCAGTGCTGTAGCCTTAGCGTCAATCCCGCTGCCTGTAATTACACACAAAAGGTTACCGGGATCTGCAGCTAATTTGCAGCCTCTGTTTAGCAGAATTTAATAGCAGGTATTACTGGTGCAGCAGTAATTAAGGACCTTTGTCAATAAGACGGAATAGATGGCCACACTTTGTTGTAATCAGTGGACTCTTGAGAACCCAGAGGAGTGAAAAGCAGTGAGAGGAGCGATCCATTTTGCGAATAACATGGCTGTCCTTTCACCCCCCCTCCCTCCCTCCCCCCTCCTGAAACCAGCAATGGAATAATAATTCCCCAGGCAATGAAAGTACAGGAATAAAAGTACTTACCCTCCAGCCTGTGATTCTTTTTTTTTTTTCTTTTCNTTATTTGCTTCGGGCTGCATTTGATGAAGTATTGTTTAAACAGCGCCGAGCAAAATGGATATAGGGAGATGGAAAATAGAAAGAGGAGGAATTTTAACCAGGTGGATATATGCATTTGCCTTTAAGGTGGACGGCGTTCGGTTTATCAATTATTTCCTTCGGATTTTTAAAAAAGAGAAAGAAATGACAAAAACAAGTGGCTCGGTGAAGAGGTGGAGAGAGTCATTTAGAGCTGTCTCTGCACAGAGCCGTTCAGCTGTAAATGGGTCGCAAACAACGAGCGAGAAGTGAACTTGGTGTAGCATTGTAAGCCCCTCTCCTTCCCCCCCTCAGCCCATCGCTGATGTGGCAGTGAATGGCCTGGCAGAGGCTGAGAGCCCGGCCACATGCGCGCACACACGGGCACGCACCGGTGGACCCACGGAGGAGGGCGCGGGGATGGGGAGCGCGGGGAGGCTGCTATGACACAATTCAAAGAGTGCTTTAAGGTGTACACTCCTTTCAGTAATTGGTGAAGAAGCTGCATTTCACTCACTGATTTCCTGCCTTTTTACAGGTTTTAACAAGCATGATGCTTTTAATAGCGGTTTGAGTACTGGCTCTTTATGAAGGCTCTCTTTTTTAAAGCAGCTTTAACTATACCCTTTCTGTCAGTAATGTCTGAAAAACTTCTACCTGTAATCATTCCTGGATCAGGCAGCAAACAAGCAGCTCCTTTTCCTTTTCCAATTACATGCTGGATATTCAGCACACATATAAAAAGGGAAAAAAAAGAAAAGCAGCAGCATCTTGAGCCTATCATGTATTAAATGCAGCTCTTTGCTGCTGCATTAAAATAACACCAAGGATCTGGCTTCAGCCAACAAAAGCCAGAAATATAAAGTTAAAGCTGCAGTCCTCTTTTTTATCTGCTCCATTGTGATAAGGCATTGTAGCCTTAAAACAGTGGGGCTTTTTCTATACCTTACAGGAGATGATACTTAGCTAAGAGATTCTGACCTCTCTGATTTTGAGACCCATGGTAAATATTCTGTAGCATCTTATGGATGGGCTCTGCCCGGTGCTGGTCCTGTCAGGGGTTGTATTTATTATTTTTGCACTGCTAATTCAAGGGAGTGAGGTAACAGCAAACTGGCACTCTGGCTAAGTTCTTTTTGAAGGCCCACATCTTGGTGGAGGTCCACATCATTCTAGTGGGGAGACACTGGCCCAGGGTGCCCAGAGGAGCTGTGGCTGCCCCTTCCTGGCAGTGTTCAAGGCCAGGTTGGATGGGGCTTGGAGCAACCTGGTTTAGTGGGAGGTGTCCCTGCCCATGGCAGGGGATTGAGACTGGATGAACTTTAAAGTTCCCTCCAACCCAAACCAATTGATGATGCTATAATTCTATGATCATCATGAGGATGTTACTTATATAGAAAGATGAGCTGAGTGGTCCTTAGTGGACATTTGCTCACTATATAAAAAAGGGATAACTCCAAGGGCAGTCCAAGCTTAAGATAGGATGGAGGTTGAAGGCCAGGGCTGGTAAAAATCAGGAGACCTATGAGGTAAACACCAGGACATATCCTCCCAGATGTTGGTCATCCTTAAAATAATTTTCTGGGTCTTAGAAAGTAAGAGGCAGAAAGCAAAAGATAAATATGAAGGTCTGAGGTTCAAAGGTTAGTTATTTTCCTTCAGGAAAAAAAGTACCTTCTGCAAGAACAGTTGAAGGCCAGTGTTCAATAGGTCACACTCTTTAACCTTTCTTCAGCGCGATTTGGTCACTTGATACCCAGGCCACTTCTCTATAAATGCAAAGCATGTTACACCCAATTTCCACAGATACAAACCCATGTGCCAGAAACGTGCCAGGAGAAAGAGCAACATGTATTCATATATTTAATGAACTTACTTGAGAAAAGTTCATTTCAAGGTGAATTTTTTATGGTCTGTGAACAAAGTTCGATCTCATTCCTCTTCCATTTCACTACTCTTCCCACCTGACTTGCACCTAGTAAAGGTTAATGTGAAAGGTGAGAGTCTGGGACTGACTACAGCCCTCTGGCCAAACAGCTTGTCCATTGTTCCTGCCAGGTGTGTTCTCTGGGACACCCCTGCCTCAGCTGAAGGCCAGCACAGCACTGACTGAGTCCATAAAACTTCCATTCCTGGGTGTTGTACCAGCTTTCCCGTTCTTTGCATTCCAAGGTGTTGAAGTCCTGTTAGAACCCTGTGCTGTCCACATTTCATAGAATCACAGGATTGTTAGAGTTGGAAAGGATCTTATAGCTCATCCAGTTCCAACCCCCTGCCGTGGGCAGGCACACCTTCCACTAGACCAGATTGCTCCAAGCCCCATCCAACCTGGCCTTGAGGGGGCACTTGGAGACTTGGCAGTGCTAGGTTGACTTGATGTTCCTAAAGGTCTTTTCCAACTGAAACAATTCTATGATTCTGTGTTGCAGCTTCATTAGGCGGTGTGGTGAACATGCATGAAGACTTGTACTGGTTTTAACATGAAGATACCATACAGCGTGAACTCAGAGCCAAAGGCCTGAAGGCTGCTTCTCCATGGGGAAGGAACAGTGTGAGGAACTGAGGTATGTCCTGCTCTAAACTCCACTCAGACCCACAGTTTCCAGAAAAGTCCCCACAGTCCAGTGGGAATTTCACGAGTCCTTGTGGTTTCTAAGAGAGTTTTGCCTATGACTGTACTCAAGAAGGTGTTAGCAGTGGAGCTCTTATTCTGATGGAAATAGCCCTAAAACATATAAAATAGCCAAGCATAAATTTAGGGGGAATAAACTAACTGGGACCATCTAATCTGGATGTCCTCAGCTGCTGTTAGTGTTGGGGAGAATGGAAAAGTCCCTTTGCAGGATTTGTCCTCCAAAAAAATATAAATAGACTTGATCTTATGAAAGGGGTATGTTCCCCCTCAAGACCTGTGCCAGGTCTGAGACCTGTACAGCCTACAGTGCAGGTGGGCACTGACTGAGGGGCTCAGATTTAAACACAGCTGATTTTGGAAATGGTTGGATTTTGGATGACTCAGATCTTGTAGGTTTGCACACATTTACCAAAGCAAAAGCAAGCACTGAGTAGGTCAATAATTCTGCACCAACACGATGCTTTAGTTGGTTTTAGCTTTCAGAGTGCTTCGTTAAACTTCAGCGTGTTCCCCAGATGGAAATGACACTGTCAGCTAATTTACAAGGATGGTTTGTGTCTAACCATGTAGAAACTATTCTACAATTCTAAGATCTGGGCAATTTTGCTCCTTTCTGCAGTGTGCTGGGATTGGAGCAGAGGAGCTGTGGTCAGATCTACCCCTCAACCTGCTGGTCTGTCCATGCAAGGATTTTTTTTCTTTTTCCCCAATTCTACATTTTTAATACAAATAAAAAACTTGATCTCTGCCACTGGGAAACTGCATCCCATTTTTTTTCCTAACAGAAAAATGGGAATAGGTTTCCTTTAACTAGTGGAAGGGTCTAGACTCTAAAAAGGTTTTTATTATTGTGTGCCCGGGGTCCTTAGTTTTAGACATTTATCTTCTGGCGAACCAGTAGGGAACTAGAAAGGCAGTATTTTGCAACTCCTAGACCCTCAGCTCTAAATAATGACTCAAAGCTGAAATTGAAGCAGGTGCATCATCTTCTTCATTGTGTCACTTTTAGCACAGACATTATACTTTATGGGCTTCCACTATCAAAATAGTTTGTGCAACGGACCCTAAAAATGGTGATGCATCAATCAATCAGTCAAGCTTTATTGCTTCAACTTTCTTTACAGCAGGCTTATAAGCAGTATTAAAATACACGATAAGAAACACAACAGAATACAAATGCATTGTAATGCAGGACCAGTTCTGTGTGTTTACTTCAAGGTCTGTAGCTGCACCCATAGGAATATCCCAGAGCATCAGTCACATGGAGCCAAATGCATCCCTGGTGTAAGCTCATTGATTCTGGACCAGCTTGGAGGGACGGATTCAGTCAGCCCTGGTGGCTTGCCCAGGCTCCTGGAGTAAACCACCCTCTGATTGTGCTGGAGAACAGGGTGGGAAACGGTGTCTAAAGAGGACTGAAAGATGGAGGGGAGTGGCTGGGCAGGAAGTCAAGCAGAGGGCTGTTTTTAACATGGGGCTGCACCAGAACTGTGGGGTGTTCAGCCACCAGTGGGATATTTTTACTTTCTGGATTTGAGATGTGTGTCTGATACCCCCTGCTCCTGACCCCTGAATTTTTAACCCACATTAGCATGTCCTCGTGTATAGGGGGGGACTTACTTACTGGGGACTGCCAGGGTTGCCTTTGTTCTTTCAATTTTTTTGGCTTCCTTGGTGTGGAAACATCTCATAGGCTTCCTGTAAACATCATCCGTGGGCATTAGTTTTGCCATCAGCAAGGGCAATTTTGTGTGGGACAGATACATCTACAGCGACACTGAAATAAATCCAAATATAGGTAACATCTGGTTTATGGAAATATGACCAAAATCCAGGAATATTAAACTGTTGGTGTCCATCTATGGATTATTGCTTGATTATTGCATGAAAACTTTGCAGTTGGGGCCAAACGTTTTGGGTTTAGATGGCTGTGGTTGTGCCAGATGGTTGGATCCATGTTAGTGCTTACATCAGCCACACACAAATAAGTCTTACCTTGAAACTATATGCTGACATCTGCCTAACTTTCTCATGTCAACCAGTTCTTATGCCGCTCAGAAAAGTAACTTAGAAAAGGGGAATTAGGAAAAAAAGATTAAAGTGAGTAAAAAAAAAATGAATTTGGCTCTCGGATATAAAATTCTGTAGGTTATGTTATAAAATATGTGCTGTACAGAATTTGATGCTTTGGATTCTTTTAAAGAGGACCAAAATTTTAGGTGATGTAGTAAAATTTTTTTGTAAGTATGTAACCAGCATCTGTCCTGCAAAACAGAATATTTCATAATACTTGTCCCTTCCTCAAATACTCCTGTTGTTTATATCAGCTCACAGAGTTTATTATAGTATTTGTAGTGGAAATCTCTAATTTGATATTTCTCTAGTGAGTTTAATGAGCCTGAAAAGTGACATTTAGAGCTAGTTTTCTCTTTGTGCTTTGAAAAATGAAATACAAGTAGTTATCTGTTAAATGAGATAATTACGTTGCTACTTTGCTAAAGGCACATATTAGTGATTTTTAGCTTGTTTCACTTAATTAAAGCTTTACAAAACGTAGAGTGCCAAACCGTTAATAGACCTGTTGGAACAGTTACTGAGACCGTGAAATAAAACCAGTAGTTCTAAACAAGTCACAAAAAGAGATTGACGAAATGGCTGGCAGCTCAGACATAAATTTAAGCCTTGGCTGCATTAGAGCAAATGTAATAATAGCAGCGAGTAACCAATATTTTTGATTTTACTGATCTTTCTGCAATAATTATAAGGAACTTTTAACGTCTGTAATTAGAACATTAGAGATAGGGTGACTTAGACCGGTGCTGAGCTGTGAAAAATTGGATACTTACCATAACTGAAAATTAATCACTTTTCATTACCAGGATGCAGTTATTATTTTCAATGGGCTGAAATATAGCATATTAATTATGGGAAAACAAATTCACATATTTGAAGTTAACAACTTTGAGGGCAGTCTGTGGTAGAAGTATCTCTGCTGATGTAATCTGTTGGATAATGAAAACTGGGATATTTTTGTTTGACTGGTAATTGCAGCTCAGAAGGTTGCTCTGCTAGAAGTTCTGATCAGAGGATCACTGATTATTATTAGTCATTCCACCCAGCAAAGAAGCTTTGGGCATCATCATTTTAAATATCTGAATGGAAAGAATCACATCCAAAGTCAGATGCAACCCAAAATACAGAAATGTGTGGCACCAGGAATAACATTTTAGGACTGGCAGTAGTTTCACATGAAAATATATTTTAAAAACTCACCTTTTCAGGTGAAAATGTGGATGCTAAGATTTTTCTTCTGTTTTGATGAAAACGGTATCTTTTTTAAAAAAACAGCTCTGCTCTTTTGCTCTGTGTATTCGCTGACACCAGATTTATGGCTTTACCCATCACGTGTGGCACCCTCAGCGCCCTATAGTGCCTTTGCCTCTAAAAGGTGGCATGTTATGCTCAAAAGATGAGGTGAAAATGTCACCATCTTGCTCAACAATTCTTTTCCTCCTGCATCTGTCACTGAATTCAGCTGCTGAACGCCAGGGCAGCAGGCACACAAAGTCTGCTCCAAACATTATTCTTTAAGCCAGCAATAGCATCTTGCCCAGTTATAAATTTCCCAGAAAACACCTAATTTTAGGAGCAATAAATGAGCATAACTGTGAGAGAGATGCTTCCCTTCTCCTTACCTCTAATAGCTTTGTTCTGGCTGCAGCAGAAAAGCTAAAATAAAAGCATTGGCTGTCCCCACGTTTCCATATGCACAGCTGTACCGTCCGGACCATGCACCTTCCCTCCTGTCATTAGGCTGAGCAAGGATGTGGCTGCTCATGACTGGGTGATTGATGTCAAATGTAGTAGCAACATTAAATTTGTCTGAAATGGACAAAGAAAAGCATTATTCACTGTAAAAATCTTGTCTAAAGTTCCCATCTAGCCAGTGCTGTTTCTAAATTACATTTGTATGAATTTAAAAATGGTTTTTTAAATTTCTTGGCCCATGGTTGTTCCCAAGGTCACAAAATCAGAAACCTGGGATCTGAGGCTTGTTAAAGCTGGTAGTGAAAAATGTGCCTGTAATATATCTTCATATTTGCAAATGTATTTTATTGCTGTCCATATCCTGTGAGAAAAATCCAATGTTCTTAAAAGACAAGCACTGCTTGTTATATAGACACTTATTAATGTTTATTAGAAACTCATCTCACTAACATCCATGGCTTTATTGGAAGTTCCTTAAGTAGCAAATCCAATTTCCTTTCTTATGTTCATGCTTACTTCATTAACATCAAAAATTGAATGAGGCAAAACAATGTTTGATATTCATTTTCATAAGTTATATAAAGTTAGCATAATCTCATTGAGGACATTCTTCATTGCTCCAACTGCACACACAAAGTGCCTTTGCAGCTGTTTATAGTTTTACATCGTGTGGGTTAGATAACCTAGCAACTAATGAGGCAACCAGGAGAAGAAAGGAATTAATTTTCAAATAAACCCTTCCCAGCCCGGGGATGCAGGACTTTGTGCTGCATACTGGTACGTGCCTGGTGGGTAACTGGAGATGCTTTGACATAGAAAAGGGCTGAGACCTAATTCTGGGAGGAGATGTTTTGCAGAAAATCCTTCAGAAAGCCATCCAGGAGCCACATGGTAAAATGTCTATAATTCTAAGGACAGAAAGCAGGGATCTAGAGCTCCTTTCTGACTACGACACTTGTTTGTGTCTGCGTCATCCCATGCTGGGGTGAGCTCAGCCTGACATGGGCACCAGCTTAAGGCTACACCCCCTCCAGCGACTCACTCTCATCAAAATAATCACCTGATCATGTGATGTCTGTTGACCTTAGAACAAGCGTTATCATATTGGAAAATAATGATAAAAAAATACTGTTCTACAGTAAAGCTATTATAAGCTGTAGTGTTTGTGCCATTACTGGGGAATATGGTATTGATTTTTTAATAAATTATGCCATAACCTACATTTTTGCCTTAGGTTAACATTTAACACCATAAGTAGAGGAAAGGTACAATATTATACTGGTATCAGAACAAGATTTACCCAGCCACAGACTTCAGCACATGCTTTAAAATCAAGAGTTGTGGGGACTTGGTCACCTTCATGATGGTCTCCTCTCCCCTGGCTCCTCGGCAGGGGACAAGGACACGGAGAAGCAGCAGTGTAACCCTCAGTGCTTTGATTGCTCTGCTGCCCCAGTTCTCCTCTAGAGGGGTTCAGATTGTGACTGCTCCTTAGCCAGAAGATAAACTCACTCCAATAGTGCTAAATACCAACAAGGAATGTCTCAAAAGTAGTTTTATGGAAGTGTAAGGAAAAAAGAGATCCAGCCTGATGACTGTTGTGAGTAGATGAAAAAAAAGTGAAACACTTTCTCTGTGAGTGTTTAGATGGGGATTTTCTTTACAACTTTTATTTTTCAAATTTCTTTTTAATTTTGGAAGGAAAAGTCACTATCAACATTTTCATTCTTTTTCCAAGGAAGGGGAGTAAAATAGTTAAAAGAGAAGAGAGAGGATATTCTTCACTGTTCTTTTAGCAGCTAAATATAAACATCCATGTAAACTTTGAGTTCACACATATTCTGGTGGTAAATGGCAATTAAAAACAACAGTTTTTGCTAGAAGGGCTTTCAGTGCAAACTAAATAACAGCTCTGCCTGTGTGTATCCATATTCAGCTCAGAGAGGGCAGCTGGGGAGGGACAGTGGTCTCTACTTTCGATGCAGTGGTGCTCTGTCTTGCTGTAACCTTGTTGCCTGAGACAAACAATTCAAAAGCTATTTTTGCTTCCCGTTTTCCACCCAGTTAGCATCGAGCAGTTGCTCTTTTTGTCATCGTTTATAGGAATCCTAGGGAATACAATGTTTTCAAGGAGGTTCTGCAAATATTGCTCCTTTACACAGATAAGTCATTTTCTGGGACAAAGCTGCTGTGAGTAGACACAGGTATGAAATTATTGGTTCAAAATGATGGAATCAATTGATGCAAGTACTTGTGCATATGTTTCCCCTGTTTGTGTATCATGGACAATTTAGGAGTGTAAATACCACCACTGTGATTTTTTTCTTACCCCTACAGCTACCCCAATGTGCAGGAGAAAGCTCATAAATGGAGCTCTCTGAGCCTCATCTCCATTGACTGAGGAGGCCAGGACACCTGTGGCAACAAACCGAAGTGCCCTTGAACTAAAACTCCTGGATAGTTAAAGCAGAAGTTGGTGAGGGATGCATCCCAATCTATCACATGTACCCACATCATGGGAATAAGCAATAGGGTGAGGTGTTGAGAAAGCAGCTGAGCAAAGGAAGGGGATGAGTGGCTCAGGAGAAGGCTTCATTTCCAGAAGAGCTAATGGGTAGAGCGGAGATGGGCTCACCAGCACCTCAAGTGAAAACATATTTCCTGTTACAAAGATGTCTTATTAATGCTATACTGACAAGAGAATTAACTCCCTAGGATAACAGTTTCACCTGGTAGATCAAAATCCGCAATCATGAGTAGATTTATCTTTCTAAAACCTGCATTTGTGTATCATCTCTACGTGCATGCTTAGAGACTACTGTGGAAATTTTGCTCCCCCGGTGTAGGAATAAACTCAGGCAATTTTTAGATACTTACCAAAATATCCTCTAAGTAAAAAATTTAAAAGTCCCCATTAGTATTAAACATTTCCTCTTCATGCTGTCAGTGCTGCCATAGAAAGAGAAATGTACCTCAGCTCGGCTCCAGCTTAAATTCCCTCTCTTCTTGTACTCCTTAAATAGCAGATTGTCAGCTTAAGAAACTTGTTGCTGCCGATGACTGTGATTCATGACCCATCTAAAAGAACTGGGAAGTTAATGGCTGTTTTTCATATCCTGATAACTGCATTGTGCTCTAATCCCCGGCTCCTAGTTTTAAATTCATTTAGATGTATTGGAGTGGCTGTTTCAGCTTTCAAGCCCCATGGGGCCAGGTTTTATATTCCTCCCAGTGCTAAACCTGGATGCTCCTGACATGCACTTGTGGAAGGGCGGATCACTGGGCTGTTGGCTTTAGTGAAGTCAAACAGCTGCAACCAAAGTCAGGATTTTTCTCTTCAGTTTAGGCTACGTGAGCACTTGTGGACTTGAGACACCTGGTTAGAGTATACGGGATGTAACAGCCTAAAATTAAAAATCACGTTTGCAAATTCATATTAATTAAAAAGGAACATCTGAAAC
The DNA here is from genome assembly GCA_013398125.1 of Aegotheles bennettii. Lineage (NCBI taxonomy): Eukaryota > Metazoa > Chordata > Aves > Caprimulgiformes > Aegothelidae > Aegotheles > Aegotheles bennettii. Next base: position 63,640 of record VZRW01010830.1, read on the forward strand.
CAAACAAAAAATCAATGAACTAACCGGTTCTTCCTCAGTTAAGTAACATAATTTGTTCAATTTGTTTTATGTCTCTAAGTGAGGAACCTTTTGCTCACTTTGATTCATGGACGGGGGTTAGAAAATGGTACAGGAGAAAGGAAATTAACGTTTAACCTGCCCGCCTGCATATCCTAGCTGATGTCTCAATGTGACTGCAGCTGTGAGTAAATTTTCCCAATAAACCAGACAGAGTATCTGTAATATTCCCCTAGCTACTTGTGCCTTGAGGAAAGCTCAGACTGTTTTGTAGCTATTGCAGATGAAATTAGGAAAAATAATCCGAGCAGGATGTATTAATGCTTGACACATATCTGGCTTTGTCAGTTGAAATTTAAGCTGACACATTGGTAGCCAGCATACACCATTGCAGCTTTGTGGCCTTAAACCCTGCTAGTGCCTGTGAAAATCACTAATTTGACAGCCCAGAGAGTACAGATCATTTTTTTCTGAATAAGGTTATTCAAGAAGAGGTGATGGTAAAGCAAAACAGTGGCATTGCTCCAAAGGATCATGCAAATTAAACTTGGACTCTCCTAATTAACTCCAGTTTAGGAACAGACCTAGGTAAAATCAGACTTGAGGCCTTCTACATCTTCTCCCTTTCCCCCACAGAAATGAGTTATAATACGACTGACTGTACCTTAGAGAGCCAATATGAAAAAAAATACCCAATATGATCATGTAATATTTAATTTATGTAATGCACTAGATTTTTCTTCACCAAATGGCACATGGGAGACTCAGTATCAGAAAAAGAACTGCATCAATTGCTGAGAGAGCAGATAAAAATTTAGAATAAAAGTGCAGAAGGTATTTTGATTTCATCGGGAAGCTTGAGTATCCTTCATGATGTTGGTCAATCTTGTTAGCACTTTGTTATGTCCTTCCCAACACATCTGCGCTGCAGGCTCCATAAAGGTCAGCCCAAGGCACCTGAAGAACTACAGACACATTTTAATTTTTGGTTTTTAAGAAGGGCAAAGAGGGATTGTGAGCCAAGAATTTTGCACTGAAAAATAGAAAGTTGAGTAAAAAACCCAGATCCAGCTCCTTTCTGGCTAGCTGCCGTTTGCCATCCCACTACAGAAACTTACGGCTTCGAATATTTCACTGCCATGTTGGAGATACAGCTTAATTTATTTATTTTTGGTTGTCATTGCCATGGAAGCAATTGCAACACCACATATACAAGATTCTGGCATCTGTGAGTGAAAAGGAGGGAGCTGACTGGTTATAAAAGAAGAAAGCCGGTGTTTACACTTAGCGATGCGCACCCAGAGTAATCAGCTGTGATGGGCAAAAAGGCAGAAAAGACCTGTAACAGTTTAATGGATGTTTTGAGAAAATATTCTGTATTTTTTTTCAATGTTTGCCAGAGTGAGACTGTGTTTAATAAGCAGGATGATTACGGTCGATGCAGAAAATCTTTTTATATTCATGTTTCTGTCCCCTTCCAGGTAATAGTAGCCTAATCACAGAGTACTAAAGATAGGTTCACAAAATCTTATTTCCTCGTAAATTCAAAACCTGACTGCCTGAGAACTCGGGGAGGATACAGGAGCCTATTTCTGCTGTGGAGAGTTTCTTAGAATGGGTGCAAGACAAGACACGCATCTGCCACATCTACAAGCACAGATGCTGCCTGCCTATTAAAAGTCACTGTGGGTTGAATATGCCTGACTATCTGTAGAGTCTTGTGGCCTTTGCTGTCCTCCTTAGCTCTACTGCTATGTTTTGTGCTATGTTAACCGCGTGCTTTTAGAGATAGGTATCAAGAGCTTGCTCCTAGCCCCTAACAAAGCAGTTTTGCATCATTCTGACAACATGTGATGGCCTTAAAATTAGGACAGCTCTCCTGTTTAGGGACACCCTGCATGTCTCTGACAGAAAAACTAGTGGCCATTCCCCAAGACCTTATTGTTGGAGGTAGATGTGTCCTCCAAGCTGCTGGCTGAGCTCTTCAGGTGCTCATTTCCTCACCTGCTGTGGGTCAATGTGAGTTGGGTGAGCTGGAATGGTTTAAGCAGCAGATCACTACTAGTGTGGTTATGTTGGTTGAAGCAGGTTTGGGAGCAGCCACAGGGGCAGGGCAGCTAGCAGATCTGCAGGGTGATGGCTGTGACAAACAAGGTCACAAACCAGGGACAGCCATCTCTTGATCTGCTAGATGGAGCGTAGGAGGATCACAGAATCACAGAATCCTAGGGGTTGGAAGGGACCTCGAAAGCTCATCCAGTCCAACCCCCCTGCCAGAGCAGGGTCACCTAGAGTCCATCACACAGGAACGCATCCAGGCAGGGTTTGAATGTCTCCAGTGAAGGAGACTCCACAACCTCTCTGGGCAGCCTGTTCCAGTGCTCTGGCACTCGCACAGGAAAGAAGTTCTTCCTGATATTCACATGGAACCTCCTGTGCTCCAGTTTGCATCCATTGCCCCTTGTCCTATCATTGGTCATTACTGACAAAAGCTTGGCTCCATCATCCTGACCCTCACCCTTTACATATTTGTAACCATGGATGAGGTCACCCCTCAGTCTCCTTTTCTCCAAGCTAAAGAGACCCAGCTCCCTCAGCCTTTCCTCATAAGGGAGATGTTCCACTCCCTTCATCATCTCTGTGGCTCTGCGCTGGACTCTCTCAAGCAGTTCCCTGTCCTTCTTGAACTGTGGGGCCCAGAACTGGACACAATACTCCAGATGTGGCCTCACTAGGGCAGAATAGAGGGGGAGGAGAACCTCTCTTGACCTACTGACCACCCCCCTTCTAATGCACCCCAGGATGCCATTGGCCTTCTTGGCCACAAGGGCACATTGCTGGCTCATGGTCATCCTCCTGTCCACCAGGACCCCCAGGTCCCTTTCTCCTACACTGCTCTCCAGCAGGTCAGCCCCCAGCCTGTACTGGTACATGGTGTTGTTCTTCCCCAGATGCAAAACTCTACACTTGCCCTTGTTGAATTTCCAGGATGCAGCTGGTGGTGTGAGGTATGGAGGTATCCTAGCTCGGTGATGATGGTTACAGGAAATCTAGAATACCAGAGAGGCTTAAGGGTCCCTTCCCTCCACTTTTCCACGTGGGGAGAAGCAATTTTGTACCTCTGTATGTTTTTAGGGTAGTGCTCGATATACTGGGTGCAGAGTCTTAGCTGTGTTTATGGATCCAATTCCTTCTGAAATACTTTGCGGGTGTGGAATGCAGAAAACAGAAATAAGATAATGCCAAGATACAAGACAGTGGCGGCACCTTATACTGTGCAAACACATTTCTGTTTCAAATGGGTTTCAGTTTTGTTCCTTTGTAACTGCTATTAGAACTCATTTCAAGACAGTAGCTCCCTAGGTCTTTTTCAGAGAGACGTGGAGCAAAGTACCTGTCTCCATATGCTGCAGAAAAGGAAAAAAAAAGAGAACTACAAAATACAGAATAATGGTGTTTGAACCAAAAGGAAAAATGTTGCATATGTGCCATTAGAACCAGCTTTTTTGTTTGCACTTCATTTGATTATCAGTATTTTCAGCCATCTAACGCATTAATACTTCTCTGCAGGGAGGGGTAGGGTTCATAGCCTTTTCAAAGCAGCCCTAATGAATGCCTTTAACTTAATAAAATGATCATTTGCCAACTACTTACCATAATGTGAACTAGATGCTTTCAGTCCAGAGATTAAAAGGAGTTTTCTCTGTAAGTGCACTGTAGTTGTTATTATTTCATAAGGCATATGCAGATATATGGCATGTTCCTTGGTTATTGGTTTTGAAATCTTGGGATCTCACAAAATAGGTTGGAAGGAGTTGTTTGAGTCTATATTGTTTCAATAATATATGGATTATCACTCTCTAAATACGCAATGACATAAAAGGCAATAATGCCTTTTATGGATCCCATGTGGCCTATTACACTAATGATCCATGAATAATGGGGTCACGGGATGAGTTTTGAACAGTGCCTTTCTTTGTTGGTTGTTTTTCTCATTTATTTACCCAGGAAAATTCAGTTTTAAGTATCTGCTTTTCAGCAAGGTCCTACCATTTACTGAGTTTTCATGTGGGTTAATGGATGCCAAAGAGGTCAAGTGACTTCTCAGAGGTTATACAATGAGTCACTGAATTTGTTGAGAACGAAATGCAAGAACCTCCTAGTTTTCTGGGTTTTTTTGGTCTGACTGATACTAAAGCAGAGAGATTTTGGGCCAGCACAATCTCTACGAAATCTATGTGCTGCTGCTTTGAGGAGACATCAAGGCTTGGTGTTCACTGGAGAAACCTGAAGCTCCTGAAGCAACCTTTCCCATATTTCTTGTAGAAAAAACCCTAAAGAGCAGAAGCACTGCAATGCAAATAGGCTGCTTTGATCCTTGCAATATAGATTTAAAAAATCCCCCAGAACACAGAGTGAAATACAGACATGGAAGCCCTCACACACATTTAACTTAATGCTAATCCAACATGACAAGAGCTTTTCTTTAGGACTGATTGTTTCCTATCTTGCTGCAATGATGTGCCTTTGACTTCACGTGGAAAGCCTCCACATTATTCCCCTTGATTAATGAGGATGGTTTACCTCCTTCTGAAATCAGTGCTCCTCCAAGCCCTCTATATGCTCTTCCTCTGCTGTGGAGAGGAGGCACATCCTGGAGAGCATCTCCTCCAAGCTCCATAGATATGAAGGCTCAGTCGCAGAAGGCAGCTCAGCTCTGCTGTGAGAAAGGGGCATGTCCTGCAGAACATCGCTTCTGTTTTGGAAGCATTGGTAGAGATGAGAAACACCACAAATAGTGCCATCACCATGAACAGTGCCTTGCTCTGGCCTTCCACCCTTTTCTTGAGTCCCTGCCAGGAAGATAACAAGGGATCTGGTGTTGAGCTGATCTTGGGCACTGATGGGTTGGTTACATCCCTTATCTGGCTGTGCCCTTGTTCCCTTGGCTGCAGAAGTGAGGTACCTCTTGCTACTTGCTTGTCTTTCCTGGTTTTGTGTGCATACAGAGCTCTGCAGTTCCAAAGGGTTCATCATTATTATTATTCCTACCTACTGAATATTATTTTATGCATTTAATATAGTATAAAGCAATTACTGAATGTAAGGTACTGCGGAAACACAGAAAGATCTGCCTGGAATAATAATTTGATTTTGAAACTTTGTTGCTAAAAGACTTCAGGGTAAAATTGTAGTGCAACATATGAGCTTTTAATGAAATGACTCCCATTACTTCTAGTATAAATGGAAAAAACCTACATAGCACACAGAAAATTTTCATTTAATTAGCAAATAATTTGTATTAGGATATAGTTGTCAAATTCTAATTCATCAAACAGTATTCAGCAATGAACTGAAAATGTTCCTAGTGTGTATGCTTCCATATTTATACACTTCCAAGCTGGAAAGCCTATCAGTTATTTATCTGAAAATACATCAGGTGAACACGGTTGCTTATAAGTGTAGAAATATTACAGAATAGTCATGAGAAATTAGACAATCTGTCTCTGATCTGACTGTGTTTTGCTGAGATCCAGCGTTGTGTGGGGGTGGCTGGGACACGCTCAGGCAAAGGGGATGAGCCCATGGAATGTGTTTCAGTCGTTTCAGGTTAGAAGTGGGTCGTAATTAATTAATTAACGTTGCGAATGATCCCCTAAGCTGCCCGTACGCTGTGTGAATGCTGTTTTTTGTGCTGTTTTGCCTTGCCTCTGCACGAGCTGATACTGTTGCTCTCACTGTAATAGCCGAGTCCCTGCAACCATCTTACTTAAAAAATAGGTTTAAGACCCGCGCTGTTGAGGAGAAGCCACACAATGGCTTGCTGACAGCCCATTGCACACGCTGGCCAAGGCACTGCCTTTAAAACTGTTTGGCTTCTAATTATATCTTTACAGCTAAACTGGGCTATCCAAATGATTTTCTTCTCTCCCCCACCCCAAGTCTACTGACCTGTGGCTAATGAGATTTGTGTTTCGATTAGTTGTAGAACATAAATTAACTAATCAATGAGAATGGATTCACATCCTTTCTTGTAAAAGAGCTCTGCTGCAGTGATCTGTATTTAATATTCAAATCAATTTCAAATTCTCAGGATGATTCTGCTAATATGGCAGGCTGGGACTTGCAGCATCTGTATCCTTGCCACAGACTGTAAATATGGGATGCTTATGGAATCGCTCACTGACCTCCAATGTCTTCTCTGGTCTCATTGATTTACTATTTCACTTAATAGTGATGATGAGAAGCTCAAAGGCTGGCAATGAAGGCACGTGAGAGAGCCTTTCCCCTTTGCTTACGGGTGTTAAGAATAAGCAGAAGACACGGGACTTTGAAAAATGTATTTTATATTAAAATTATGGGTCAATTTCATGTCCCAACTCACATTTCCCTTGTTCTAGAGATGAGGGTAAAATACAGCCATCACCAAAAAGCAGTTTTCTAAAGGTGAGGTTCTTTCATTTGCTTTCAAGGTAGAGAGAACTTTATCTTTTGCGTGGCTGTAATTGTCTCATCTGTACAATTAACCAGCATCTTGGCATAAAATGTGAAAATTTGTACAGTGTTCAAAGCATCTGTGGTCTTTATGGTACAAATTCTGTTAGTACTGAAGCCACAGAAAATTAAATGTTCCCCAAAGAACTTCCAGATGTGTTTTATTCTAATAGGGTCATTATACAGTAAATTAAAAAGCAGGGTAAATGGAACTGTAAAATTTAAATTACTCTAAAACCACATCTCTTTGCTTTGAACATTCATTTGTGGGGTTGCATTTGCAATAAATGTGAATTAGGCAGCTGCAATAACTGTTAATCATATATTTATAAAATAGTAATGAGGAAATGAATAGCAGAGTAAGACAGCTGCACATTTCTCTAATAGTATGTCAACTGTGAACATAATAAGATGTAGAAAATTGTTTGGTGCTATGCTGATAATGCAGCCGAATGTAAGAGATCACTTCAACCTCTTAACTTTACAGGAAATTATATATAAAATCCATAAAAAGCCATAATAATACATTAGGCCTCTGAATCGTAGTCAATGTTTTCCTTTGCTTTGATTTTTCTGAAATGGGCCATACTTTTCCCAAAGTAATCTGCCAAAGATCACTAAGGCTTTTGTTTCAGGCTGCACTTTATTCACCATCTTGCAATTTTATTTAAAAGATAGTGCTTCTAAAAGCCCAAAGTGATCTAACTTCCCTGCTCTGGGAGAGCTGCAGGAGCACCCACCTCCCTCTCCTCATGGAGTTTCGCCTGGTCTCAAGCATCCCACCTCTGAGCCCCAGTGGTGTTATCACTGCTGAAACTGGTGGTTCAATTTACAACCCCACATGAGACATAGCAAAAGGTGAAATTTAAATTTTGCGTGTATATATAAATACACACACATACGTATTTTAGAAAAGTAAATGCTTGTTGACGTGGCTTGAGGGCATCTGGCTGCCTTTTGTAGCCACGGTAAAATTATAAAGAGATCAAGACAATTGCAAAATAAGCCAAACAGCCTAAGCCCAAGAAATTAATTGAAATATTTGAACAGCCCTTTAAATTTGCTGTTTGTGCTAGGAGACTTTGCAGCCTGCCCTCGTGCCAGGTGCTGTTCACTTGCACTTGCAGTTTTTAACCAGCCTTAATTGAATTTTGCAACTGAATTGGGGTGAAGAGGAGAATTAGAAAGCTAGCAGGAAAAAAATTAGGCAAGTGCTGGGCTGCAAACAGCTTATCGGCCAGGCAGGGAATAGGTGCTAAATGTGTAATAGGAAGGCTGCCATAGGAAATGTCACTTATCAAAGTGGCAGCACTTTGCAAGGAACAGCAAGAGAAAGAAATGAGGGACCCGATCCCAGCACTCACTGACACCGCTGTGAAAAGTCCCCGTGATTTAATAAGCCGTATGCTGAATGTGTGGGTTTGCAAGTTGGGTTAAATCTGGTGGGTTTTAACCCACAGCTGCCAGGCTGACAGCAGGGGGCTGAGCAGAGCCTGACCCCCCAAGAAGCACAATGGGGCAGAAGAAGAAACATCTTTGCTATCGAATAAAAACCCATTCGTTAATAATTCCCTTTTCACTAAGGAATACATTTCATTGTGGGATTTTCTTATAAACGTTTCTTGTTGCACCACGTTGCAATGTTTTTTTAATTTTTACGTGCATTTCCATTTGGAATGACACAACCAGCCCACTTTTAAAAAAATAAAAAAGCAAAGAGAAAGTAAGACTGAAGATCTCACAGTCACTGGTTTCCCAGATTGAAAGTCTTGAAGCACAGAGAACCCATGATAGACTCAAAAGGTCGGGCAATGAACGAGAAATTAATTCTTTCTGGGCAGAAAGGAGGACTTTTCCATTAGTCCTGTGTGTTGAAGGGTGAGGTGAGAGGCCAGAGGAGGTCTGCATGGACCTGCCGAGGTCAGGAGTTCTGCAGCACCACCAGCTCTCTTAGCCTTCTGTAAAACCTTTATGGTCACTCGGTGTACCTAACCTCTAGCCTTCACAAAGCTGTTGCCTTTAATGGACATGGCTTTTTTTTTGGCTAGGAGATGGCACAAATTTTTTTGGCCATCTTAAAAACTATAAAGCTATTGCACAATGGCCAGATAAGAACAAAAAATGCGCTTGGTGTAACCACATCAAAGGAAATTGGACATTGTTCATACAACATTGCTGTGTTATCCTGAGCTGGCATGGGCAAAGAGAGGCAGAAAGATGGACACATCGATCCGGATAGAGACATAGATATGGAGATATTCTCACGTTGAGTTTGTCCTATAAAATTTTGGCCTTCTACTTGCCAAAACAAAGCAAAAATTTTTTCTTATTATTAAATATAAATTAAAGTTTAAGCAGTGGAAAATGGCTTGTTTTCAAATCTTTTTTTTTTTTTTCTTCATTTTTTGT
>VZRW01010830.1:72568-184911 GCA_013398125.1 Aegotheles bennettii
TTTTTTTTTTTTCCCTTCTTTGAAACAGACGGTTCAATTCTCCGGGAGAAGCAAAGTTCAAGCTCTCATTTCCCATTGTACATTTCTGTGTTAGTGCCTCACAAAATAGCAGTTCATTTCTGGAAATCCTATTACTGTCCACACTCAAGCAGCAACTTTAACAGATACATCTGTTACCTGGCAGCTTCTTCCTACACAACTCCCACCTCTGCGAGTTAAAGCTTATAGTTTTAAAAGGAAAATTGAAATAGCCCGATTTTGAACAATGCACATTTTTTTGGGGGGGGAATAAAAGGGCACATGCCACTGTCAGCTATGAGAGCCTCATCTCGTCTTACATCCTGATCCGGAGAGATAGAGAAAACAGAGTGGTGCATTACCATTATCTCAGAGATGTTTATTTGGTGTGTGGACACTCAACCAAAGAACTAATGCAATCAGAAAGTTAAAATATATGGGCTGGAAATACAAATTCATTAGATGTACACAAAACGTATGCTGCAGTGGATCTGTCATTTAAATTAGATTTTGACAATTATATGGATAGTCTGGTTGAGATGATATACGATTTGCTCACTTTATCTATGCCATGATTTAATTATTGCAAAAGATGTGTGGAGTTAGGACCCTGTCATTCTCTCATGGACCTAAGGCAGAGGTGGAGCTGGGCTCGTCGTGCATAGTTTGTGTTTGCTGCTTGAAGGATTTTTGTATGTGTATATATATTATTTTTTACATTAAATGAGTCTGTGTTTGCACCCAGTGGAATTAATGAAAATTTTTCCGCTGACCTCAACAGGGCTGGACCTCACTCTTCCCTTGCACATCTCTTTCCAGCCCTGCAAGATGCTCCTTGCTTGCATGGAGACCATTCAGGATCCAAAGCAGACAGCGAGGAGCCAGGTCTCCTCCAGGCTTCTCCTAGCCAAGTCCTGGTGCTTTGTACCCATGCATGAGCACAACCACCCTCCACCTTCCCCATCTTGGGCTAGGATAAGCTAAGCATTGGGTCTCCATCCCTTCTGCTCAGAAAGACATTGGCTTGAGATGCTGGTGGTGAGCTCAACTGAACCATTTCAGGCTTCTGGAAACGTCTCTCTATTCCCTGGCATCCTCAGAGGCTTACAAGGGACATAATGAGTGACACACTGCCAATTTCTGGTGTGTCATAGTGGAAGCGTGGCCAGCCCTGCATGGGGTTCTCCAGAGGCTCGTATGTCTTCTGGATGAAGTCACTGCTCTGGTGCTAAGCACAGCTGATACCAAGAGTGTCTCAGCTCCTCTGGCTGCTGGGGGTGGCACCGCCCTTCTCCACCTTGCTCTTACCTGACTTTATTCATACTGTAAACGTGGGTGTGAGCATAAAAAATGCAGCATCACACACGATCATTCAGGCAGACAAATGATGGCGACACCTCTCCTCTGTCTGAACAATGAATACATGTTTAAAAAAACCCCCATTAAAACGGAAACATGATTTGATAACTTCTTACAAATGCAGTAAATGCCACTTCTTACAAATGAACACTAGCAATCAATTTAATTTCTCAAATAAAATGATTAAATTGCTGTTATTGTGGAATCATTATTTTATTGCTAAAACCTTTTAAAATGTTAATTATTGTGCCCCTTGAAAACCTTTCATCTTGCCTGACTTTGCTCTTACACAAAAAATGTTTTCTGGTTGCGACTTGTGAATTGAATGAAAATTCATGCTTTACCTATTCTCTCTCTCTCCTTTTTTTTTTCTTTTCTTTTTCTTTCTTTCTTTTTTTTTTTTTTTAACACCTGCAACTATTCTCTTTGGCTGTAATATTTATATGAATTTAACTTTAATTTTTCCATGCTTTCATCTTCTGAATTAGTCAGTATAAAGCATAGATCACTCCTTCTCTGCTGCTTTCCTGTTTATTTGCTTTAACAATAGATTCATTAACTAGATTTTGGTGCTCAAGCCATGCGGACACATCCATTTCAAAGGAGGCTTTAATGGCATTTCATATTTTTCTACATTAAGGAAGATTAAAGTATATTACAATACCCTTTACTGCTCTATTTTCTTCATTTTAGAAGTGGTCAGTTTTTAAATTTTTTTTCCCCTTTCTTTCATCTGCAGTGTTCAATAAATTGTCCAGGCCTTTCAGATGATAGTTCCAGCAAATTGAGTTCTATATTACAACTCTGAACCATTGTTTAGCCCATCATCAGTCAGATAAAGCACTCCTATTCACACAGGACATCAAAAGAACAAATATATGTTCAAAGTGGCTAAAAAGATTACTGTGACTTGGATATATCATTTCGTTAATTGTTAGTGATTATTCTACTAGTTTAGAGGTGGTAAATTTGCTGACTCTGAACTCGTGCTTGTGATGTAATCAGAGTATAATATACAGATATTCACGGCTGGAAATTACACCATTCAAAAAGGGTCAGGTCTATCATCTTCTAATAGCTGAAGGTGGACTAATAGCAATATTTTAATAAGAAGAAAGATGCAGACCGATGTCTTCATTTCACATGTAGAGCACGTTGCAAAGTGCTGCGGAGAATTTCAGCCACGCCGGCTCTTGGATGAATCAGATGATCACGGTGGGTGCCAAACCAAATTCAACCTTGGTGTGAGTTGAGATGTACCCAGGAGGACTCTGCCCTAGTCAGAATTGAGGCTGTTTGCTGGGTGAGGATGGTTGAAGTTAATGCATTCAGGTCCTGATCCCACAAAGTTGATTCACATGTGTTTAGTGCTCTACGCCCTGAGCAATCCCTCAGAAATCACTTTAGGTGTTTTAGTGACTCCCAGTCACGGTCCCACACAGACCTAATATGTTTGTCCTCACAGCTCCAGATGCAACGGGGACGTGGTTTAGAAGTGGGAGGCACATACAAAACCTGAGACCCTCTGAGGCACCCAACTCCCAGCGGCTGGAGAGAAATGCCTGAGCCTCTGGGTTAAGGTCCCAGAGGAGGTAGCAGAGAAGGGAAGAGAAACGAGCCCATCTGAATTGCCAGCTCCCAGACACTCCTGATTCCTCTGCAATCACCAGCACGTGAGTATCTCAATAAAAACATGCACATTTGCAGGACACAAAGTGAACACACATATATCTTCTTCGCAGGCTCTTCAAAGGTAATTTCAGAAATCTTGTAGATGCACAGAGTTTAATGTGAAATTTTGAATAGATGCTGCATTTCTTCTTAGTGTATTTTACTCTGCATTGGGTAAAATGGAAAGGCAACGCTGAGGATCTTTGATCACATCCGAGGCTACTGGCTGGAAGACAGATTTTACAACAGAACAATCGCAGGGTGTAGGTTTTAGGCAATAAGAAGGTAGCCCCGTTCTCTCCAAAGAAAAAAGAAAATAATGGGAAACTGTAACATTCATTTGGAGGCCTCAAAGGCATAAAAAACCCAATTCCAACTGTTATAGGTCCCTGCAGGAGTCTACAAAAGAACTAAGCTTTTTAAGTAAGAAAACTAGATTTTGGCCCAGAGGGCCCTGTCATTGCTGCTTAATAGATGAAACTCTTTTGATACAAATATGCTGTTTACTTCTCAGCTTCAGCTTTCATAAAATATAACCTTTTTATGATTTACGACCCCAGAAAAACTGCAGGATGGATTTTTAGCTCTGAATTGGTTGAATGTCAACAAGAAAAATATAGATAACATATAGAAATAGCTGGGTGTTAATGCCACACAAAATGATGAAATTATTTTTGTTTAGAAAAGTTAAGTTTGTTCTTCAAGTTCTTTGCGAGTGAAACTGAGGAAAGGGTTTGCCAGTAAAGCCACAGGAAGCTTTGCTTCTTTTTTTTTGCTTTAGGACAGCTTTGGGCTGCCTAGAAGTTGTAAAACTAATGATACAGAATCCAGCTGTGCCTTCGGGGAGGGACAGACTGCGCAGTGTGGCTGGTAACCCTCCTCGTATTGGCCAAAAGTTTTGCCCAAGTGAGCACTTTAAATTCAGTTCTTTAATGACAAATTCAAGTTTAAAGACCTGTTATAAAACTAAAGTTGTATAAAGACTCTTATTTCTTGTAGAGGTTATTAAAATCAAACAGAAATGATCGGAAGTGACATAATCTTTGTTTCTTTGTTTGCCCAAGTTGTTATTTCTTTCCTCTTGACATCTATATTCATGCCTATAGACACGTGGTAATATATAGAGAAGTTTTAATATATCAATCAGTGATTAAAAAGAAACACAAACAAAATGTTGGTTATGTGAAGTGAAAATGAAAATACCAGAGCTTTGAAGACTGAGGCAAAACTGTTAAGATGAGGGAAGAACTGTTGCCAAGAGGATTGCACACATTTTCTTTTTACGGTCCTCCACTTTGCCTTATCTTCAGCTTCTTTGCTTAGCATTAGCGTGGTGCTTGTTTTTCAGGTGGCTTTTTTCATGTTGTTTGTGAACCTGCTGAACAAAAAAAAAAACCACAAAACCAACTGATTTTTCTGGATGCTTGGGGAAATAGCCTGATCCCAGACAAATTGCCCGGGAAGTCTCTGAAATGACTTCGCCTGCCACAGAGGCAAGGTTGTAAAAATTGAAAAGGTTTTCGCTTTTGACTCTTCCAACTATTGCAGAAAGAGACATTTGCTAGTGTATGGTCTCTGAAAACTGTCACCGAGCAAATTAAAATAACAAAAATATCCATCTGTGAACCCCCCCCACCTCCAGCTTTTCTGCCCTGCTCTGGAACAGGGCATTAATCACGCGGGGTACGTGTGGAGTGCTCAGGAGCAGCAGCTGCCGGGGGGATCAGGCGGCTGGTACTGAGCAGCTGAAGGGTTTTCACAGAAGATATACACAAGTGTTCCTGCTAGGAAACCACATATGCCACTGGACTGGATGCTTCTCCCTTGTGTGCTATAGAAAAGAGGCACACTGAGATGAACAGAAAGCTTGTGGAAAGTCATAGAACCATAGAATCATGGAAGTGGTTGGAAAAGACCTTTAAGAATGAGTCCAACTGTTAACCCAGCACTGTCAAGCCCACCACTCAACCATGCCCCTCAGCACCACATCTCCACAGCTTTTAAACACCTTCAGGGATGATGATTCCACCACTGCCCTGGGCAGCCTGTGCCAGGGCCTGACAGTCCTTTCGAGGAAGAAATTTCTCCTAATATCCAATCTAACTCTCCCCAGGCACAACTTGAGACCATTTCCTCACTCCAACCTCCTTTCAGGGAGTTGTAGAGATTGAGAAGGTCTCCCCTCACCCTCCTTTTCTCCAGCCTGAACACTCCCAGTTGCCTCAGCTGCTCCTCATAAGACTTGTGCTCCAGACCCTTCACCACTTTTGTTGCCCTACTTTGATGTGCTCCAGCACCTCAAAAGGGAGAAGAAATGCTGCTGGAGCATTATCCATCCTGCCCAGGTACTTACACATCTCTGGAGCCTTCTCCTGGGGCCTGAGTCCCCAGAAGAAAACAACCTGGAACATTGATTCCTGAGTCCTTCACGCAGGACTGGCCTGAAGGATTAGGTAAGTATCTGCAATAGCCAGACCAAGGATACCCAGGACAACAATTTCTTCCTGAGACATAGGTTCCCATGCAGGTATTTTGAACTGTAAAAAAGCAAGCAAAAATAAATCCTTAAAATATGCCCCTGAAATACACAAATAAATTAAGAGATGCCATTAATTGTATACTGGACAGTTTGAAACCTTAGGGCTATTTGTCCTCTTTATTGACTTCTGAAAAGCCTATTACTGAGGAAGGTTTTAGGCATGGGGTTGAAGTTTAGTGCATAGTTTAAGTGCTTACCTGAATGCCTCCATTCATTTTTCCATTAGTCAATCAGTCAATATCTGCACAGAGCTCTGCAAAATGCCATGCAGTAGGAGGAGGAGGAAGGGAGGCAGGCAGAGGTGGCCATCACTCCGATGTTCAAAGTTACTCAGGAAGCAGGAAAGGCAAATATTTGCCTGAGAGAATCTCCGAAAGCACCAAAACAAGGGAATGCTGCAGAATTAAACTTGCTTTGAAACTTTCCATGCAAAGTTGCTGGAAGCAGAGTTTAGAGCATCCCCAAACTTAGAATCATAGAATTATAGAATCATTATGGTTGGAAGGGACCTCCAGGGTCATCAAGTCCAACCTTTATCCCATCATATTCCTAACCATTGGACCATTAGACCATGGCCTCAAGTGCCTCATCAACCTGTTTTTTGAACACCCCCAAACTTGTCAGACTGGTGTCTGCTCAGCTGGCCAAGTCAAGAAAACAACCTCAGAAATGGTCTTTAGACTGAGCAATGACCAGCCTGGGTCATTCTGAGGGATTATATAGACTTTATGTACATAACCTGACTCCACGTTGACTTCCCATTGCTTAGGTCAACAGCCTACCCATTAGCACTATTAAAGCACGAGCTCGAGAAGCTTTCCACTTGTAGGATTTTCAATAACATGTGTCATTGCAGAACTGGATCCTTTGTGCTTTTATTCTGCCAATCTTTAGACCTTAACCTTACTTCATCCCCCAGGTTGGAAGACTCCATGACTCCCAGTGCGTTTGGCTGTGGGAAAAGACCGCTGGGAGGTCAACACATCCCCAAACTCTCAAAGTTTACCTGGTCAATGAAGGAGCTGGAAAGAAGAGACTTTAGACAGCTACCTGGGGACAAGTTTGTTATAGTATTTCTGCAACTCTTGAGGTGAATTATATGCTGCTGGTTGGGTCTGGGAGATGAGAAGTGCAGGAGGCTTCAGCTAAAACTAGGTTAGAAACATTAATATCTATTAATAATACTCTTTTTGAACTTTTCACCACAGCTGTGTTTCTCATACATTGGTCTCATTCTTGAGTGGATATATTAGTGAAAATAAATATGTACATCTAATCTTTTCTGTCTCACTGAAGAGGTGTTGGTGACAATTAGTACCCTTCTATATGCTTAAATGTAACAGCCCATCTCATCTGCTCTCATGCCTTGTTAAATCTACAGACACGCTCATGGAACATAGAGTCAGCAGCAATATGTATGAAATCAGATTGCATTCAACCTGGAAATGACCTACACTGTGAACTCTATAAGCAATATATTTTCATACATAGCAGCCTTAGAACTGTAAAAACAAGAAGGAATTCAGCAGCAGGATGGTTTACACCTGCATGGGTGACAGACAGAAAGCAAATGTTACCTGTCTCCATCAGAGGGGCTCCTGCCCCTGGTCCCAGACTTCCTTACCCATCTTGTTTTGGTGTCTTTCTCCAGGCAGACTGAGGGTCTTTTTGAGGTTGTCTGGGGACTATTTTTGAGGAGTAGTGTTTTAAGAACACGTGGGTTACTTGAAGTTTCACATGTGAAAATACAGTAACTGGCCATTGCAAGATTTTACCAATGGATGTGCTGTAATCCAAATCAGAATCAGATGTCATTCTCAGTATATATGTTCCATTCTTCCAAAAGTTACTGGGCAGAGAGCAGGATTTAAATAACATGCATAGTCCTGTAGCCTGCAGAGAATCAGACAATGTAAGGGTGTTTCCCTTCGACCCTAGCATCAGGTACAAATTTGACCTTGTACGGTTGGCAGGTGGAGCAAGTGACCCTCTCTGTGTTTGCATGGAAGAGTTGCAGGAGCATTTACCACCTTTCATGCCATTAGGAACTCGTCCATAGTAATTTCAGCCAGCCTTTCCCAAAGTGGCCCCTTTGCCAGAGTAGCCAGCTGCTGCGGTGAGTGCTAATATTTATGCCAAAAAAGATATTTGACCTTCCCTTCTGTATTTTTCTTTATTTGCTCTTTTATGGTTTATTGCAATTTTCCCCCAAATTATTTCAAGGTAGGGAAAAACCTCTGCTTAATAAGACTGCAGCTAAAACCTTACATCTAAATGCTGAATGTCAAATGGCAAATCTGGTGGTGTGATTCATCGGCACTGGGAGTATTCGTTTTACTTGGCAGACTCATTTAGCTGAAGGCACTGTGCTTATGTCCTGCTCAATGGCCTTTGGATAGAGTGAATTTGCTTTACTTGTCTGCTTTGAAGACTAGAAATTTGGTAGTGTTTCATTTTCAGGTAGAAAAGCAAAGAACTGTTCAGATATTCTCTTGAAGCTGTCCTGAAAAGTGGCTCATAATGACAGAATCATAAAGGTCATGTGCTATTTTCTTTCCATAAATCTGGCAGTGGAAACATTAGAGGTTTTCCCGGTCTTTATCTTCTCTCTTGCTGTGATGAGGGTGTTAGATTGTTCTTGTCTCCCTGGAAATCCTAAATACTGGAAATAAAATGCCGAGCACAGACGAGTGCTGCTGCTTCTCCTTGTTGTTAGAGGCTGGGACTGGGAATAGCAACTGATGGGAAAGTAGGCTCATTGTAAGTGAATGTCTGTCTCATAGTCCACTGGAAAAAGTTTCTTACACTGCTAGAAATGTGAAGGATGGCAAACCCTCTTACAGCAGCAAATACAACAAGAAAAACAAGGTGGACATAAAATTACATCTTTGTCTTTTGGGTTCTAGCCCCCACCGAAATAAACTGGAAGCTCTTGGAGCTTGTGATCTGCTAAATCCCCATAACGTGGGAAATCCTGTAAGTAGTTCCCATGGAAGCACTAGAAAAACCAACAAAAGTGGATCTGAACTACAGTCATGAAAGAGAAGACCTTCAGTAACAGGGCTACTGCTTCATCTCTCATCTGTGCAGCCCATGATACTGTGCAGCCATTGGATACAGGTCTCTTTGGACTGTGGTACATGTAGAAGGAGGGCTGTATAATGGACAAACATATAAAACCTGAAATCCTGACTTCTGGAAAAAAGAGCTTTTCAGCTAAGCCTACCTGAACTGCTGACTGGGCTCAGCTACTGGAAGAAGCTCCAAACTGACATAGCTGTATGGCTTCTGAATCTACTTGAGGTAAGCAGAGGAGCCCATCTCTGTTTGCTTTGGGACTACCTATTTGCCTTGAAAAATGAATGGAAAAAGAACTAATGGCTTTTGAAAGCATTGCTCTTAATATCTGTCAAAAGTCCATATAAAATAAATTGAGCTCCTTGTTCTGGAATAATATGTCTTTTTTTCCCCTAGCTTAGAGCTATGTGTTTTTAATAAGAGTTGGTGTATACAAGGGAGTGAGCATGGAACAAGGGTGGGGTTTGAATTTCAAGCGTGATAATGATTCCTCAGTAATTCCCAGTTTAGATACTTTAATATTGCACTGGAAGTGTCTTTGTGCAGTTTAGCATCAGGCACTCCCCTAAGGAGCTCGCAGGAGCGATCGGAGCGCGGGTGTCCACGGGCTGGGGGGAGGGAGCCCTGGAGAATTAGCTGTTCTGCAAGAGCTGCTTGGGATTATTTCTCCAGACAGACAATTTCTAAATCTGGTTTTCCCTGAGTGTTGAGACTACATTTGTGGCTGGTTGTGAGTGAGTGTGAGTAAACGACTTCTGGCAGGCGGACAAGAGCTGTTGTTTATCCCAGACACAAACCTGGCCAGGAGCTGGGGTTTCTTCACATATGTTGGTTCATGACCACGATCTTGAAGTCTGCCAGATTAAAAAACTTATTGGTCGGTGATGGAACTGGATCATTAATTAAAGGTAGTAACTGGGACTATAAAATACAGCGTATGTTTGCATTTTTAGGGCTGTTTGACTTTTAAAGTTGTGGCCTGGTTACAAGTTGATTTGGCTCAGTGTCTGGTTTATTTAATTCTTTCTGTGATTCAAGTCAGCATCCATGCCGTCAATGTGGACTTGGTTAGTGACAAAGAACTAAATTAGCCTGGAATCTTACTTGATATTTATGGAACTGTGATATCTGATGAGAGAGGTTCTGACAAGTAAGCGTCAATGGAGACCAAAGTTTCTTTTTGCAGGAGATGTCCTGTCTTTCATCTCTTGATTTTCCCTCTCCTGTTTTTCTATGGTCTACCTGTCATGTGTCCATGGTTTTGACATAGGTAAATTCTCTGATTCTTTGATCATATAATCATTCATACCTGAAGGTGCATAAGCCTGTAGAAGATAACATTTTTGACTCAGCAGTATGGTGTATATAATTCACATAGATCTCTGTAAAAACATATTTAGTGATATAGGGGCAGTACCTAAATTCTTAGGGAAAAAAAATGAAGTGTTACAGTAATTCCCAAGAGAATCACACTTATTTAATACCAACAGTGAATTTGATCATTTTTTTTCAGACTGTTTTTTGAGCCAAAGCAAACATCCCAAAATATTTACTCATGGAATAAGTCCATGGAACTGCACAATGGATCTGAGGCTTTTGCTTGGTTTTGCTTTATGTTTTTGAGGATCAGTTACACCACCAGGTCACAGGATAGGCTTTGGTGGTGTTGCAGATACTGTTAAACTCTGTGTCACCACCAGTGTGAACTACAGATTTGCAGTGCAGCCAAAGATGTGTCTGGCTAGATTTTTTTTTTAATGGAAAAATTTTTGTAGAAATTAAACAGTATGGAATAATTGTTACAGCTTTCTTAACGAAATTGGTATATATTACCTGTGTTTTGTGACAGCAAGTTCATTTGTGATATTGAACTAATACAAAGTGTAAGAGTTTTCTGTTGATGTATTTGTTGGTCTGGGGAACACTAGGCAAGGTCAGCCTTAGCTAAATCCTCTGCAGAATTACCACGTGTGGTGTCACTAATTGAATTTTAACAAAGAGAGGACGGATAGGTTTTACTCCACTCCAAAGCTGGAAGCATCATTTTATCAGAAATGGTACCACAAAGGGATCCTTTCAAGTGCCAGTATATCCCGCTTATCATGGCTAACCAAGTCAAAACCAGGTTCCTGCACAATAATAACATTTTAAGCCTGGTCAGTCTGTGGCTCTCACTCTAATGGTGCAATGGAGCATTAGTAAATGAGATTAAAGCAGTCAATGGCTTACAGATTTCTCCCGTTCCTTTGCAGCAATACCCTGGAAATTTTCAATTTATTTAAGACAATTCCACATCTCCCTTATAGAGTAACTGGCAATGGTGCAATGGCAAAATAGACAAATAACTTACCCTGAGAATTTCCAGTTCCCTTCCGCTTGAATCTACAATTACCTGCACACACGAGTAACAAGCATCTTGCATATATTTAATCTCTCTTTCAAGCATTTGCAGTTTGAGGTTTCTAGACTAACTCCGACTCAGCCAGGATTTTTGTTCTCTTTGCAGGGAAGTGCTTAATTGTGGACCTGAATCTGGACCTTACAGTAGAAACAATATATATATAGAAAGGAAATGCTGAGAAGAGTAATAAAGAACAATCTTCCTGTGAGTAAATAAAAATTACAAAAGGAAACAATAATCAATACATTTTACAGTTCAAGAGTTCAGCGTGCGCTGTTGCAGTACAGCACAATGGATAGGCGGCATCCGTGGATTATGAATTCCCACGTTTATGTGGAAACAGAAGTAAATAACTGAAACAAGAGTCATGTTGCAAGAATGTAAAACCAAGCTGGACTTAATGGTGTGCTATATTTAAAAGAGTGATGTGGTCCAAGGAGTATTCACTTTATCTTTTCCTTCAAGCTTGGCTGCCTGCAACCTGCCAGGACCAGCTAATTCAAAAGAAACCATTTTTCTCTATTTCAATCACCAATAAAATACAATATGCCTTGCACGTTGTTGCCCTGAATCCCGGTGGCTGACGTTACCAAACAGCAACGTGTTACGGATCTAAATAAACTCATTTGAGTAGGAAGAACCATTCCTCGGACCAGATACAGGGGAAGGGCAATGCAGTGATGCTGTATACCCTTGCAATAATTTTTTGGAGGGAGTGGATGGCTGAATGCTTCATGCCATCTTGTAAAACCTCTTAGCTTTATGAGTCATGCAAATACACGGTCAGAAGCCTGGTCCCAGACCACCTATTCAAAATCAGATTTCGTGTATGCTTCATCACCTCTCCTCCTTTCCTGACACTCCTCCCTCTTTCCCTGCTTCTCACACCGCTGTCGCTGCAATTATCAACCAGGGATTGATCTCCAGCTTCAGTCCCTTTCTTTCCATCAATACAAGAGAAGCAATTTAATATGGCCATCGGTGATTCCTCTAAGTGAGAAGGATCTTCCAGAGGGTTTGAAATGGTGTAATTGTCTTCCAGTCTCGTCTGCCATGAGTGTTCTTGGGCAAGAAATACCCAAAGGGTCTACTCATCCCCAGGAGGACAGTAATGTTGGATGGACCTGATGTCACCTGGGCAGAAAGGGATGCGGATGGTGGCTTGCCCTGATGCTTCACCCTGGTGAGGAGCAAATGTTCCACAGAGTTTTGGTCTGGAAAGACTGGTTGCTAAGCCTGGCTCTTGTATAACTGAAAATCTCTTTAGCACAGGGCTGCAAGCACCTCGCGAGAGAAAAAGGTGAAATCCTGGTTGGGTTAAAATGTCCCTGTTGTCAGGGATGGATCCATTTTATTCTAGCTGATGGTCTTGTTCCAAACTGAGGAGTCTCATGCATAATGTGGATTTTGATTTGATGATGCACATCCCATTTTCCAGGTTAGCATGTGTTTTATCTGATAAAGCCTATATCCTCTCACACATTAGGGGTCTGGGCTTGTACATCACGTCTATGTGATAATGCAATCCAGGATATTATATATGAAAAAAATTTCTGACATAAATGTAGTTTCTGAAACCTATATTAAAAAAGCTATAATTTCAAAAAATAGTTCTTTCAATGTCACGTTAAGAATGAACAATTTTGAATAAAAAACACAAAAAGGATAAATTTTGAGTGCTTGGCATTGTCAGACAAATACCATCCCTATAATCTTCATCAAAATCAATCTTATACAGATAGTAACAGTTGTGCCCTTGTTCTAATATAGTAGAGCCATTTTGTTAATTTCCCTGTATTTTGCGAGGTGCATGAAAAATACATTTTATGAGCAGGTGCTCTCTTACTTTATATAGGAAGTATTAAATTTGATACCACTTTCCTTTAATAAGACCAGATAATGGCACAAAATCTGAATCTATTATCACAAGGAAGAAAGTAACAAGGACAGAAAACGAAACAAATGTAATTTTTTCTTATTACAACATTCACATTTCAAACTTGTGGAGTGTCTGTGCTTTACTTTGTAATAACCACTGTGACTGCATAATACTAGGATAGATATTGTTTAAAAAAAAATCACTGATAGCCTATTCAGGGCTGTGTCTTTGTGTTCTCATGGTAGCCCATCTCTTTAAGTAGGTTGAGTTGAACAACTACCCAGCAGGTGAAAAAATGTTCTGCTACTAGCATATTGAAATCTTTCATTAAATGGTTACCAAATAATCCTATATAGTAGTGAGAAAGGAATGCATTTCTACCTGCTGGCAGATATCTTTACAAAGTGCAAGGTAACGGTATTGTGTGGATATAGGATGATGCTGGCAATGAAACTATGTGCATTTTCTCTGGTTTCCCCTCTCCCCCAGCAGCCGTAATATGCTATGAAAATCAGCCAGCAGAACTAACACAAATGACATAGTAAACATGCAGGCAATGATTTTTTTCCCCCCCAGTGTCTACAACGTTAGCCATTAGCCTGCAAGCAACATTGTTGCATTTGTATTTAGGGTAATTTTCACACTAATATGGTATGTGCAAGCCAGATCTCTCAACAGAGTGAAAGTGGTTGTATGGCTGAGTTTGAGCAAAGAACAGAACCCTGGTATTTATCAGAATATTTTGCTTTCAGGAGTGACACAAATTTGTGTTGTACATTTTTTATGGGAAAATAACAAAGCTCCTTCATCTGAAGAAGTGAACGAATGTTATGTGAAATTAAAAATAAATAAATGTGGACCATATTTTTTGCATGAAATTTACTGCTCCATACCAACGGTTTCTTCTCCATATGTGTGAAGGAAGATATTTTGTAAGGTCTTTATTTAAATTCCTAAGAAGAAATCAATAGAAATGTTAGCATAAGTGATAAAAGCTATAGTTTGCTCCTGCAATGCCTAAGATATGTGCCAAAGAATCTACAGAGTCCCCTACATAGTCCTTCTGTGCTCCTACCTTATTTCTTAATGGAGTCCCAGTGCTTGAGAAGGTTGCTTGAAGCAATCCCAGATGCTGGCTCCTGTAGCCAGATAAACCTTTCCTAGCAACCCATCCCTGCTGAAAGCTGGACTCTAACCTCTTTCCTCACTGCTGCTGGTTGAGCTGGACCTTCAGGATCAGTCCCACTTGCTTCTGAGTACAGTCCTTGGCTGTTGCAAAAATGTTCTTCTTCCTCTCCTGACTTCCATAGTCACAAAGCCTCCAACATCCACTCTGCAGGATTGCAGAAGGAAGCTGGATGCCCCAAAACTTTAGTAACCTTGATCCATTTAGCCATCTATTCCAACAGTCAAAACTGGTGCCTTTTCATATCTTGAAAAGAACATAATCAATTAAGAAATACGGGAAACAGAGGAAACAGAAGAAAAACAATTGTGCTTATACTTCAATATAAAGTTTTACCCACAATGAAATTTGGGCTGACTGCATTATTACTTCTCAGAAAACCAGCATTCATAATAGAAATCCTGACAGAGCCTTAACTACAGCTGTGTGAGTGGCACAGCTATAATTAACTCTGCCTTCAGACGCCTTCCATTAATATTTTAAGGATTTTTAATTAAAATAATTGTGTTAGTTTATGAAAAATACTCTCCCTTGAGTTGTTTCACACAGAAAATAGTCCAAACACAGTCCTTTTTTCTCTCTCTCTCTCTTTTGATTTCTAATTCCCATCTGCAGAACAAGTTTCCTCCTTCCCTTCATTTTCTTCCATTGCTAGATCCCCACCCTCAAACACAAAGATTTTCCCCTTTGATTTATGTCTTTTCATGTTCTAGAAGCCCTGTGTAGTAAAACCCATTTTTATGTTCTTTGAATTGTTCTGCCCCTTGCTCAGGAGCTCAGCCTGGTGTTGAACAACTGGGGTTTGGCCCAGCCACCCATCCATCCCTCCAGCAACATGTGCCAGCTCTGCTCTGGAGCCTGCACAAGCAGCCTGGGCATTTTGGGGCACAGAGGATACCTTGGTTTTGCTCATAAAGCTTGGAGAACCTCTCTTCATGAGAACTCTTTCCTTCAATTCACTCACTGGAGGAATCATCATCAGATTTATGACTCAGTGGTGAGGTGACCTTGGCAGACTCTCTCCAGGATGCCCTCAGCCCTGGGACCACTTCTCTCTGGTTCTCCTTGGTACCAACTAAAGCTCATGGTGCCTCCTAGAGCAATCAGGGTGTTTTAGAAAGATGGACCCAGTTTGAAATTGAAAATATAATGAAATTGGGTCCATCTTCTTGAAACACACTGTGGGTCTACTAATAACAACCATGCAAAGATGTTGCTTGTGTTTTAAACGTTAGTTAAAGGTTAGTTAGTGCTTATTTCTTACTTACCAGCCTAAGAGAAACCTAATTATTAGCTTGACATTTGTCATTTTTACTAATTCAATATGTCTGAGACCCAGAATATGCTTTTAATATTTAACTTATAAACAAGACCACATTGATCATCTTTGGTTCAGATGAAACAAAGAGATCAGCTATGAGAAGTGATATTTTCTCTTGGAAGAAAAGGTTTCTGCAGCCAGAGTCTTCAGAAAACTCTGTGTTTGACTTTTCAGTATATCACTAAAATGTTGCTAAAACAACATTACACTGCTGACATGGAGGTGGGCAAGTGAAATGGTCACAGGCACATAATAAATTGCACCAGTATATAATAAATCTAGTTTTCATATACCTACAACCTGTACAACTTCTCATACTGATAATACTCCAGTATATGGTAATTCATTGAGAGACTACACTTCTGATACATAAAACTATCTGTACACAAGAAAAAGCCCGACATGAATAATTTAACCAACCAGTACAAGCTGATATAAAGCAGTCTGCCATCCAAAACAAATGAGACCCCATACAGACGCTTCTATTGACTTATACTTGAATTCATTTCATCTTTATTTTATTTCTCTCTACCTTACTTTTTTTTTTAATCCTCTGTCCAGAATATGACATGGGTAACTTTTGAGCAGGCTCATCATTTGAATAATCAGCCATTTAGTGACATGTCTAGTCCTGTTTAATGACTGAATCTGTAAAAGTATGACCTCAAGCACTGGTTAACTTTAAAATAGCTGTGCCCACTGCATGACATAGCCAACAGGAAGCCATTAGAGCTCCAGCAATTACCATTTACATCCATCGACGAAGTCCCTATTTTATTTTAATCTGCTTAAGTACATTTTCTGCACGAGGTTAAAATATAAATCCCTTCTCCTGAACAAGACTGGTTTTCTGGCTGACTTGAGAGCACAATTTACAACTGATTTAATTTGTTCTTCACAAACATTCCTAATGACATTACCCTGGTGCATATACTGACTGCCTCCTCTTATTCCATTAACTCCCAAATCGGGTTTAAAGACCATATTGATGCTAGATGTTATTATGGGTGATTATCAAAACAACAGACAATGGGGCAAAGTGTTTACTAACTGGTTTATATATAATTTCTGTAATAACTACAACAGATGGTAATGCTACAAACAATAAATCAAGCTTTTCACTGCTGAAATAAATTGGCAGCCTGCAGTACAGAAATGCTGTATGTAACTATATACAGATGCTTCAGTCATCAACTGTATTGTTCATCTTATTAGAAAATGGGTCTGTTACTGCTATTACAGGAAATCTTTCCATTTGCAATTACAAATGTATATTTTCAATTAAAATTGTTTTTAACTGCCAAACTGGTTTAAGTATACTTTAACCTTTAATTACAAATAGAGTTATCACGTACTGCTAAGATGGTTTGAGGCATTTGTTTGTGTCAGTGGAAGTTCCTCCTCAAATTGGGTTTCCACTCCATAAATATATTTCTGCCCTTCAAGAATCCTCTGGCCAAAAGGCATTCACAGTAACTTTAGGAAGTTAATCCAATAGTAGCTGTGTAAAAGGATGCTTTATTCGACAGTGCTTAAAACAGTATCAAACCTGCAATTAATTCCATTCACTTTTGTTTGTAGTAATTTATCAAAACATTTGTCTCCCTACACTGCCTACTTCCCAGCTCCTTTGTGGGGAGCTGGTTCCATGCCTTCGTACTCATGTCACCATCTTCTGGTGTTGCAGAGCTGTTGGGCTGCGAGGAGACACCCGCAGCTGCTCCACCAGTGACCTTGGGGTAGAAGTTTTGTCCTCAAGTTGGGAACAAATGATGGCAATCTTCAGGGATCTGCAGCGGTCTGGAATGTACCACAGGAATTTTTGCCCATTCAAAAAATTTTATTCCAAATGAGAATTTTATTACAATCCCAAAAATGGCAGGATTTTTAGTGTCTTTCCCCATTTTATGGATCCTTTGAATTTTCTTTGCATAAAGGCAGGGCCATGAAAGGAAGGTGGAGACAGTGCACACAGAATGTTTTCACATTAAAGTTTGCAACTGCAAACTGACTGAGACTTACACCCTCCAGGTGCCTAATTTACACTGATTTTAAGTTTGTTTAGCACCATTCATTGCTGAGAGGATGATTTTGAAAATTGCTCTAAGTACCTACTTCTGTATTTAGGAATTTATTTCTCTTTTCAAACATAAATGCTGTCTCATATTTATCAGTCACAAACTTTTGGTCTAGATTCTCCTCCGTGATCTCGGCTGTGTTTTTGTGCAATGTTATCCATACATCCCAGATTTGCATTTGGAGTGAAATCCTTTAAGAAGGTGAGACTTGAGGGTTGGAGAAACATGATGCCTCTCAAAGAAACCTGAGGTCTCATGTCCCAGAGAGATGAAAAAGGTAAAAACTAAAAAAAAAAATATTTGTGTCCTGAGCATTGTGTAAGAGATGGGACACACAGCAAAACAAATAAAATACTTTTCAGAATATTCAAAATTAATTGTAATGAAACATTTAGGAATAATCTGTGAACAGGAGCATGCTGCTTTTTTTCCCTAAGTGATCACATAATAATTTCAAGGGATGAATTAAACCACAAAAGTCATGATTACTTTATAAGAAATTTAATAACAAGCAGGTAATTGACCTTTGAATTAACTTTTCAGGAGTAGGCAGAATAATCTATTAGCTCTTTTACATAATTTTTGGCCACCTGTTATCTCACTAATATTAGCTGTGCATTGGTGTGGCTGTTGGCCTCAATAGATGTCTGCATGAAAGAGGTAAAAATACCATTTTATGGGTTGATCTCTGTAAGTGTGAAGAAAGAGTTCTATTCCTAATTCTGATAGGGTGAGATAGAAGTGACATGAACTGCCCCAGACCCAATTTGGTTGCTGACAGGTAGTGAAGCCATGAAATGAAAATGCCTGTAAAGTAATGTTTTTGATAACTTCAACTTTGAAGGTCATTTTAGCAGGAGCCTTGATCACATGCTGGTGTGAAAATGGTGGGAAAACATTGGATGGGATAACTTGTCTTCTGCACATGGAGTAGCTCTTTGCTCAGGTCCAGACCTGAAGCTCACACAAGTCTTGGGGGGTCATCAAGAACCTGGAGCCTGGCAGTGAATTTTACAGCTGTGCATCCTCCACTCCTGTAAAAGACTAAGGCACAGTAGGGTCTACCACGCTGTCAGCTCATACTGGTCCATGACTTAGGGCAGCAGGAATCTGGATGAATCCTTGTGCTGCCCGTGCCACAAACGCCTTGGCTTCATTTCTTGCCCCTTTATGAAACTGATATTGACTGGACAGTGCCCTACTTGCTGGAGGTTGTTGCTATATGAGGAGTATTTTTGTGTGACAGCAGTCTACAGGATAACTCCTGCTGGAGAGCATCAACGTAGAGTACAAACCCCTTCCTCTTCCATCAGTTATATGTATGTATGTATGCACAATGCTCTAGAAATGCAACTGATGCAAATTATATCTGCTGTATATAATAAAGACAAAAAAATACATTCCCATCATTATAACGATCTTTAATTACAATCCTGCAAAGGTGCAATCTGATTATTTGATAATTGTCTTCCCATATTTTTTCAGGGCCTCACAAAACATCAGGGATACTAAAGAGCAAACAGTGCTTTAAGGCCACAGTACAATGTGACAACAGTGATAGATATGCTAATTTCTTCATTCACTCCACTTCACTTCTTTTATTCTTTCCAATTAAAGCAAATGCTACTGAAACTGTAATTAAGCTAGTGCCCTGATTGCCTGCTGTTTTAATGAAACCCTATTGATTTTTCTTTTATTTCTAATGGCCACACATTGCGTCCAATGGTCAAACACGTGGATGTTACAATGTGCAGCCAAACTTAATTTTTGTTCTCTAAAAGGGTGGCCTTATCAGAAGGAATATCAAAAGAGCTATTTGTGTGAGGTCTGTATACCTTTTCCTCTATCTGGCTGAAGAGACGCACTTTGAGCAAACATATTACCATTAAAAAGAAATGAGTTACATTTTGTAGAGAATAAAAATTGCTATTAGTCTCCTGGAGTTGCCACAAGTTGCACGCACATATTCATGATTCCCAGTATACTTTAAGTTTTATTATTTTTTCATAAAAAAAACCTATCTGGGAGAGAACGTGAGGAACATTACATTCTCTCTACAAGATATTATAAATCACACCAGCAATTTAAGACATAACAGGCTAAGAGCACTTTCTGATTTGTTGATAATTTTAGGGAAGAATTCATTTTCACCAGTAAATTTTTACTGAATTATTTTCTGGTTTGCCTGGAAGTAGAGAAAAAGGTAAGGAAAAGAAAAACTCTCTTAAAATCCCATAAAACACATGGTATACCTATAAATTCATTATTCACCAATTGGATTGTTCAGCCAGGGAATTAGGTATTTAAGTGGGTATGGCTTTTCTGTGGCTTCATATTCGTATTGAGGAGCCTGAGTGTACAAATCAGTGCACAAACGAATCTATCCAACCTCTTATAACACACGGCAGCAGGAACTCACTGCATCCACTAGACACATCCACAGGAAGATTGAAGATTTTAATTCACAAAACATGAATATATGTGACCCTGTTACAGTTTTGCTTGAGGAAAATAAATGGTAATAAAGAAACATGATTTCCTACCATTCCTGATACAAAAATGTTTCTCTTATGACTGCTGTGGAGGATAAACAGTAATCACAGTCAGGGTACACAAAGTCAGCTTAGCAAATGTACAAAACACGCATGAGCTAAGGTCCTGATCCATCCCAGGTGTGCTGAAAACAAGGGGTTTTTTTTTCCCTACGTTTGTTCAATTTTAACCAAACATTCACATTTTTTCCTGGACCAAGGCCACAGTTTGCTGGTTGTACAGGCAAAGCTGCTCTCTCGCCTTACAATACCTTCATCAGCAAGTCTAAATCACAAATTGTGTGTTAAGAATATTGGCAATCTGTGGGGGAAGCATCTTACAATGAGCAATAAGCTGTGATGTAACTTGCTTCACATGCAGAACGCGACTGTACGTGGTTTGAGCCAGTTAAATGAGTCCTCAAACCATAGGTCTATTCGCTCTTTTTCTGAATGAATTTGGAGATACATTATGACAAAATATTTATCCAGTGTCCTTGATGCTCATCCTGCAGTCTGATTTGCGTGAGCACATCCTTAGGCTTGCCAAGAACCACAGTGAAAACCTCCGCGGTGTTTCCTTTGTGGACCAGCTTGTGGGATCATGTTCAGGGGCAAAAGTTATATCAGCCCTAAAGCTGCTAAATTGGACCTCAGGAGATGGCCAGGCTGCACTCAAATGAGGTTTAATTTCTCCCTTGCTCCTCTGAAGTGTGAGCAATGGATCAGGAGGGGCTGTTTTGGTATGACAGGGACTGTTTCTTCCATAGGAACACTGCTGGTGGGCTCAGCTCAATCTGGTAAACCCATGGAAGGATCCACCACTATAATGTTCCTTATTGTTTCATTGGGGAGGTGACTATTAAATCCTATAGTAATATACATAAATGGCACCTTATGTGCTGTATTAGCCTGATTTGTTTGAGAAAAAAATGCAGAAAGAGTGTGAACTGTTGAAAGTAACCCATACAAGAAAGAAATGGATTTGGGCACAGGTACTGTAGCCTTTCTCCTTTCTTTCTCACTGCCCAGCCCACCCGCATTCCCCTTAGTTTACCACAACAGCAGATCTCATTTTCGAGGTGAATATCAATATGGGGTTCCCATGGAGCTGATCTAACCACACATAAGGTCTCCATGACACACACTGAAACCTGCAGAAGGGGTTGGAACAGTGGGAGAAAAGGCTTTGATCCCACAGGTGGAGGTCAAGCAGATCCAACTCAGCGTAAATGCAGCCTAAATGTCCAAGTTTCTGGTTCAGCCAGTTGAGGTCATACCATTTGCACCCAGGGCAGCCACAGAGTCAAAAGGAGTCCCTGCTGGTCTGTCTTGGTTTGCCAGTTGTTTAGCTCACTTCCAAAAATTAGAAAAAATATGCAGATTAAAAATGTCCATAATTTTTTATTGATACATTCTGAATTTTAGCCCCATCTTGCAGAAAGCTCAGCTCTCTGCCACAGCCATGGTACCAGCACAATTTTAGGTCAGTAAGCAAAAGATGTGAAACAGGAAAACGTATTACCATTTCCCCCACATTAACCAAAAAATCTCTCCTGCCTTATTTCCCAGCCTTCCCCAGCTACAGTTCTGAATCACCTTCTGTTGGTGACCACTGAATGCTAAATACACTTTTATTTTACCTGTAGGCACTAAATTTTTCAAAAGCCTCGCATTACTATTAGCCTGCCAGCAAACCAGGAACATCAGCTCTTTTTAATTAGATTTCCTAACTGTGATGTTCATTCAACAAGGGATAAATTCCCTTTAGTGGAAGTTGCGGATTACACTTGGACTTGTTAGCTCTGCAGAAGTGAAAATAATAAATAAAATCTGTCAGGGAAAAAGGTAACGGTAGGAATATGAGAAAATAAGATACCCTCATGTCACTACTCAGCCCTGTCAACTGTTACGCTAATCAGGACAGAATTAAAAACACATTTTCTCCCAGGATGTTTCACAGCCAAACCGGTTAAATACAGATTTTAACAAAATTGAAAGCATATTATACGGAGATTTGTGGTTTCCAGCTCTGTGAGTGAGTGCTGAAAGTGTGATGAAATAACAAAATTGCAGCCTAATAATCTATAGAATAATATTGTCAACTAATGGATTATAATAAAATAAAAGCTATTATTAGGGTAAAACATTATAACAAAAAAAAAAATCCAACTTTTATTTGTAGCACCTCCCCCTTAATGGTTTCAAGCATTTTGAAAGGTAATTTAAACAAGTACATTGTGTCCTTATTGAAACTGTTTCATCTCGCTAGCTGCTGAAAATGGCTTTAACCATCTCTCTGAACAAAAGCTCGCTAATAAGACAACAAAAAGCCTACAAAAGCACTGGCTCAGCATCACTGCAGAAAGGCAACTAAAGGCAGCCTGCAAATGGTCTGTTTCTTTTTTCTTGCATGTAATTAGATGAATTAAAAGGACAAAGTAGTTAATGTTACTGTTGTCCAAGGCCCCCGGTTCTTTTCATACCATCCGCTCTAGACAAGAGCCCGTGGCTCTCGCTCCAGCAATGCGGTGAAGAATGTTGGCAATAAGTAAAATTAACAAGCTTAATCTGTGAAGAATCTGGTCTGAGTCATAGATGAAATGTATCTCTAGCAACGAAAGGCTAGTAATTCCTGGTCTCCTTTTATATGCCTAATAAAACTTACAATAAATTAACTGCATTTTAGTTTGCAGCGCTGGCTCTATTAATCAGGGCCCGAGACGTGTAGTCAAGTTACAATAGAAAGAACTCAACTGGGTGCATTTCAGTTATGCAATTAGGGCCCATTGGCCCTGCTCTAATTAGGCCAGGGATGTTGATATTTCAAGTACTGTTTTATCATTAGGTTTCATTTCCTTGGAACATCCTCAATGGCCAAGTAGTGAGAAGGGTGGAGGATATTATAATCACGGGTCATCAGAAAGTCATTAATGGGAGTTAGGAAGGGAAGGGCTGACATTAATACCTCGCTCTGTGCAATGTTGAGCTGTCTCTGGGAGACTCTGAGCCCCTTCATCTCACGGAGGAATCAGTGGCAACTGAGAGCAGCAGGATCAGGCTCCTGACAAAGGACCTCCCTCACAGATGGTATTGGTAGCTGCTGGATTGTCATGCCCTGACAGCAGGTGCTGCAGAGAAGGGTGACCCTAATACAGAGGTGTTGATTTCTCACCCCCTTCAAGTTGCTGGGGTCAAAACCAAAAAGAAACACCCATTGCTGGCCAGTAATGGTGAGAAGATACTGGATCTTGAGGCAGGCTCATGAGGGTAATTCTGGTGATGATGCTTGGTCATCCCCACTCTGCTCCTCCAGGCACAAGACTTGCTCTCAGCTATTGGCTCCACCATGTAGACTGAGGATGACGTGCTGGAGGTGGCTCATCTTCCACCAGCGCCCACAGGCTGTGAACATGATGTTTCCTCTGTTTAGCACAGATGTGGTTGTGGTCCCTGTATGGACAAATCCAAAGAGTGGAGGTCAGATAAAACCAGAGGGGAAAAAACCATCAAAAAGAGTCATCAGTCCTCAGTAGTGCTTTTCTTGCCAAACGTTAGCTTAAATCTGTAACTCCCAACAATACTTTGCCTGTTTGTAAAATATGACTTTGTTTCATTATGAAAAAAGAAATTACATAATTAAATTCATTATATCCAATTACTATATGATTCATCTGACGGCTTAATGAAGCTTCACATTATACTAACAAGATAAAGCAAAAGAATAACATTTTATGAGACTGCAGGCATTCTGTATACAGCAGACGAGCTGGTTTATGAGCTATATACAGTGCATTTCCTAATAGTATGTATTGTATTAGCTCGAGTAGGAAAGTTATTGCTTGGTCCTGTGATATCTCACCCACCCCATTCTGAACATTTGCTAAAGCAAAAAGTTCAGCTTTATCTTCTCTGTCCAGTTCTGGGCCTCTCCTCTGGATGTTGCCAAGTTTTATCCAAGAGAACTATACGATGCAAGGAGCAAGCTAAACAGGATCATAACAAAAAAACCTAGGCAACCCTACAGCTGTCAGAAGGGAACACGTTTTGGATGTAAAAGAGCTGGTTTGGTTTTGAACCAGTGACCCAGAGGTGAATTACCTCAGTGTCTCCGTTGATAGGTATATAAATATTTTAAATACGATTTTGCAGAAGTGTAAAACTGCCTTTCCTTTCAAAGTACATTATCAGCCTAAAGAAGTCTATCAACTCTGTCCTCCCAATAATTTATGATCTAATAAAAGGCTTCTGTCTTTGGAAAAACTGACAAAACCCCATAGTTTTATCTTTTGGAAATGAGACCCGTCAATATAGTGAAGCCTTGTCTTTCAAATATGTGTGCAAAACTGTTTGAAATGCTCACAATTCTGAAATTAGTCACTAACACGGGAAAGGGACAAATTAAAGACATTCAGCCTCCTTTTCCTTCCATGTATGAGTGCCCTTCAGCTTTTCTCATTACCATTTAGTATTTCTGGACAACTATTGATATTCAATAGGAATGTAAATGGACTTGAAAATCATAAATTGTGAAAAATAGGTTTTGGAGACATTAGAAAAGTTTGAGGAAAAATTACATTTGCCTATGTGGGAGAACAACGGGAATACTTTCACTTTGTTATTGAAGGATCAGGCTGCCACCTCCTAAACTGAAGGTTCTGGATAGTTCTTAGGTGTGGTCTTCTCATGTGAGCAAACCTTGAAGACTCAGAAGAAAATGGAGCAATGAGTTCCAGCATAATTAAGACCCTCAATTTTATTACCAGTGGCAATTTACTCTAGTGAGTAGTTTGTGTTCGTGCTTGCTACTTTTGGAAAGTGACATGCTGAAAGCCATCAAAGAGGGATTTAAAAATCTCTCCTCTAAATCAAAATTTATCAGTCAGTGAAATAAAAAATGAAATATTTCCCCTGGCACAGTCTTCATCATCTCCTGATTTCTTTAATTAATGTAAGAAAACCCATATCTGCCTCTAGGTAAGTTTCAGTTTTGGTCCCCAAACCTCCCTCTTCCAGAAATTCTGATGGTGAGCAAACCCATCCCCATTTCTCTTGTATTTGCAAGCTGGATCTGAACTGGGAGCAAAGGACACTTCTGCCAAATTCAGTGACAAGCTCCTAGAGAGAACCTCTTACTCCAACAAGCACCAAAAGGAAGGTGCTCACCCAAGACATGGCTTCGCTACCATGTTTTACCCCTCTCCCTAGTCAAGTCCAACTGGTGGGACTCATGGTGGATTTAATATGTTCTTCGGCCCTAAGATCAAGTGATACAGCATGACCTATGTCTGTACTGATTATACCAGTAACAATCAAAACAAAGGGTCTTCATCCCTGCCGCAAGATAACTGGGACTGGTAGATCATGGTAGATCACACCCCTCAAGGTACAGTGCGTGCCACACTCTTCCTTTGCTCCATGTGCACTGTGCTATCATGCCTGCAATGAACTGAAAGGGCCTCACCCCCTGCACCCTCAGTTCCCCCAAGCAGTCTCATATGATTGCTCCTCCCCCGAGGACCAAAGCCTACCCCATCTGAAGATTTGTGCAACATCCTTTTCCCACCTGCAAAGCTGAATGAGGTTGACCCTCTATTTGTCCTGCATATGGAGCAGTCCTACTTGTGTGTGTGTGGAGTTACTCCATTCTGAGCTATTTCAGCTTTTTCTCATGCTGGGTGATGAGGTTGACCTCACCTCCAAGGGGTCTCTGCACCATAGCTTGCAGCATGTCATGCAAGTGACAACTGGTGGGGACAGCGGGGGACCAAGTGTCCCACAACAGCCCTGTGCTACCTGCTGGGGATGTTCCTGTCCTCTGCCCTTCTTGGGCATAGCCATCACTGGGTGAAGGCTGGTTTGCTGAGGACACAGCTCTCCCCAGAGATGTTAGAGTGATCAACCAGAGGACTCAAGCACATGGCTGGTGCTCTATCATCATAAGTCTTTTCCAAGGCTCATCAGAGCAGTTTGCCAGAGAAGGGGTTATTACAACATTCCTGCAAATCTGTTCTGTCGTCCCCTCAAAGCCCCTGGAAGCAGGGAGGCTCCTGTTCCCTTTGTCTCATTCTTGCTACAGCAAGAGAGCCTTGGTTGGTTAAAACCCAAGTGTGCAATGCATATCAATGCTAGATCTGGCGACACACGCAGCTGATGGACAGAACACAGTCTGGCATATCTATAGCCATCATGGACATATTATGCATTCCATTCAAAATTAGATAACAATATAAATTGTATAGCTCTTTAACCAGTTGCCATGAGTGACTACCACAAATAGCTGCTGGGATATCTTGAGAGACTTGCCTCTGCCTCTTTACAAGGAGCAATCAAAGGTGCTTCTTATTTCTGGGGATGAAAAGTGAATCAAGGGAGCTATCAGATAACCAAGGTTCTTCCTCGCCTCCCATAGCAGCTGCTGCTTACAACTGCCTCGTCATGTAATTGTAAAATGAGCACGGTAAACATGATGCATAATTAAGTAACAAAGTGCTGAGAACCTTTAGAAAATGTACTAGAGGCATAAATAGAGAGTGGGATGAGATTTCTGCCAGCAGTGAATATCTTTATTAGAAGGTTGTAGTTTCTGGAAATTATTGTTTAACCAAATTATCAATGTGAATGAAATCAAGCTTTGGGGGAACTTCTAATTCATGTGATATATCAGGTGTTATTTAACTGTTGTTTACACTGTGTGGAAAAAAGCAGCACCATCACATTTTTTATCACTAGTAAAAACACTGATCTTTTGGGGGCTAATCTCTGGTTGTCATGATGAAAAATATGAATAATTCAATATAAAGCTATTTAGAAATATGTCTCCTGTATCTACACATATTTTCTGGGTGATTTTTTCCAAAAAGAATTTGTTGCAGAGAAAGGGTCTGAAACCAACAGCAAATACTACAGTGGTTTTAGTGGGTATATCATCAGCTACAAATGTGCATTAAATCAAGCGTTTGGAAATACCAGCTACAACATTATCATGTAGAGGTAGCTTGAAATCAGCATAGGTAGCAAAGAAACTGGACACAGAGACAGAGCTTGACATGATAAACATGAAAAGTACATCAGGGTTATGATAAGGTATATGTAAGGGTTATGATAAGGTGTATGTAAGAGTTATGATAAGGTGTACATAAGGGTTATGATAAGGTGCACATAAGGATTCTTCTGCAGAAGCTGCCAACTCCTCCCAGTACGATTTTCCAAAATACTTTCATTTTTGCTGGAGAATCCTAAGTATGTGCTTCTGGTTTTGTCAGAATCTCCCAAGTCTTGATGGCACTGTGCAGATGAACACCCGTGGCCAAATCTGTGAAGGACAAATCCAAATTTCCAGCTAGAGGCAGGCTCTTCACAGTTTGTGCCCAGGACAACACTGATAGGGGACAGAGTTACTCTCTGTTTTCATCTTTCTTGGATGTTACTCATGAGATAGTTGCTGATAGAAGGACACACTGGAGCAAGTTGTTCTCCTTTGCTGATTTGAGACTTCATTTTTCTAGCTTCCCTTCAAAAAAACATCCACAGCCAAAGTATCCCTGCTGAAAAAAAGCAGAGAGATTTATGCTTGGTTTCTTTAGCTTCTTCATTATGCAGAAGAGCTGTGGAAAGGCTTAAAACCTCAAGAAGAGAGGTGAAGCTGGGAGATGAAAAGGAAGAGTAAGAAAAGGGATGTACACAAAATAGCATACATGTGTATTGTACATTAATGGAATGTTTGTGATAAGAATAGTCACTGTTTGACACTGGTATAACTCCAATGACCAATAATTACCCTTGCAGCAATTATTTGAAGAGGTTACTATCAAAGATGATACAAACAAAGATGGTACTAACTTTATAGAAATGGGCAGAGTCAGTATGTTCTAAAGTACATGTTATCTGACTCTTGCTTTATATCTTTTAGGATCATCTTGACATTCATTCCAGTTCTCAGGAATAGGGAGATCTCCATAAAAATATCATAAAAGGGCCATCATACAAAAACAGCTTAGCAGGGAACAGAAATCAACTCTTTCCATCGTAGGATGCTCGGTCAATTCAGATTACAAAAGATGACTCATATGAGCTTCAGCCTATGCCTTTCTTTCATGAAAATACTTTACATTTCTATGATCTGTGCTGCACAGCAATCTTTTTGTTGAGAATAATAAAAGAGTTTTGTCACAGGGATGGGTTTGTCTATGAATCTCAATCAACCACAATCTTTGAGATCTCTTCAAAGTGTTCCAGGTCCTGGGGTTTACCAGCCTGTACTTCTGGCTTCTCATAGTAAGTTTGAAAGGGTTGCCAAGATGGTATATAATCAGGGTATTTGTGCTTTAAAGGCAGAGTTAATAAGTGCTCTGCAAGAATCCTTTGCCCTGTCGATGATTCAGCTTGTTCTGCAAACCTGGCCTGTTTGAACATCAAAGGTGGCAGCAAACGGCGAAGGTTTACCCCTGCCTTGCTCCAAGTGCAGTGTCTGAAAGCTAAAAATGAGTACAACACAGGGACTCAGATCCCCAGCAATTACAGGTGGCCTAAAGAACTACACCAGAGACTTTTATTAGACAGAAAGGAAACTGTTCCGAAGCAATTCTTCTCCATCTTTATTGGAAAGTCAAACCTCTGAAATAGCTGCCTTTTGTCCTTCATGCAATGATGTAAAACAGCCTCTGCTGTACCAATATGAGGTACCTTAAAGAAAAGTAACAAAAAGAGTTTCATTTCTTCATATGTCACTGCTCTTCAATATGATACATAAGCTGCAGCGAGACTAAAACACAGTTATGAGGGAAGAAAATCACTGCAACATTGGAAGATGTCCCGGAGGGGATTCTCACACCAAAGTGGATTTATTCCTCCTATAGTGACTGCTACCACAGGGCCATTTTTATAGCTCTGTGCTAGTTTCCCGGTTGAACTCCACATATTCTGCAATTATATGAAGTAATTGAGCAAAAACTAGACTGACTGTCTTTATTTAAGGAAGCAAGAGGAAAACCAGGAGAAGAAAGCGTGGCTTATATGGTAAAGCAGGGACAGCAGGTTGGGGATTGACAAGCACAGCAATAGTGGTTTCCCATGGCTTTGCCCTTCATTGCCTGGAAGGTTTCTGAGCAGGAAACCACAGATTTTGGTAAATCATAGAATGGTTTTGGTTGGAAGGTTCCTTAAAGATTGTCTAGTTCCAACCACCCTGCCATGGGCAGGGACACCTTCCACTAGACCATTTTGGTCCAAGCCCCATCCAACCTGGCTTTGAACACTGCAAGGAAGGGGAGGGGACAGCCCCAGCTTCTCTGGGCAACCTGGGCCAGTGTCTCACCACCCTCACAAGAAAGAATTTGCTCCTCATATCCAATCTAAATCACCCCTCTTTCAGTTTGAACCCATTCTTTCTCATCCTATTACTCCCTGCCTTTGTCACAAGTCCTTCTCCAGTTTTCCTGGATCCCCTTCAGTTACTGGAAGGTGCTCTAAGGTGTCCCTGGAGCCTTGTCTTCTCCAGGCCAAATAACCTCAACTCTCTCATCCTGTCTTCATAAGAAAGGTGCAAATCCAATGGTATGTTTTGAAATTCAACATGGAAAAAAAGTTCATCAAGAAAGACTTTCTTGTTTAGGCTGGAAAACTGTGTGTTACTTCAAAGGGTCAAGTTGCATGGCTTAAAAATACTTCAGCAAATACCTGCTCAAAGACTCAGACCTGATTTGGAAAGAAGTCCCAAAGCCTGTCTATGAGTGCTGTTCTCAGTGGCAGTGGGTGCTACTCATGAAGGTCCAGATGCTTCAGGCAGTTTGGCACATGCCCAGCTGCAATGACTTTTACTGGGATCAACCTCCCAAACACACCCATGATCACCAGGACAATCTCCACCTGAAAAGTGAGCTGGTGTCTTTGACTGCAATGGCAGCTCTTGTTTAGCTGTTGTCTTATGTGTGAACCCTGTTGAGGATATAAGCTGTGAAACAGGGTTACTCTGCAATGCCTTTGGTTAACATGGAGTGGTAATAGGAACAGGTGGCGTGATTCAAAGCAAGTCTCTGTCAAGCAGCACCACTCTGCTCTTCCTGATAGAGGAGTTAGCTACCTCGGAGCAGGTAATTTGGTGCTTCATTGGGGATAATAAAATTTCCAGAAATTTGTTGGTGCTGAGCTCCCAATGAAATCAGCCCACGACCTTTTGTACCACGAGGACTTACCTCTTGGACACCTTCTTGATGTATACCTGGTATCTTGGAAAATCGGATTTGTGTCCTCTATGATATTATCTGTAAAAATTCACCTTTGAAATCAGCAAATAGATTATTATTTAGCTGCTGAAAGTCAACAGTTCAAAAGGTGATTTTTTTTCTGCAGTTCTTGAAACTTCTCGTGCATTTTCACTTACTATCTTTCATCATTTTGAAATTGAAATGATTGTGCTTTGAGCAAGCTTTCACCTCAGAATAAGGGAACAATCTTTATGATTTTCAGTGTCCTGAAATATGGGGATGAATACTTCAGGTGGTAATAAATTTTACTGCCAGATAACACGGTATACATAGAGAACACATATTTGCCAGTGCAGAAATTTTAAAGTAAGAACCAATTAATTTTCACAGACAGAATATTTTCCATATAAAAGGACTTTGCATCTACTTTACAGTCCATTGCAGTTTACTAATTTATATTTGGAAAGTAAAATTAAATTTTCCTTTTATAGAAAACAAAACAAATTTATAGTGAAAATGTAACACATTACAATATTCTGCCTGTGAATGTAATTATTCCATGCAAATAAAAAAGCCAGCATCCCTCAATCTACAGAAATATGTGTGTATTTATTTAATTGCCAAATAAAATTCTATTGAGAGAAGGAGTAAATAAAAAAAGAGCTGTCTAGCATGTGAATGACATCTGTCATGTTTGCCTTACAAAAAAGGTTGAAGTAAGGCTATTTGTAAGTACCATCCCAAAGTGTATCCTGACAATAATTTTCATACTGGCCAGATAAGCAGGATTAGGTTGAAGTAGTTCAAATGCAGAACTTCTGGTGCTGCTGGATTGGTGTGGGAACTGAGAATCCACTGGGGCATCTTTCCCTGGGTGTACATCAAGACAGCTTCCAAGAGACAAGTCCTTATGTGACTTATGGCTGCCATTACACCACCCTGTCGACCTAATGTCTTAAACATGATGGACTCTTATCTGGGAGATAATTATCACGATCATCGGAAATATGCTTTAACTTTAGAAAATATAAATCACTTTAATTTGACAGCTGCAAAAGAAAAAAGCATAATGAAGGTCAGTAGCAAAAATCGTAAAAGCTTGATCTGAATTTTAAACTCAAGAATTTTTAAAAATCAATGATAAAATATGGGAGAAAAACACGAAAACAAACACCTTTTTTCTTGTGACATGGATGATT
The DNA here is from genome assembly GCA_013398125.1 of Aegotheles bennettii. Taxonomy (NCBI): domain Eukaryota; kingdom Metazoa; phylum Chordata; class Aves; order Caprimulgiformes; family Aegothelidae; genus Aegotheles; species Aegotheles bennettii. Next base: position 104,034 of record VZRW01010830.1, read on the forward strand.
AAGACTCAGATCCTAACTGAGCAAGCTTAAGGCAGAGAGAGAGGGGGTTTCCAACTCTCATTGATTACTGTGGATTTCAGTTTGAGCTTTTAAATCCAACAATGATGTGATTTAAAGGGAGAAACCCACGTGGAGCTGTAGTTGTCTGTACTTGAGTCCAGCTTGTCAACACCACTAGGAATTTTGTACTTGTTACATACATAATTTAAAGCTCTCTGGTCCTTCCATCTATGATTATAGTTATCAGTTGATGGTATCTGGAGTTTTATGTATTCTTTTATGTAGTGGCAGGAATAGAAATGCAGATGGTAAAGAAACTGGTTTGCAATTAGGTATTTTTATGTTCCTCAAACCAGCCTGTGTCTTCAAAGGATAAATAAGAAGAGGACACTGGGAAGTCACCTTCAGATGGGAATGCAGGACAGTAGTGAAGGATTTCTAGAGATAGTTTTGTTCTAGATGGAAAATGCCATTTCATTAACCCCAGCTTTGCAAAAAGATGTTCCTGTTGCGGAAGAAGGACTGCACCAACACTCCCAAGAGACCAAGGGACGCAGAGAGATGTTGTGTCTTGTTTGTGTCATAGAGATTCACACTTATGTGAAGGTCCTCTGCAAAGATTTATTGCCTTATACGTACAAACCCCAGGACTGACATTGCTTAAGCTACAAAAATGAAAGCAAAATAAGATCAGCCTCCTCACAACACATGGGAACACCTCATGCATCATAGGCCAACAGAGTAGACCAAGGCTTCTCAGTTTTGGGAAGGGTATGAGCTCAGGATATCTGTTCTGGGACTAGAACCCCAGCTTTCCCAAAAGCCCCCATGTCTCATCACTGGTCTTTGAGCCTGAAGCCTGAAGCTTCCCAGTTGTGCTTTGCTATTCTCCATGCATGACCACTGCAGGTAAAAAGGTCCCACCAGGTAAAGACACTTCACTCATTGTCAGTTGCAGACGTAACCTTCACACCTGCCCACAAAACCTCCTCAGAGGTGACGGTTCTAAGCCAGGCTGAGAAGACCATCCCCTGTTTTTATCAGCCTTGTTGAGTGCCAGGCAAAATTTGCCCCAGATCCCTTTCTGGACATGTAATTGCTGTTTGCCAGCTCCTGGCTCACTCTATCTGCAAACTGCAGATTTCCTCTCTCTTTTGTTAACCACTGGTTCAAATGGCAAGGTTGATCAGAGCAGTAAACAGATGAGGTATTATTTACTTGTTCCTGTGCCAGCAGCACATAATTCAGGCTGGACAGACTGCAGCAATTATGATGCATTTTTCATTCACTCAAATGAATCAATCACTTGCTTCACTTGCCTGTGAACAAGAAGTAACAAAACAGAAAACAAAAACAAAAATTGAAAAAAATCAAATCCAAATACTTGTTTGTTGGGCAATAAACAGAGAGGCAGTTTGTTTTTTAAGACCAACATTTACATGAAATTACCTTCTTATATAATTAACAGCCCCTGGTTAATAACTGCTCTGCAAATAACCGCGTATCTATTGAAATGAACAGATGAATCATTATCATTTAGCACTTACAGGATAATAGCAGGATCCAAAACCTACCCAAAAAAGGGAATACTTGAAAATCTACCAGAAAATGGCACTTCCAGAATAATATGAATGTGAAAAATGGAAGGATAGAAACAGAAAAAGTTTTAAACATAGAAAACACCAGAGTTTGCAGTGTGGTTTGTGCTTGAAACACATTGATGGTGTCATTTGCTGCATGCACACCCAGGAACAAATTGCTTGTGCCTATAAAAGGGGAACAAATTAAAAAGATAAGAAAGCCAAAAAGTGGGAGAAAAAGGATATGATTGTGTCTAGCTATAGGCTTCCAAAAATCTATATGCACAATTGATGCTGTTCCATACCATCTCCTGTTCAAAGCCACCTGGGCATCATGCCCAAGACCCAGGTGGGGCTAAGAGGTTTTCTAACCTGAGCCTGTGTAGCTTGCCCAGGTTCATACAAGAAAACTGTGAACAAAATCCGTTCTCCTGCGTCCCATGTTCTTGCTGTCACCATAAGGTTCCCCTTACCTTTTCTGGGAGGAAAAAAACAAGCAAAAAAAATATTATATGGCTAATTTCAGAAATAACTCTAATTTAGACTTAAAGCCTCTAAAGCCATAATGGGGCTGTATTATGAATATGATTGTCTGAAGTTAACGCTCTCTTTTTATTCATTTGTCTGGCAATTTATTTGTAAAAAGTAAGCAAACTGAAATGAGCAGGCAATCAGCTGCCCTGACACAGTATTTTACCCAAGGGTATTCTCCAGGAACAGAGGCAGACTATTTCAGCCATACAATGCAATATTTATACCTCCATCATGAGAAGAACTCATGACCTTACTCCTAGTTGTAATGAAAAGGTATATATTAAAAAAATAACCCTCTCTTTATAATGAAAGACGTTGCAATACCCCAAACTCTAATACAAGTGGACAGAGATATTCTGAAGTATTGCAGGATGTATTCCAGTGGAGAAATTCTCCTCAGCCAGTCTGTATGTACAAACGAGCACCTGTACAAAGCCATGTTTGGGAGAGTTTGCTTACATTTGAGGAGCTGTGAATTCAACTTTTATTGCACTTGTACGGAGATGTGTTGGCCTGACTTTTCTTACGTGGATCTTTGCTTTCTGTATCAAGTTCATTTGCAGGAGAACAAAAGGAGTCATTGCTGAGAATCAGCTCTTCTTTCTCAAACCCAACCAGGCTGCAGAAAAAAGTACCTTGTGGCTTCATTGCCCCCTCATGTGCAGTGACTTATCAGGAGTAACTAGACAAATGGAAAGGTTTGTGACCAGTCTGAAAGATGAAGTAAAATCAGATATGATATTTTCTCTTGGGAAGAGATTTCTGAGGACAACCTCTCTCACTGTGATGCTGGTGAGCTGGGGTGAGATCCTGGTCAGGGTGCCACAAACAGCAGGACATTTTTAGTTGTCCAGGGTAAGAATCATTGAATTGTGTCGGTGGGAAAAGACCTTTAAAATCATCAAGTCCAACTGTTAACATAGAAGAAATAATCTAAGGCTTTTCATTCAATAGAACAGATATTATGCAGGTGATGTCTTGTAAAAATACTCCACAGAAGATGTCCTCACATCTACGCTGATAACGTAACTTACTCCTCTTGCAACAGGCAGCATTTTCCTCTCCCTTAACTCCGTGCTAATTCAGTAGGGTTTCTCCTGATGGATGTGGTAATAGCTAGAAACAGAATTTGGCCCAGTATGTGTGTGTCTGTAGAGGGTTTGAGAGTGGTAAATAAGCACCGAACGTGTGCCAGAAGTGTTTGAAAGTGTCTGCTGGAATGAAAGAACAGCCCTTTCAAAATCCTCATAATAACACAGGCTCTAGGCACAAACCAAGAGGGGATTGTGGTAATACAGGGAGATCACACTTTGCTCTCTCCTCCATCCCTATGCACAACCAGTCCAAGCTCATGAACACCTCTTTTAGGGTAATTCCAGGACAGAAGTAAAAGACACACAATAAGATGAAAGACAGTCTGCACCGGTGCTTCTCCTTGCTGGAGTCACGACCACTGAAAAGAGAATATTGTTCCTGTAACAAAGGTGGATATTGTGAACCCAAGCAGATGATGATGAACACTGGCAACAGACTTCCTGTATCAGCCAGCAGGAAGGTTAAATTATACCGAGGAAAAATTAGGATTACAATAACTATATGATTAATTTCCTATTTTACCTGGAATAAATAAACCTTTACCTCTGTAACTGTTGTTATAACAGCTGGGCTGGTATGGTGGTGTCTGCTAAAGAGCTAACATATTTAGTTTTACTGTTTTGTCAAAATATTAAGAATATCTATATATCTCCATAATTCAGTGTTATACAAAGAAGCATTTTTGTGCCATATATAGCAAAGATTGCATTATACTTTTGAGATCATAGGTAATGATGACAAAGTGATCTGTGTTCAATTTCAGCATTAATGTCTGGTTTGAACAAAGCCTGAAATATGGTCTGGGAGCTAAGAGGCTTTAATATTAAGATCTTTAACTGTAATTTATGTGACAGAAGATAGGGTTTAGCATAATAAAATGTAATGGGCTCCTAGAATAAAGAGGACTAAGAGACAATTGAAAACAAGGTAAAAATGGTAAATTATAAATAACAGTAAATTTACCTTTATGTTGTTACTTCATTTATTTTTGATTTGTTAGACGGGCTCTGTAATTTCTCATTTTGCTACATTTGGAACCAGGCATTTCTGCACCTCAAGAATAAAGGGTCGAAGGCACAGCAATACTGTTGGGCCACTCCCGTGAAAGCTCTATTAGGGCTCCGAACAGAAACCCTCTTTTTCTCCAGAAGTTGAAATTTAGCTGTAAAAATTCAGCCTGAGTTTAATTTCAACACAGAAACATATTTGCCTTTTTTGGAAGTTGTGTAAAAAAATTTTTAAGTGTAAAAAATGAAGAACATCAACATTTTTCAATATTTGTTGGAAATTGGTGCGTTGAAAGGAAAATAACTTTAATAACGAGTTGGCCTTTTTGCAAGGTGTATTTTGCAAAGTGTTTGTAGATGATGACAACAGACCAAAGCCTCTCCCCATTACAACCAAGACTGCACAGGTAACACTGCACATCAAAATGAAGAGTGGGACATAAGAATTTATCTGAGAGTCCATTGAAATGGATGGAAACCTCTCCAATTCCTTAGAGGTCTCTGGACCAGGCCCTGTGAGCCCTGCCATGGCATGTTTGGAAGAAATGAAGTATATCAGGGAAAAAAAATGATCTATTTTGCTTCTTTTATGCTTTTCCAGCTCTGGGACTTCCACCAGCTCAGCATCCTTTATCTTTTTTTTTGGGGAGGGGAATGGCTAAAATAGCAGGCTGTTCTTACAGATGGTCAGCTTCAGCTTCTATGTGTCTCCTTTTTTACAGCAGCTCATATTTATTTTTTGAAGGCTCTGGAAATTCAAATAATTTTTCCCCTCCAGATTTCCAATTCTTGCCCTTCCTGAGGTTCAACTCTTGCTTTAGGTCCACAGGTTTGGGGCTGCTCTCCCAAAGCAAAGGATGTAGAGCGTTGTTGCATCCCTTTGCAAGGACTCCCTTTTTCTTTTATTTTCTTCTTTTTTTCCATATGAATTTAATTGATTTTATATTGTTGATGTGTACAACAGAGGCTTCTTTTAGTGGCAAAGAACTGGGATTTTTCTTTTCCTAATTGCTAAGCGTTTTGCCCTATTTGGCCCTGCTTTTGTCCAAAATTGGTGATAGAGAGGAATGAGTCTGTACGTGTGCAGTACTTGTGAAGGAATATGGTGTTTATTAAAGGTATCTAGTTTTTTCAATGATCACATTCTATAAAACCTCCCAAGGAAAAAAAATGCAAATCTTACAAGGGATGGAATTTTCTTTCTTTATAATAGCAAAATGTTGCAGTAGAAGAACATGATATAAAATAGGAAGGTAAAGCAGATCCTTGTGTTAAAGGAGTCAATGACACAATAGCAGTAGTAGTTCTAGGTAAGGATCCTACTTCTCCGGGGCTAGGACAAGCACAGGACAGCAGTGGTGGTTCCTACACTACATCCCTCTCCAAGGACTGGCTTTGGTCATTCTCATATACATGAAGAGGTCAAAGCTCAGTCATTCTTGAGGGTAGTTCTACCCCTGCCTTCTATATTACAAAATATTATATATATTTCTGGTATAGGCAAGTGATCTAATAGCATCCTTTTGTGTATAACTATCCTGATCTATAGACCATTGAAATTGAAAAACCTTGTGTTGTCTTCTATAGAAACTGGACTGGAGTCTCACAGAAGCACTAATCAGTCTGAGATTAGAAAAGGTTAAAAAGAAAGCCCATGGCATTTCAAAGAAGTAACCCTGGTGAAATACAAATGAAAATAAATACAAGGTTTTAATAATAATTAATAAAACATGCTGTGAATACCTTATGAATGACTGATGCATAATAAATGAATCATACAAATGTATTCATTAGCTAAAATTATCATACATAATAATTACATTTTCTGAAAAATTCATAGTAAGGGGAAATTCCTGTCCTCAAATATGTTTGTGCAGCTTTCACTGACTTCTATGAAACCCCGTGTGTGTACTCAAGGCTAGAATGTGGCCCTGGGTACGTGTGTATTATTATATTAATAATGCTGGGAAGGGAGTTCCGTGCTCTAAAAAGTATATAAATTAATCCTGCTGTATTTCTTACTTAAAAACCATGCTGTGTGTTAAATGAAATTCTGTAGCCCAAGGAATCTTTGCTGCAACCCCACGCCCTGTGTAAGTGAAAACTGTTACTATAAGAAATATGATTTATGGGAAAAAGTTTTCTTTATCACAGTTGAGTTTTCTTAGACTTCAGCTGTCCATGTATGTAGGCAATACAGTGTCTGCAATCACACTGTTTAGGCAAGTGTTGTATTAAATCTGCTTCTGAAGCAAGTGAGAACTTTGCTTAGACACGCACTGGCTGTTGTTGGGTGTGGAGTCCCAAAGGTTGATCACAGGGATGGTCAGCTCTTCAGCAGCCTGTTCTGGACATGACATCCAGATGGTTCAGAGGGGCAAGGCACAGCAAAAGAGCTTCTTTGGTATTTTCTCATATGAAAGGTTGACTCCGTGTTAAGGATATTGTGTAAAATCAAGGTCTTGGCCAGGAAAGTTGTGCATAAGTGCTGCTCCCACTAGAGAGGACATCTGCCCAAGTCGATTTGCAGGTCAAATAAAAAAAAATCTATAAATGGGACTAAATTCTCAAATACTGAGACCCAGCAATGGGCATCATGGTTTTCTGCTGGTCAGCCATGCTCCCCACCGTTCTGTAATGCCAGTATCTGCATGATCAAGGTACCTGTCTCTTGTGTGCTGAATTTTCCCTGGGTCCTTTAGAGGGATCATTCTCCTAGGCATGTCTACAAAGAAGATGAGTTCCCCCCCTCGGAGAATCTGCAATATCATATAGGTGTGTACCATTCAAAAGTTAAGCAGAAATAGACAGACCTGGAGAGGAGATCAAAGGTTATCAACAGCAGTGAGCTTTAATGAAGATTGCAGAGGAGGAAAGCACGGGCTGATTTCAGGACATGGCCATTGTATTCAGTTCCAGTTACAAAACTGGGGAATCTGAGGATCAGATATGCAAGTGCAGGTGGTGGAGGACTGTAGCAACAAAGTCAAAGAGTTTGAAAGAAAGCCAAGGATTTTTTTAAAACTAAATACTTATAATTTATTCACTTGGGAAATGATATTCCTTTGCTGCCTTATCAGCTGATCGCCTTTCTGCTCCTGTGAAACCAGACCCCCGGGTGGAACACACAGGATAATGCAGACGGAGGAATTTTGCTTTGCTTACCTAAAGTGAGAGCTGTGCATTCCCTGTGCTATAGCCAAATTATCCTGCAGGTCCTGGACCACGGAGTCTGAGTGACTTGAGAAAAGATCCACAAACCATTTCTCTGTGAGACATGCAAAGCTACATATTTCTTCTGATTGTTTCAGCATATTGCCTAGATAATTACCATCTTAGATTAATAAGTATGTTCTAACCACAAAAACACGTGCCTTTAAAATAAACATGCTTTCTTTATTAATTGCAGAAATTAGCCATGCCACATAGCTGAGTGGCTCCAGCGTAACAGGTTTTAGGATTTGATTGCAGCACCATCTGCTGGGTATTGAACTTCTCATCTCCCCAGACCCTTCCCTGTATCCCTTTCTATTGCAGTAAATGTAGAGGATCACTTTCAGAAGGGGATTCCGGGAAAAAAAAGAAGTCATTTCATTAGAGCCTAAACTCAAAGGTTCTTGAAATCAGTGCAAATCCCAGATTCAGTGGGATTTGACTCTTTCTGCTGATGCTCAGCTAGATTTACATTAAAATTACTAGCTTGGACTAAGTGACAAAAAGCAGATCTGGAGTGTGACAGCATGTTTACTGCTATATGTTTCATACAATTATGACAATGGGTCATCCATTTAACTAATAAGGGCATGAATGGGTGTGCCTAGGCAGGTAGGAGTGAGCAAACAAATGTGATGTCCTCAGGCAAAACAACTGAATGGCAGCAGAAAGCATTGAATTAATTTAAAGAAAGAAATTTTACTTAAGGGATTAATCAGTTAGACTTAACTCGCAGCTTGTAATAGGAATCTCTCATATTACTTGCAAAAAAAAATTATTTCCTCCTGGAGAAGGGCTATGTTTAAAACCTGATTAGTGGGAGCAATGTTCAGAATATTTTCATTCCCCAATGATTGTTCATTTTGCACATAATCCAGGCTCCCACTGACTTTTACACAGCTGTAATTGTTCTGGACATAACCCTGCTAACATCTGAGTAGTGCTGTGTGCCATCTGTTAGTACCATGATCCTTAAGGGACTAACTGCTCCAAGTAAGTTACTATTCAACACAACCCAGTAATGCAAAATCTTTTGTAGCAGATAGTGCTCATTTTTCTCCCATAAATGGATTTTTTGTACTCTAGCTGAGAAATTTTGGTGGAGGACTGGCATATAGCTGTTACTAACACGGCTGGCAAAAGTAGGAGCTGACCCAGGAAGTCACCTCCTGATGCAGCCCTGGTCCTTGGGGCAAACCCAGTGTTTTGGACCACCTGGATGCTAGGTCTGACAGTCCCAGCCCTGTGGGGCTTCCCAAAAAGCACTTCAGAGCCAAAAGAGCCCTTCTGCTCTCCATTCCCATTTGCTATTATGTAGAGAGACTGGCCACAGTATTGTGCTATGCTGTGATGGATGAATGAGTACAAAAACATCCCTTCCTGATCGACCCTGTTGTCCATCAATCCTAGTCATGTACCAGCTCTAAACTGGCCTAGGAACTATACAAACAAAACCCAGGAGATGATCCAAGTCCAAAAGGGCAGGCTGATTTGCCCTTTTCATATATCAACACTTGATCAGTTTTTCCTTGAGATATTCTGTGTTTTTGGAAGATGTGTTCACATTTTCCCATGGAAAAAAGAAAAATCCAAACAGAAATCTACGACATAAGACTTTGCAATTACAGTGATGTGGGAATGAGGTGGTAAAAATAGTATCCAGGTAAGGAAATGAAACCCTGTGCCCAATGTAGTAGGTGACAAACCTCATATATAGTTGTTATAGAGGAGCTTTTACATTTGCTCATTCCAGAGCAGCCAGGAATAGCTCTCCCAGCTGTGTAAGCTGAAGAACAACTGCTAAAGCAACAATCCTCAGCCTCCTGATACTGGGTGAAAGCTAGAAGTGCTGCAAGGCATTCTTCTCTCACACTGAATCCAATCGTACATGCCTTGCAATAGGATTATGAAGTGCCTCTGTTGTTGTTTCTGACTCCTGGCTGTGTGTACTCTGGACAAACCAACCAAGGGGACTCCCTTGACTGAACATGACTCCAGATCTCCCTTGGTTTCCACCAGAATATTCCTCCTAGTGTCCAAGCCCTCCATTTCTGCAATTAAACCTGTTTATTACTTCACTAAACACATGAAGTTTCTCATTTTCCTTTTTTTTGTGGAAAGCTTCAGCATGTTTGAAGGCTGTTATATGTCTCTGCCTGATCCACTGAATTTCTGTGCTGTCAATGCTGGGGAAGTCCCCTAGTGAAAGGTTACATTCTTTGCAAAGATAACCCAATAGTTCATGCAGGCTGGTTTTACTGTGATCAAAAGATGAACCCAGACTCCAACCAAGATTTTTTGTGGTTTAGCTCATGAAAGAGAAGCTGTGAGATCAAGCTGCAAGTTTTGAAAATGCTTGCCTGCACATCTTTGATATATTCCAGTATATTTTCAATATATTTCCAGTATATATTCCAAACATATTCCTGAAATATTTTATATCTGTACAAGTATCAATATAGATGTTGGACTAAGCTATTTATTGGTGAAGGTTTATTGTCAGGATAACATTAATTTTCTCTTTGTTTTATTAGAAAGGATTTCCTCCCCCCACATGTGATTAGCAGAACTCTGTAGTGGATGGGGCAGTGTTGCAGCAGAACTTTTATTTGGGGTACTAAGTTTGTTTTTATGGTTAATAGGAGCATATTTTCTTTCTAGGTCTGTGGTATCAGCTAAAGACAGAAAGTTGCATTGCAAGGACCGTTTTGAAGTTGGTCTGTTCTGAAAGGCTTTTGAACCATTTTGGAAGTGTATTGTTAATTCCCTTTTGATCAAAGTAAGCAGAGCTTTAGCTGGCCTAAAAGGTAGACTTAGATGTTCCTCATTTCTTGGTAGTCTACTGTGGCAGACTTCTAGGTTTTCCTGTCACTCTGCCCACGAGGAGAAGGATGTGACAACCGTGTGACTGAGGTGAGTTGATGGCTGCTGCTGTGGCATGGAGGGGACCTATGAGACGTGTTGGGGATATTTGTGCTGGACTTTCTGTGTGTGCAGGGGAGGGTTGCAAAGATAAAGGTAGGATATATATAGTTAACAGCAAGGGGAGAGAGAAATCACTGGAGGAACTCAAATGGGAATAGTGAGGATGGTCACAGCAATCAGATCATGGTAATTAAGTGGTAACACTAGGATGGTTTGTCTACCTACCTACTTATGAGCACTGTGTATAGCTGCAATGCATTTCCTACTGTCTCCCCATTTTTTTAAGCATGCAATATTTACACCTAGTTTTAGAATTCTTCTAGTTTTCTAATTGTTTTAATTTTATATTTCTTACTGTCTTCTGAGGCGTACAGGGAGCTGAAGGAAAATCTAGGAGAGCTGAAGCTTTCCTGAAAGGCCTTTTACCTTGATGGAGAGCAAAGGGATGGTGGTGATTGTGTTGATGAGGATGGTAGCTGTGGTGACAAATGGCAATTCACTGATGCTTGGTAGCCTCACTTGGCAGGGACTTCACACTTGTTATTTCCAGGATTATTTTGTCCCAGATTCCACCTTGCAATAGATCCATTCTGAAAGGTATTATAACACATTTTTCTTAGTGGAGACTGAACCCAGTGGAGGAAATGGGACTACCTGATGAAATATCCTGCTTAGCTCACTGGTGGTAGAACATTTAAACCCTGCGCCTTCAAAACAAAGCTTCAAAATTTGCTAGAAGCAAAGTGACCTTGCCTGTGCCTTCAGAGAGGTACGGAACCAAGTGATGTTTGATCCGAGGCAATCCTATGAAAAATATTCAGGACCTTAGGAAGATGAAATGCCTGCTTCCATATGTATGAGTTTTACTAAGCTAGTAATCAGTTTAAAGAACTTTTTTAAATTTAATAAAGAGGTTATTTTAAACTTAGATCTGCAAAACACTCATACCTCCAGCACATTGCCTCAGTGAAATATCCTTCTACATGAAAATATAGACAGTTAGTTTTTTCTTCCAAAGTGAAACACTGCAAGGTCTTTCATTACTGGTTTATTATGCTTTCTGTATCTTTGCTCATTTTTCACCAGTATTGCATTAAGTATTGATATTGATTTCTTGTAAATGGTACTGAAATGGATGGCTCACAGTTTTTGTTATTGTTCTGTAGCACTTGTATGTAATTTATTATAGCTGCAATGGAACCTGCCCCTTGCTGCCAGGGTTTAAATTAAATGTGCCATGTTTTGGCCCCTAGTAGTCACATACATTTCTCATTCTAGATCTAAAAGTTTTATGTGTAAAGTTACTTTTATAATTACTTCTTTGATATTATTTAAAAAGTTTATTTCAATATTTTTGGTAATTAATATATTTGTTGAATTAATAGCACTTTCTTTTCCATTACAGAGAAAAATTGCTGTCCTGTAAAAGTAACTTGAAGTACCTGGTAGTCGAGACTGGCTTTTCTCTTTCTGAGAGAAGAAGGGCAAATCAGCTTGCAACATTTTCAGTGTGTGATGGATCTAAGGCTTTACACATTCATGGATTCCCAAAAAGGTCAGAATGGAAGAAAAAAATCAGTATTGACGCTTGGGAGGGGCAGCCCTACTGGAAAGGCATTTCTCTGGGCCACACTTTAAAGCACTGAATTTACTTTTGACACAAAAACTGACTCAGAACCATCGATTAACCTGATTTTTTGAGAATAAAGTGATAGCAGTGACAAAAGTAAAGAAAAGAAACTCTCCACACCTAATATCTCTGGGCATGTGGTTCCTTCATGCAGAGTTTGTAGAGAAGATAATATTGATTGAGAGAGCACTGGTAGTTTTAAAGGGAAAAACCTGATTGATAGAACAGTATCAACAGCATTGGTATTGAAAGAGACTTGTATAATTTTCCCAGCTTTATATGCTGCCATTTTCAATAGAAATAAAATTTGCTATTCTGGCAGGGTGTGAGCATTTTTTCACTCTGCCCATGAACAACCTTCTGTGTCAGGATTTCAAAAGGATTGGGATAAAGGAAGGAGAGACATGTGGTGCTTCATTCAAGGGTCTCTGCATTTCCTCTTCTTGCTGGTTTTCTGCAGGTACATCTCCAGATCTGGACTCATGGGTGTTTCTAAGCCATTGATGCTGCACTCATGAAATTGTACTGGTGTAAAACAAATGATTTCTAAGTTGTTTTAGAAGTAAATTATAATGAAACTCAGAGATTTTGACACAAGATAAACTGAAATCCTCTAAAAAATTCTTAGGTCCAGTTCACCGAATAGATCCCGTTGCCATTTCACAAGTTCTTCATGGGCTTTTCCTCCCCTTGATTTTGGGCAATGCCTCTTATTCTTCTCCTGACAGCTTTAAATAAGTTTGTCCCACTCAATCCCCTCTGCTCATCCCACAAAATGGGTGGACTCATTCCCCCCAGCTTTACTAAATGAGGTCTTTGAAGTAAGCCAGGAATATTTTCACAACAAACGAGCTCACTGTCACATTTCAAAAAATTCAACATTTATGCAACAAAGCGGCTGAAGTCACTGTTTGTAAGGCTGGTGTGAACACAAAGCACAAATTTTCAGGCAACACAAGGTTTCAGCAAGGCAGGGACTTTCTGCTCCATCACTATACGAGTTCTGGGAAGGGCTCTCTACCCATGAAATTGCTTTGAATTTACTGAAAAGCATCTTTAAAACACGTTGTGTAGCTCTGTAGTTTACTGACTCAGCCAGATTATGGCCAGATCCTCCACCATTAGCTGGCAAATCTTTCAACAAGATCTACAGAACAAATTCTCAGCTGCATCCATGGGGGTTATTTGAGTATCTTTGGTCTAAGACTTGACTGAGCAGTAGTCAAGTGGGAATTATAGTTTGGGAGCCTGGCTAGGTAGAGCAGTCTCCTGCTGCTGGGGAAGTTGGTGAAAGGGAGAAGGAAATTTGGGCAGGGAAAGCAGGAACCTCCCTGGATGTCAGCATGATGCTGGGTCATCACCTCATCTTTGGAAGCTTGTTCCAGGGGTGGCTTGAAAGTGGAAAAGCCTGGCAGGATTCAAGATTTCTCTTTCAGAGAATGGGAATGGGTTAGAATATTGCACAGGTGTTGCTGCAGGGCCAGAAGTGGCCTGAGTTCCAAAGCAGGTACAGAACAGCTGTTTGCTATCACAAGTAGGTGCATCACTGATATGAACATGCCTTGACCTTGAGCATTTTCCTAGAGCTATTCATGACATTAAAATTACCTTAAATCCATCCTCTGCCCCTTGGGTTGGATGCACAAGCCTGGCCTGGCTCAGGACTGAGCTTCTAGGCTGGGAAAGGAGAGCAGGAAGGACATTTAACTTCCATGAGGCATTAGTAGAACTGTAAACCAGAGGGAAGATGACTAGATGAATATTGCTAGTTAAAAATAGAACAAAGCTTTTACATAGCTGTGAAATCCCTCACTTCATAGCTGAAGTGACTTGTTTCCATCCAGGTAATCCTCACATTTATGCACAACATAATAATGCATTTCTGTCAGCTGTAGCTGTGTATTCTGTGCTTTTTGCCATGAACTACTGTCCTCTTGTGGTTAGACTCGAACCACCAAAAAACCCCCCTGAGCTGTAAAAGTCTGCCTTATGTTTTAATTTAAGCTTCCCGGGTTTAAACTTAATATTTATCTCTTTTGCTTATACTTTTTTCATTACATGAAAATCCAGGGACAGGGCTGTTCTGATGATTCACTTGTGGGCTCTTTGGCCCTTTACTTGCCTCCTCACATACTTACAATTACACTGGTAAAAAGTACCACTTAGTTCACCCATGAGTTACACCGAAGGGTAGAGCCATAGGTAAGTGACAAGTCACCCAAACATGATTTCAATGGAAAAAAAACCTCGTTGAGCCTAGAGCAAAGTTGCAATGTATAATATAAATGGAGCAAAGCTGCCTTCTTTTGGTTTTGTGCTATGAAAACTGTCACGGACAAAGAAGGAATAAAAATGAGGGATGAAATATTTTGCTTCTGACTGACATTTTCAGCAGAGGAAGACTGGAAGGAGGAAGCAAAGAATGCCAAAGTCTGATCTAGATTTTGACAGCCCTTCCACGCAGAGGACCATGGATGCAATAGTGAAGGGAAGTTCAACATGTAGAAATGGGGTTGACCTGGCCATGGGTGAGGTGTCCACCTCAGTGGAGTGGACATGGAGGCTGTGCAGCATCCCAGCAGCTTAGGGCTGTACAAACAGAATGGGAGTCTTGGCTTTCCTTGGATGATTTAAGGAATGATCACATTATTTTGCCATCTTTGCAGGATTTTTACTTTCTTGGCCTTTCATTGTATTAAAACGTGTGTGTGTGTTTACAAGAAGGACAGAACCTGATTAATAAAGAAGCAAACCATAAACAAGGGTAGTGCCTGGTTTCTTCAGCAGTGCAGCTGAATGATCACATTTACAAGATAAATTTCCCCACCAGGGAGCTGGTCCTGCACTTTCTTTGACTCTTGGCAGTTTGTTATTCACATTTCTACAACCATAAATGTTAAGAGACACAGCAAGGTAAGGACCATAACCTACATTAACAGCTGAGAAATTTGTCTCTTAGCAAATTTACCATTTCTGAAGAGCTCTCTGGGGCATTTGCAGTGATGTGAAGTAATGGGTGCTGTGGGTGGACAGGGTGGTGGTGCAGAAGAGCCAGCTGAGCTCTGAATAACACCATTCAGGAGTGGACAACAAGGGTAAGAGGTGACACGGAGCAATGGGGTGAAACTGGACAAGGCAAAATCTGGATCAAATATGGGGAAAAAATCTTCTCTTGATTCTCCCAATGATACATGAAACTCTACCATGTATGTTCTGTCATCTCAGTTACCTTATGGTTGAAGACCAGACTGAGAGGAATGAAACTCCTTCATCTCTCAAGGAAAATCAGAAATTAAAGTCATATCTCTCTTGATGAGATACTCCAACCCAGATGATTGCATTGTTTTGTATAGACATACTCTAAGAAATCAGGTACTACAACATTTGCAAATCCCACATAATTTTCCAATCTTCCTACAGGATGGTGTGCAATTTTAGCAGCAGGATCATCCCCTGGAGAAGGCTGTTGACACTGTAACACTGAATTGTGACCTCTGTGCTGCTTGTGGAACCACTCACATTTCTCAGGATTTGTTTTCCAGAGCACCAGAGTAACACAATTAAGTTTCTGCATGTTTTCTTAATTACTGCTACATTAGAAAGTGTATTAAAAATGTGTAGTCATTCAGAAAAAACGTCTATGGTGAAACAGGGTGAATTTTAGAAACACTCACTTTTAGACTGTTCTTAGGTGATACAAAGACTTCATTTTCTCCAAATTCTCCTTTTCCACAAATATAGACGACTTCTAAAATCCATCATGTACATTTTGTTGCCCCCTTCAGCATTCTGACAGCATCAAGGGAGATAATTACTGAGCAAACTACGAGCACTACAAGCCAGGGTTTGCTTAGGTTTTGGTCTATCTAAGCCCACATCAATGTAATCATGGTCCCTAGGGCTGACAGCTGGAAAGTACCATCACCATAGGGATAATATCTGTCTTCCTGATCTTTTTTTTCCCCCTTAGTCTCTTTCTTGTTTTACCCTAAATAAAAAGCTTGTTTCAAGTAGCACCGTTCTGTGTGTAATGTATCAAATAATGTGCCAAAACCTCTTTGCTTGGTAATCACACAAATTGTTTTTGCTGGGTCTTGAACCATGGTTGTGAAGTGCAAACCCTGCTCAGTCTCCAGCTGGTGATTAATTTCAGCCACTGTGTTCAAACTGAGCTTTATACTGCAGTTACTGGATTTGTCTGGGACCTTGCATTGCAGAGAGAAAATGGATTTACTGAGAAGGTAAAGAGAAAAAGCCACCTCCTTCTCCATCTTTTTCTCCCAAAAGGATAATTAGCAACACTGGTGGCTCAGTTATCCCGTTGGAAGGAATCACTTATGTTATTTTTGCTTTATGTTAGTTTGTCCAAGTCCCCTGAGAGCAACAGGTCCAGAATCCAAAGCTCATATTGCCACGGTGGTGATGTGTTTTGCAGTAGTGCGGTGGAAAATCTGAGCATCGGAGGTGCTAATCTGATCTCCCAGTATTGGAGTCCCACACCTCAGCCCCCGTGCAGGAAATTAAAGAATGAGATCTGCAAGGGAACTATTTCATAATGCTTTAAACAAGTGAACTTCTTAACATTTTATGATCTCTGGAAGATTGTTTTGTTGGTAGCAATACTGCCTGCACTGCAAAGTGTTTGCTGAAAAAACAGCAGTCGTGACAGCTACAGCCCAGAAAAACCACACTAAGGACACTTACTTGAGCTTCATCATTACTGGGTAAATTACTCAATCACCATCATTTTTCATTTGGGCTGACTTTTACAGGAAGAACTGGCCCAAACCTAGGGCTGCAGCTTGCTTTATATGGAAAAATCACCCACTTCACCCTGGCTTTCTCCCAGGTGCCACCAGGAGCATTTTGCTGATGTGGACAGTTCACAAATCAAGTAACCTCCCACATTATTCCCCCAGCTTGGTTCAGAGGGGTTGGAGATGATATGTGACCATTAAAGCTTTTTGCTGGTTTGTGCTATTTAGAATCTATCGTCCCCTCCTTTTATACCATTTCCAAGGAGATTTCAATTCACTTTACTGCCCCTTTGCTGTCCTCTGAACTACAGAGGGGTAAAGGGAGGTATCCAACCTGGAATCAGCTGGCTGCAGCTCTCCTCAGGAGCACCAAATCCTGTCTGAAGAGAAATAAATGCAGTCTGTGCTCAGCGAGAGGGTCTGGCACAGCTTCAGACTAACGTCTCCTGTTAATTTCAGCGTCCCCTCAAGAGAAAAAAGGCATATAAAAAGGGAGCAGAAATTCCTCAAGGATAACGGTAATGTACCCTATCCACAAATTACCAGCAGACCTTTACAGTAGCTTATCGCCTATAAAAAGCTTCAGAGTAGTCATTACTGTCATTGAGCTGATGGTAGTTTTATGACTTTTACTTGCCATAAGGCAAGGCAGCCCTGGCCTGATGCAAACCCACTTCAGAGGGGTTGGCAGGTAGCTCGGCCACAGCAGGCATCCCTGGGGCCTCCTGTGCTGGCAGTGTCACCTGCAGGCTGCCGAGTTAGAGAAGGATGGAGACATGGAGCTATAAACCCTCAGCCATCTGTGTGGGGAGAGTTTTGAGGGGCTTGGAGGCTGCCTGTGTGAGCCTTTCCCCTCCAGAGCCGGCGAAGAGCTGCCAACAGCCCAGCTTTGAATAGACAGTGGGGATGACCTCTGCCAGGGTTTGCACTCCAAAGGTCTTGTCCTTCCTCCCCACACCTCTACTTTTCTGGGGGTTTATTCTGTGCCCGTTCCCAGGCACACATTTTATATGACAAAACAGAGCTCTACCAGGTTAGCTTAACAAACAACCCATGACCCCACATACGTTTTGCCAGAGTTAATTTTTCCTCCAGTGCCACAAAAGCTTTTACCAACCAGAAGGAAACCCAGGTTTTTTAAACAGAAAACAAATCTTCAAAGTATAGTACACACATAAAATCCTGTGCAAATGTTTACTGACTATAACACCTGGAACAATTAAGATAATGCAGTGGAGCAGCATTTGATTTAGGAGGGCAAGCCGTGCAGATGTGTGCTAAGCACAATGCCTGTGTCCTCCAAAATACAGAATAGCTCCAGCCTCTCTCCCTCTTTTGCTCTTCTTGAACTAGTCTTGTACTCAGAAATAATTGATGCTCTCCGCTGAAGAAAATGGGATGGGAAAAGGAGGAGATTTAGCAGCTGTGTTTGCTACACTTATTTTTACTTACTTTTGCCGTAGTGTGTATCAAATATGGGTCAGAGCTTTCCCTGTCCAGCAGTACAGGGAAATGTGCATTTCATTAAGGGAAGATAAGCAAGTGGTATCTCTTCAGGCATTTCCTGGCCAGATGCATTGGATGATTATTTATAACACAGCTGACCCAATAAATGGCTATTTAAAAAAAAGCTATTTTTAGGTTCATGAGTCCAAAGGAAGAAAAACAACAGTTTTTCCTGATCTCCCTTAATATTTTCCTTCTTTTTCTTGATACTGCCTTGGCCAACATGGAGGTGCCATGTGAAGATTTGTGAGGGCAGGGGGGGACAGGACCAGGAGAAGTCCCCGCTTGGTATTTTCATTAGGTTGAAGCCCTTTGGAAACGATCTTCCCTCATTCTAACACATGCTTGGCTCTAACTAAGATTCCCAAAACATTAGGAACACTAATTAAATAAAACTCAGCAAACATTATATATTTTAGCAATATATTTTATATTCTTATATAGGCGTGACTGATATATATAAAAGGAAAATAAGGTATGTTGAAAACACTATTCCAATAAAGTAATAGGTGTTACTTGGTTACATTTATGTTACATTGTCAGCGGACTTGTTATTGAGAAATTTGGGTAAGAAATGTAGAGTATTAATGAATCTGTTCTTTTTCACCCAAAGAATTCCCAGGAATAATTTCTGGCCAATGAAATGTTTACCTGTAGTATGTATCCTGCAACTTGAAATTTAAGATGCCCTGGTTAGTCTTGATTTGACATATCAGTTATAACATATTGCTGATCCAATGTCCTCTAACCAGGCTTTCAAAGTAAACTCCTGCCTTTATGGAGGATCTTACTGCTTTCTACATGGAAGGGAAGGAGCAGTAGAAAATCCTGAAACCAAAAGAACAAAACCAGAGCTGAAGTAAATCCTGGTTCTATTCAGGTGAATATTCACATTCTTTTAGCCTGTTACTCAATTCTATTCCATCATATTCCTCACAGAGGATTAGATTTTCTAGCTGATGACAGTATTTTTTTTAGAAAACTAATGTGTTCAATGCATCCTCTCTGGAAGGCTTGCTTGGTCTAAATATCGATTAGATTTTACTACCAGCCAAGGTCAGAAACTGAAGAGGTTCCTGCTGCAGCAAGCTGTATATTAATCTCAATATCAGCTAAAGTACCTAAACTGTTATTGGAATTTGATGATCAATTACATTTTTGAAAAGTACTTAGTATGACATTTGTTGGGCTTCCATATTTTGTGTTATACAGTCACACCTAATAGTTCAATAACTGGAAAAATACCAGCAAAGAATCTCCTCAGTACTTTGTGGAACAATATCTGCTTTATAATTGCCATTTCTTGCTTTTATCCACATTAATAGGCATCACACACCATTAAAAGGTTTTCTTGCTGCTTCCCTTACATTACTGCATTAGAGAACTTGCTGTCATTACGCATATTTTGGCAGACAAATACACAAAACCTTCTTCCAGAAGAATATTTCTTAATTTCTGACCCTGCAATCTTTACGTTTGGAAATACCATCAGTAAATTTAACTGCACCAACTCAGTCTGTTCCCCTGCCATTAGATGCTCTGATATAGTCTGTAGGAAGGTGAAGCCACACAACATCACTCAGGGGGATATTTGCACAACGTAGCCCCAGTGGGGAAGGCTCACTCTCTCTAGTCACAGATTTTTTTCCTCTTCTAGATTAAACACATTCCTAGGTTCTAGTAATTAGATTCTAGACCAAACATATTCCTGCTCTAGATTAAACATATTCCTAGGTTAGGAATATGATGGGATAAAAGTTGGACTTGGTGACCCTGGAGGTCCCTTCCAACCATAATGATTCTATGATTCTATGAAACCAATGTTGTAGAAATAAAATCATCAAAGCCTGTATTTGTGACACCATCCTCTAATAACCTTTAAGTATTTACCAGTCCATTTCCTTCTGCACTTGCTTCCCAAGATAGATTTTCATTGCATTAAAACCATTTGCAGAAAGATTTTCCAATAATCAAATCAACATATGATACTTAAAATCTACCATAGTGCAGAACCAAGTTCATCACCAGGATTCACACCCATTCAGGGCAATAGTTTGTGTCAGACCTGAAAACTACCCCAACAGTAAAGAGCAGTTCTCAACACACTCTTAAATCTTCTCTTAAGTCTGTCCACTCTCTATTAACAGGCAACCCAGAGCAAAAGACTTAGAGAAGTCAGTAGAACCTAGATATCTTTAAAGATCATGGTGCTATTTAGATGTCTCAGCCACAAACCTGCTCCTCACTCTTTGTGGGTTTGGTTTTTTTAAGCAACATCTGTAACGACATCATTAAAAAAATCAGCATCATCACAACTGGAAGCACCTTTTCAAAGCTCATAAAACATAAGGGAACTTCTGTCTTCTGGCATATGTGTTGTACCCTCTGAATGAGCTGGAAGGAAAGCAGAAAGCAGAGATTTATTAGGCATCCAGCTCAGCCATCCAAATATTGCAAACCTTGTTTTTGTTGCCAGCTACACCTAATTTTGAAGTGGTTTGTAAATTTAATTGTCCATGTATGGGATGTGCAAGGGACATGCACAATCAATGGCATCGCTGAGATTAGCAGCTCTGTTTCTTAGACAAGTAGGTGTAATGTGCTTTATTGAAAGCAAAATACACCGTGAGGCATTTTCAACATAGCCAGATGACTTCCCTCTAGTTACTACCTCTATGCCTCAGGAGATGAAAATGGAGAATCTCCTCCCCCTCCAATGCCCCATAATCTCCTTGTATTATGTAAAAAAGATAATGAATGGTGTTGTTTTGTTTTTCAGGTGGATAATCAGCATTCCTTTTGGGATCTTTGCTGTTGATGGGCAAGTAGTTACGTTGGGTGTCATTATAACTCAAGGTTTAAAACATGTCCCCTCCCAGTGTCCTATACTTTGTGGATATTGTAATTTACCTGACTGTGAGCAGGCATCACATCAAACTCTGTTATATAGCACTATGGTTTACATCTGACATTAGGAGGATCTTAAGTCTTATAATTAAGATTTTGCATGTTTGTGGAGGTTTCCTTAAATACGGACAACAGAAGAGGAAGAGATAAAACTCTGGGATTTTAGACTTTTCTAATTCATTCTTAGCTCTGTTCATAATGTGAAGAGGTGCTAACATGGGGCCTTTCTGCTGGCAGAAAAAAATTGAGGGTTATGAATGCAAAGTCTAGTTAAAAACCAAACAGGCAGTCAAGCAATGATGTCTTTTATTGCTATGAAATCTTACTGGTGGATGCAATGCAAACCTTTGTCCATCTTCTCTTATGTTCCTTTTAAAATTCATCATTGCTCCATCAATGCCCGAAGTGATGAGACCACAGTCTCAGCAGGGAATGACTGAGACGAGATAGCAACCAGCTACCCTTAACAGTAGCCAGCATGACTTATACATTAATAAACCACTTGCCAATGAAAAATGAAAATATTCATTAACCAGAATTGTTGCAAGTGATATTTCACAGCTGGAAGTTATTAAAATAAAATTATTAGTAACAGCAATGGTTGTATGCCAACATATGGCTGTTGAACTGGTAGAATATGGAGGTTGTACAAAGAGAGATCAGAGAGACAGAAGTGAAAGGAAAACAACTTAATTACCTGTACGGTGAAGCTCAGCGTGGATATGAGTTGAAGACATGATGTGAAGTGCCTGCAGTAGTCAAGGGTGCGATTCAGTGACCCAGATGGTCTTGCTAGTTCCCTGACCATGGTTTGTATGCCCTTCATGCCTCCTGTTGTCCCTGTTGAGGCCCTAGCCAAAGGCTAATGCTGCTGTCTGGGTCCACCAAATGACTGCTGTACTCAGCAATCAACAAATTAAAGCGATAGGTTCATATATTAATGCCTGTTTCGCTTGGGATATTTGCTTTTTTCCCCCCTCCTATTTACCACTTTTCTGTAAACTTCTATTCCAAAGATTTATGTCAGAGAGGCAATTTTCTTCCCAATAAGAGAGTTATCTTTTTAGTCACAAAAGCAGGTCCCCAGAATCGTAGCTTATTGCAGCGGCACAGAAGAATAAATCAAGAGTTATCACCAAGTATAGCCAATTAAAAAAAATAATTTTTTTCATTTTGAATTATTTTCAACTCCAAATCCAGTTTCTGAGTTACAGTTATGAGACTCTCAGCTCTAGACTCAGTTCTAACTAAAATTTTCGAGAAATCACAGAACTATTGTGTTGAAAAGCCCTCACAGAAATTAGAGGAAAATATACAGCTGCTGAGCTGATGCCTTGGAAATGCACCGTGTAGCCCTCATAAAACCAGCCTCACATGAAATGTTGGCTCAAACTCACACAAGTACTCAAATCACTCTTTGCTTGTTGCTGACCTGTATCTTTTAAGCTTAACCCACACTTGCAAAAGCCCAAAGGAGTTGTATTCGGAGTCTGGATGTTGGTGTACCTTTCTACCCTAACTCCACTAAAACAATTTTCAAATATGAGTAACTACAGCTCTTTTTCAGTCAATAGAGATTATTGTGCAATAGAAAATAACTACTTTATTTCGTGAGGCTTTGAAGTTTGCTGCTCAAACTGCCAGGTGAGTTTGTTTGTCCCTCTGGCTCACTGATGTTGAATGGCTTCTGATTTGGGGTGTGGTGGAGTGGTGTTGGGGCACAAGAAGATAACACCTTGAGGAGCCACATCTGGATTTTGCTAACCAGGTGAGCAGATTTACCGAATTGCTGTAATGTTTCATAGTACATTTCATGTGTAGCAGCAAGAACAGGAGTGCCAGCTTGTAGCTCTGCTAAAATGTGGAGTTGGAAAGTCATGACTTTTGGGAAAGAAAAATTATTCCTGCAGGATTTAGAATATTAACTGAAAGATCTAATGGGAAAAACTGCATAGGTGCCTCCTATGTGAACAAGACACTGGAAGTATTAATAAAAGCATCAATAAGCCATGCCTTCACGGACACAGGTTAAATTATATGCAGGAACAAATGTCAGAATTCAGATTTTGAGGAATTGTGTGCATCGAGTGATCGTGTGCATTGTATCCTAAAGCAGCGGATGGCAGCTCTTTGGTGGAGGTGGGAGAGAACAGCAAAATCCAGTCTCCTCCTGAATTTCTCAGACACTGGGCAAAGTTTTGGTGTCCTTTTGTCAGACCTCACTGCAGACATTCAGGTCAGAACTTCTTTTAAGCTTAGAAATGTTCTGGTTTAGACATTGTACTTTCATTTTGCTTATGCCCTGTAGGTGCTCATATGCTGGGTGTCCAACAGCTTTTGTGTTGGCTTCTTACACAAAGTACATCAAAGGAATTTCATGATGTCTCTAATGGGATCAATGGTTAAGATGCCTGACCAAACTCCACTGTCAAAGCAGAGCAACCTCTACTTCAATTTGTGTCACATGCACATTTCAAAGGGTAGATTTTAGTCTATCATTAACTGATTTTATTTGCAGGTAGTCTTATGCTTTATTCCAGGGTCTTGAACCATGATGTGCAGTAGTGCTTGCTGCAAACAATGTTTTCCTTCCGCCTCTTACCCTCACCTCACTTTTCATTCTTGCTCCGTAAAAATAAAACAAATGCAATGCAGCGTACATCAATGGGACTAAAAATTCAAAGGCATTTTTAGCAAGGGAAAAAAAATTTAAACAACTTCAGGTGACGCTTACGGTTCCTAAAAATGCAAGTATCAACTGGTAAGTTTTTTGAAAATTGAATATAAAATCATAGAGAAATGCTTTATTTGATTCTCTGTTTATGGCAAATTCATTTTATTTGACTTTTTTATTTGTAATATCAACTATATTGCAGAGCAGAGTTTCTAGGTGCTCCCTTATGGTACCATTCTTCTAAATTATTAATGCCGTACTGTTGATATATTGTCAGCCTTGTACATACATTCTATGAAAATGAGTTTTACAGTAGGCTGGGATTTATAACAAAGCTTGACATATGCAGCTAATTCACCTAGACAGTCTTGTCAGTTTTAGGTTCATAAATAATTGATACTCGGGGCTTGGAGTTCAGCTACTGTTAGTGCTCCAGCTGTTAAATTTCAGCAGCATAATGGATGAATATTTGTTTATAATTTCTGTACATGGACCTGATGTCAGATCCCTGGTCTCATTTACATAGGTAGATTGAGATGTTGGAAGTGTAATGAGCATATGAAGATGATGAATTGTTTTCCTCAGTGCTGGTGCGTTTCTGTAAATGTTTGATTAGTTTTGAATGGATTACTGTTAGATTATCTGGTTCAGGGGTTAAAGTGAGCAGCTCTTTGCTCCCAAAGCTTTCGTGATCCCTTGCTGACAGATTTTAAAATTCATACAGTGATATTAGTGCTGCAAAAGCTAGGGGTATTCTTTGCAACAGATGTTTAGTAATTAAACATACGGTTTCCCTGTTTGGAAGTTGCTCAGGAAATTTAAATCAGAATGATATGTTTACCGTAGTTTGAGGGAATTACAATTTCTAAAAAATAATATACTTTTGCCCCTAAAGTGCTGGAGTTTTCCCCCTAATGACACTAATTAAAAACGAGCAAAACACACACATACCCTCACAATAACTCAGATGTTTAATGCCTTGGTAGACAGATGCAAAGCTATTAAAAGCAGAGGTTCTTCTCATTTTCTCCTTTGGTAAATTAATGAGCAATATTCAGAAAAACATTTTCCATTGGATATCCCAAGCAGAGATGCTGAAGTAAACCAGATTTTCAACCATACCTTGCTTCTGAAGCTCAGCAGGGAGAAGCTGTGGGATGTGGACACGTGTCTTACACACAATTCCCGATGAAGTCAAGAGTGTGAGCCTCGGGGGGGGTGCAATAAGGAAATGACGTTGGAGAAGCAGAGAATAAATTAAGATGAGATGTCCTCTCATATGTTGTCACTTGGCATGTGCCACACAGGTAAAGGGACATCACATTGAACCAAAAAAACAGCAGGGAGCAGACTGAGTCTGGCTCACTGAGGATTTATATGAAGATGGGAGGAAGAGGAGCAGGTTATCCCATCTCCCACATGCTTCTCCCAGCTGTGGTGACGCAGGGCTGGATGCGGAAACCGAGCCACGGGGAGGAAAAGCCTTGTCACCGCCTCCTCTGACCCTTCTCACTCAAACACAACCTTTTATAGTCCTGTTTTATGCCTGTTCCCTCTGCACCACCCTCCGAGCAAGCGGCCCTCTGACAAGAGGGTCTCGCGGAGCAGCTACTTAATGAAAAGATTTAGTGGCCACAGCTTGGCAGAGCCGAGTTCCCCCGCTCGCTGCCGCGCCGCGTTTTGTCAGCCCCATGTACAGTTCCCCCGGCTTGTCTGGCAATCATGTTAGTGATTATATGGGTAATGAAACACGTGCTCTTTTTGTCTGTGGCTCTGATTAATCTGCTTTCTATTTAGCCGTGATTTATGGCGCTCAACTGTTGAGGTGAGTGCTGGCCCATCAGTTCCGTAGCCTATTACGGGCGCCGCGACGGCGAAATGCCTGCGAGGCTTGAACTGTTTCTTGACAGCCAGGCTTCCCGCTACATTCCCTCCAATCTGTTTTGCTTCCTGGTGTGACCTTTCATACAGTAAAATACATTAGTTGAATAGCACAGTCTCATTAAAAGAGTGAATTAACCGAAGAGTCTTTTTAACTAAATGACAGCCAAAGGACTCAGTGCTAATAGCCACGGGCAGTTAGAAACTTAACTCATGAATCAGGCTGTTAATACTGCTCGGTGCCTGAAGCGCTAAGGGCACCACACTCTCTGCTTGCTCTCATAAGAAGAAAAGCTCATTACTTTCCTCCTGATGGGAGAGAAAGAGTGAGCGAGCAATAATAAAGCTTGAATTTTTCAATACTGTTAAAAATGGGGCTGACAGATTGCCGACAATAGGAGCAACGGGCTAGACACTGCAAAGAGAGCCACTGAATTAGCAATACCATATATCACACAATCTAATTAAATCAACCCGAAGAATGAAATTAGTTTTCTGTGAGTGAAATGGCCTTTGAAAGAGCGCTATTAAATGAACTGTAGAGCATTAATTAAATAATTCACAGTGAGGGATTTTGCATTTATACAAAAATTGTGCACTTAATTGTCCATGCTGTATTACAGATTTGGCCTTATGTTAACAATGTGTCTAAAGCACACTTATTGGAGCATATCAGGAACAGCTTAACGTAAATGCAGCTTATAAAGTTTTAAGGATTGCCAAAGAAACGGAAGAAAAGAAGGACACGATAGTAAAAAATACCCACAGAGTTACCAACTTTTCCACATTAATCCTGTGCACGTTTGACAACTTGTTCCTTTCTTTTTCCCCAGCGGAATGACATTAGGTCTTCTGAGTTTTAATTAAGCAAATATTGCAACTTCTCATGATTTAACAGAAAGAAGTATCTTTAAATTGTTTAAAAATAACATATACATGAAAATAGCTGGGAAAAATAGTACGTATTGTTTTGGAAGAAAAAATGACAAACTCTTTGGTCTCCAGGTTTTCAGTAAGATAAAGAATAAAAAATAAATAAGGAACAGGGAATAAATGTGATTTTTTATTTTAAATCTTCATCATGCTATAACTTCAGTTAAGGAATATGTCATTTTGAAATTAAAACTTTTATTTGGAAACCATGAGAATGAAACATTTTTTAAAAAAATCTGTCATTTGGGTAGAGAGGTTGAAAGTAATTATAAAACTTGGAGTTGGTTTTGTGCCTCCCAGTCTTGATGTTTTCATAAATATATTGTGGCTTGACACTGATGTTATACTCAATGTTATGCAACTTCCTACCAAACAGAAGTTTGGCTGTCAAATATACTGGACAGTACATAGCTGTATTAAATACAATATTATGAGCATCAATAACTTATCTATTACTTTCTCTACCCCCTTTTATTTTCACGTAAATCTGTGATATTACTTTAAAATGTGAAAAAAATGTAGGCTTCCATTTGAGTACTTGTGTAAGAATGTAAGAATGCATAGAACATTGGGACTTTAAGATGTTGGTCCTTATTCTGCTTCTTTTTCATCCTTGCAAATATCAGAAAAACTCATAGAGGGAAAACAGTCAGTGCTACATACTAAAATTTTATAAAAATGCAGATAACTTGAATACACTTCTTCCCAATACTTGTAAAACCAGGTTTGTGTGTTCAATAGTTCTTTTATTTCAGTGTATTTATGTATTATAGTATTTGGGTTTTTTTAGTTTAAATTTTGATTTCTGAAACGAGCAAGTGAAATCCAATGCTCCAATGCTCCCAATGGTGGCCACTTCAAGAGTATATGGGTAAATGAAAATATATTTCAATTATAATGAGATCCAATCAAATTAATTTCCCAAATTAAAACACAAGAAACTTGGAGAGTTTTCTTCATATTCTCTGTCTTCTTGTCCGCCCCAGCTTTTTTCAGTGGTTTCCTCAATGGGAAAAACATTGTGTTCCAGTAACAAATAAAAAACTAATAATAAATAAAAGTGAGTAAATTTGAAGATGGTGAGAAAATTGTCATAGTGAAGCCATGGTAGGCAAAATGTGTGTCTGGTTTCTGCAAGCAGAAGATGGAGGTGATCGAGTTAAATGGCTTATAGTATTTTAAAGCATGTTCCTGCATTTGGTTCTATTTTGAGACCAAATCCCAGTGAAGGGTGAAGTGATCACCTGCCAGATGTAACAGGAACCTGGAAGTTAGATACTCACCATGTGACACAGAGCTGTCAGAAGGAAATTTTCTTAATAGAGGGTGGAGAGAAATGGTGATTAACATCTTGATGCTGCACATTGTAATGGACAAGAAGACTTGTTATGACCTCTCTTATTGTCAGCAACAGGATGGCTGCAGAACAACTGCAGCTGAGATAGCAGCCATGAAACGCCAGGTCGGATTTACTGTCCTGATTTACAGCTTGCCAGCCTTCAGTATGGTGTGCTTTTATTCAAAGCAATGGCTTATGCTGATGGAGAATGTCTGCGTCCCATGGTTGAATACAGAAGTTCTGCCTCTGATGTCTCTGTAAGGTGAAATGCAGAACCACACCTACACCAAAATCCAAGGTCCAGTCCTCATAGTGACCATCCGTAAACCTAGGATCTTTGAAAGAGTTTGAGGGGTAATATTTTGTTCTTATGTTCACCCTGCCCACAATACAATGAGCTTAGCACCATTAAGGTATGCCTGGGAGACAACATCAACACAGACATCTCTTGCTGAGAACTCACATCCTAAGATCTGGCAGCAGTAGTAAGTAAGGATATGAATTGGTGGTGCCCAGTGAAGTCAAAGATATCAGGACTGATAGGAACATGTGTATCCTCTCACAGTTATAGCCTAAATTGTGTAACTGGAATTATTTTCAAATTTACACAAGGCTGTAATTTTTCCTGCTGCTCCAGCTCATGCTGACTAGTCTTTCACTGAAAATATTTTCTTAAATGACACTGAAAGGCTCCAGTGACAAATCATTGTAGTGCCATATTTCCATTTATTTTATCCTGAGATGTGGTATTGATATAAAACCATCGGGAACCTGTTAATGATATTTCATGTGCAGTAATGTCAAACTATTCAATCAGTCGCATCATTACCTTTCATATTAAGCATATTTAGTTTATTCAGTCGTAACAAAGCATTTCTAGCACTAAAGGTGTCTTTTCTCCCAAGCACTCTCTGATTTCAATTTCATTTCATATCATCTCATCTCTAAAAATGTATCTTTTGTCTTGATTTTAGATGAAAGCCAAAGGAACAAAATGCTTTACTACTTAACTGAGAAAAACTGTAGATTTGTTCCTCAAAATAGGCAAGTGAAAATATTTGGTCTAGTTCATTTCAAAGCACAGAGAAGGTAGAACTTTTCTGGTTATTTCCTTTAGAAATTCCTCAAAGGCTTTGAAGGACTGGAGACATTTGTAAAATTGGTGGGAAAGCCAATTAGATCTTTGGGTCACCTCACTGGCAAGGCAAGGTATAGTTTCCAGTTTGAAAATAACACTGCACTTGATCTTAACAAAGAGGCTAAGAAACATGGAAATAATTTGTACATATGTACGTATCAGGCTACTGAATGGAACTTACTGGGTATTGTTTTAGAACAAAAAGGAAAAAAATCACTTCTTTGATATGCAACCTCTTACTGCACAAGTCTGTAATCTGCCTTGAATTTTTCTCTGATCCCTTGAGAGTGGTAGGATGGAGGAGAGCAGCTAAAGCAGAGCCCCAGTCCTCCTTGGCACCCCAACCACTGTGGTTCAGGCTGTGTCTGGAAGAGCATCCGCCCAACCTGTCCTATCTAGGGATCAAGCTAAAACAGAAGAGATAGCAGCTTTGCTTTTCAAGCCGAGGCTTCATACAAACATTGCTTCTAACAGAATATCTAGGTGTCCTCTTCCATTTCTACTTTTTGGGCTGCCCATCTTGATGAAAGAGCTCAAAGGATAGAAGACCAAATGAAGAGCTGCTCTACCTAGTACTATCCAGAAACATGTACTTTATCCCTGAAGTCAGAGGAGTCTCACTGGAGGAAATGCTGCCTTTGGTGTTACCCCATAGCAGGGTACCTCACTTAGGGAGCACCAGTGAGGAGCTACCTGAGATGTCTGATTAGATGAAAAAAGTATGAACAAACCTCTGGCATTTGGAAATACTTCAAATATATCTAGAAAGACTGAATTTGTTGTTACATTATGCTTCATTATTATACTGTATCATTTGATTTATCTTGGTTCCAAACTAGGATTGGAAAAATTATGTGGAAGAATTATAGAGATCATGAAAATCTCAGCACCACACAACCAAGAAGGCATAGTGCAAACAGAGTAAGAGAGTGATGCACTTATCCAGCCCATCCAAACAGTCCAGGTTTTGAAGAAGACAGATCATAAGGAGAAGAGGACAAATACTTGTGATGGAAAAATGAGAAAGATGATGTATAAATTTTAGGTATTCTGTGAAAATGTTTTTAAAGTGGCTTTACAGGTTTGGGTATACAATCTAGAAACAGCAACTCTTGGGTTTGTAAACCTTAGTTTAGTTATGAGGGTTTATAAGAACTGGTTAATGCAAAAACCACAATTACTCCTGTTACATACTAGAAATTTAAATAAAAGTAAGGCACACTAAACAGTAAGAAAGTTTTGAGCAAAGAAGTTTGATTAATCCCCAGACAAGTGTCTGACTTTCTGTGGTTCATCTAAATTTGAGTCTGTTGGGCTGTGCCTTTTGCCTCAGGGGAGCAGGGACAAGATTGGCACTGCACACATTTATTGCTGCTTCTGCTTAATATCAATATCCAAGACAGTCATCATTCAAACCAAAATGAAGTTCCAGAAGATTTTGGTACAACTGAAAGAGCCAGAGTTTTATGGCTCTGTTCCTTACCTACTGCATTATCTATAAACTATGCCTTGTTGGAAATGAACTACTAGTCAGCGTAGCATAGGACCAGTGTGTTATATATCAATATATAATGTAAGAATGTGTCATTCAATATGCTGCAAAACTTGTTATTAAGAATTAATCATTCCTTTTCTTGAGCACTCTCTTCAATGCACTCCAAAAAGTTGCCATTTCTGAAAATACTCACAGTCCCAAAAATCATCTACTGTAGTAGGATCTGGGTCAGACAAAAACTAATTACAGAATTTTAATACAGAGTTCAGCATGCCTTAGAAACAACTTTTGCCCCTTAACAACCTAGGAGATTTCTTGTTGCTTCAGAGCAGTGGTCCACTTTGCCCAATAATTGGACAGCAGCAATAGGAGATGCTCCTCAGGGGAGGGTATGGAGGTTGGATGACTGTAGTCCAGTGCCCTCCTGTTTACCCTGCTTTTATACCCATTGGATTCAAGATGTCACAAGGTAACACCACTACAAACTTTTGTTAGCATTTATATATGAGTTTGTTGTCCATCAATTTACCTAATACCTGTCTGATCCTGCTGGAGCTCTCTTTCTCTACAGCCTCCTATAGGGAGGAATGCCAGAAGACCACTACCTGCTATAGGCTGTTTTGCATTGCATTTAAACAGATTTACCAATTTCAAAGTATTCCCCCTCCTGTTGCTGTGACATTTGGTAACTGTCTGTTCTCAACTCACCCTACCCATTGCCTTCATGATTTTGCAAACTTCAGTCATCAAATCTTTACAAGCATGATAGATCTCTCTCCTTTTCTTCTCTTAAATACCCCTCTCCTTCTGCATGTCCCATGGGGCATTTGACCCATTTGGATTAGCCTAGGTGCATGTTTGAAGGCTGGAAGTTGACAGACCTGGTGCAGAAGTTCTAGGGAAGCCCTGGTGTGGTCATTTCTTGCCATGTGAGTCAGGGCAAAACCTGGCCACATAGTGAATAAGGACAGGGAATGAGGGCTGACTTGGTAATCTAGTGACTTTGTCATAGCAAGTCTACTTGGTCTCTTCTCCTGAAGGGGTAGGAGCAGGAGGTGTGCAGATGCTCATTGCTAGCCTTGAGGTGGTTCTGTGTCCTGCTTCACAGACAGAATCACAGAATCTAAGGGGTTGGAAGGGACCTCGAAAGATCATCTAGTCCACCCCCCCTGCCAGAGCAGGGTCATCTAGAGTCCATCACACAGGAACGCATCCAGGCAGGGTTTGAATGTCTCCAGTGAAGGAGACTCCACAACCTCCCTGGGCAGCCTGTTCCAGTGCTCTGGCACTCTCACAGTGAAAAAGTTTTTCCTGATATTTACATGGATTAAGTGGTTTAGTAACACAGACCTGTGAAAAAAAAAGAAAACACAGGAAAAATAGTGCCCTGGATGGCCTCAAAGTTTGGCATGAGATTTGAAGCTGAAATATGGGAATGGACATGTATCTAGGACATTCGCCAACCATCACACCTAGAAAACAGGAAGCTGCAGACACAGCACATCTAGAGAGGACCTGAACCTCGTGGAAGAGGTTATGTCCTGTGGCCATCGCTAAGCAGTCCAGTGTCTGCAATAGGTTCCCTGGGAGAGATGAACATAGAAATCAATATATGTACGATGAAACTGTTAAGAAAATTTGTCTTACAGGTACTTGTGTTTATTCACTGGGTGCATTTTATGTAAATGACCACTAATCTTAGGAAAACATCTATTCATCAGGTGTCCTGGCTGATTCCATCTTGGACAATAACCTCATATGAATAAATGACTTGACAAAGGCCCCTCTGTGCATCTAGTTTTATCAGCCAATAATTTTTATCACTTTCCATCAGTGTTTTGATTCTTTGAGGAATTCAGCCCATAATAAATGTGTTGTAGATGTTCTAACAAGAAAAGAACAGATGCAAGTTTAGTGAATATTGAGTTTTAAACTTGTCTCATAGTGATTTGTGGCTGTGTCACTGCAAATATTTTTCAATGTCATTGCCTAAGCCCTCGCTGTCACTAACATGGTCAGCGGGGGAATAGAAGGCCTAACACTATGATCTCGGTATTAATGGGAGCTGTTGAGAGTGGCAAAGGTGATAAAGTATTGTTTAGTTATTGGTGCCATACTTTTGCTGCAGGACATTATTATAAAACGCTGTGGTTTTTTGTCAGATTTCAATCACCTATCCAATAACATATTTAGAAACTTACTCCAAAGAATGCTAAGAAAAAATCTTTGAGGTTTTTTGTTTGTTTTTTTATTGGGTTTCTTTGATTTTGAACTGCAACTAGAATGTTGCAAGCCTAGAATCTTAAACAAAAAAAAATTTAAGGCTGTCTCTAACGTACAGTTTATCCTTTGTAGTTTAGCTGTGGTTATATTCATGCAAATTTTCTAGGCTCAAGGTTTAACTCAAACTGAAAAAAAAAATCCCTGTGATCTGGGATGGATTGGCAGCTACTAAAAGGAATATAGTTCTGCTCCTATTCTAGACCTCTGGATATCTGGTAGGCTATCCTTCCTCTCGGTGTGCATGTATATTTTATACTAATGTTAATGGAAGTTATGTGTGGGTATTCAAGAGAGAGAGCATACCCCATTTGGTAGGTAAATTTATGTGTCACTCTTTTTCATTACTCCCTAGACCAGTACAAGGAGAAATAGAGATATAAGATTTATAAAGCTTCTACAATATCCTGTTTTGCCAGATTGTATTCTAGTAAGGGCATGACAGGATTACTTGTCTCACCCTTGACATCAGAAGAACACAAATTAATAGCTCTCCATCATTAAGAGTAGTCCTGCATGTTTTTAAGTTATAATTTAAATTACCTGAGATTCAAGATTTTATTGATGGCCAAGATTGCTTGATTTTAAGCCTTTTGATGAGCACATTCACTGTTACTTTAAATGAGTTACAGTACCCCTTTACAAAAAAAGAATATAAAATTAGATTATGAGAGTTTATATAGCTTTTAAATATCAAGCTGTCAGGGTTTGTGCAGGTAGAAATATTATAATACAAGAACGGTGAAGAAAGAGTTTATATTAGAGAGAGGATTTTCAAGTAAATTCATACCAAGTAGAATATAATGGAGACAGGTTTTTTGCCAGTGCTTTGGCTCTGCTGACCTCCATTTGCAGCAGAGATTAGCTTGATAAAGCCGACACAACCTCAATAAAACACTAACAATGGAAAGAAGTAAATAGAAATCATATTAAGCAGCAGCAATATTGCATGAATTGAAACAAAAATTTAGGTATAATAGCCTTGGTGGGTTTTAATATTGTTCCCAATCGCATCACAATATGAATCATATCATAGTGATTCTAAATAACATTTATCATCTTTAAATCTTCTCTCCTAGTAGACGACTCACATTATTTGAGAGGGCTTTTTTTCTTTTTTTTTGAAGAGTTCATACATAATTAAATGTGCTGGAAGCAAAGGGTACAAAATACCTTGAGAAACAGCAACTTTGTGTTATATGTTCAATTAAATGCAACAATTCCATATTTATTGTTATTTGTTACCTTGCAGAAGTTAAAGGAATAGAATAATAGAACGGTGTTGCAGAACAAAACTCAAATAAATCTAGATGGGAAATTTTATTCAGTTTTCAATTACTGTGGCATTGCTGAATTCTGGGTACAATCTGTAGAGCGTGACAAAACAAAAAGAAGATTGGTCAAAAATGCATTTATAGGGGATTAGCGGGCTAAATATAACAGAAAGATAGTTCAATTCATTTTGTCAGAAAATTATCTGTCTAAGGGACTATATCTTCATTTACAAGGAGCAAGTTTAACCCATCACGTGGATGGACTTCTCTCTTCACCATGGAGCTCTGGGGTTCGAGTTGTAGGGGTCCACTTTTCAGTGGCATCAGGACAGATTAAATAACCTGGGAAGACTCCAGACTCAAAGGGAAGAGAAATTTTCACAATCCCACCTCCAAAAAGCGGATCATCAAACTGTTTCTCAGTACTTGGCTCACCCTGAAAACTTACTCTTTCTCCAGGCATCCAACCACCCAGGACCAAACACCCAGCATCACTAAAAGCCCAGAGTTACCTTTAAGCTCCGAGGGAGAGGAATTTCAACAAACTTAATAGTATCCCACTAAATTTATATGTGCTGCCATGATCTGAGCACGTCTTATGCAAGAAGGTTTGTACAAACATTGGAAACAACATATGACTGTAATGGTGATAATGGAGACATTCATTTCAACTGATGTGAAAAGCCATCTCATTGACAAGAAGACACTGATCTGTATCTCCCAGAATAACTGAGTTTGTCTTTACCTACTGACACAGCTACTCAGGAGAACTTATATGCAAATGTTGACATTGAGGGTAACATCTTGGAAGCAGAGCAGGAGTTCAAGTTGGTTTAGCAAGAGGACATGTCTGAATCAGGACCTTGCAGACAAGGATGCCCAATAATGATTCCTTTTTTCTCATGCCTTGTGGGAAGCATCTTGCTCAGGTGCCTAACTTCATGGACATGGACCCCAAATAGGGGAAGGAACATGAATCTATAGGATGGATAAGGAATGAGCCTTTCTGTGTCCTACTTACTTGCCGATATACCTTCCTGTTCTGCAGGTAGTTTTTGTAATACATGGTCAGATAAACATTTTCATATTGCACAGAGAGCTTGCTTGGATGTCTCATGCACAGCTCTTGGTTCTTCTTGATAGCAGGATATCAGAAAGCTCTTGCAGATGGACTCCTGAACAGTTCTGTGTGAATACTTTGGACATCAATAGTGACCTGGCAATAGCTGACATGAATTGAAAAATGAGAAACGTAGGATATGTATCCATTTAATATCATGAAGTCTGATACTGACTCTGCCTAACTTAGATCAAATAGACAGTGCAGTCTGTCATCTGCAATCAATTTATCATCTTTCACAGCCTAGGTCTAGCTGGTTAAATACCCAAGTTAACTTGGGTTATTTCAGAGGTCCAAAGTAGTGGCCTATCTATCTTTAGACATACAATTTTAATAAGTGAGCTCCATTGTCTCTTTGTTCTGAAATATGGCAAAAATACAAGTTTTGTAGAGTTATACCAGTAATATATAGGAAAAAAAGAGCAGCATTTCTGTGTTGCATGGTAGTGATTTTACAATACAAATTGTAGGCGTACGTGCCAAGTCTGGAGTGGTCTGTGGTCACTCAGTAAGAAAAAGTACAGTGGTCAACTACACCACACTTTTTATGATAGGGCATATGTGTCGAGTGATATTGATATCTTTGGACTCTCAAGAAAAAATAAAAGTATTTTTTGACCCCGTGACTTTAAATATTTATTTTATTTGTACTTAAAGTACCGTGGTTCTTTTTGAGGTTTGTGACATGGTAGTGACAAAAATTAAATTCATTGTTAACTTTTTTACATTTTGTATCTGATTTGGGCACCTACGTTGACCATTTCTGGTGCATGCATCAGTACATTAATACATGAAAATATGCTATCAAACAGACAATCAAATTTCATGTAAAATAAGCTCCAGCATTAAAACTGCTCCTAGTATTTTATGTGTAACTCTGTGGGTAGATATATTTCTTGCTACTAGAGCAAAACTGATTTGTGTGATGGTTCCCCATCATGAAATCACTTGGAAGGTTGTGAGATAAAATGTCGCTTAGGATAATGTAATTGGCCTTAAGGTACAGGAGTTGAATTATTTTCAGTGATTTATAATCTGGAAATTAAAGACTCACTCATTTTCTAATTTAATTCCATCTTCAATGGAAAAATGTTCACTCTGAACTAAATTGGCGAGTAATGTTGCTAATTCAAATGCAGATGCAATTTCGATTCTGGTAGCAGTTTGCTGTGATTGACGAGTCCCCAATGGATCATAATGATTCTTATCTCCCAATCTCACAAATTCTCTAGCAGTTGTGATAATAACTTCAGCTAAGGAGAAAAGGGAAAAAATAAATTCTCTGCTGCACTGTCAATTCAGGCTTTGCTTTTTCCTGACATGGAATGGGGTTTATTTCAAATCTATTGCGTGTTGGAGACAAATATGAAGCCTCATTAACAAATTCTGTGTCATCATAAAACTGCAGCTTAATTGTTTACTGATAGTCTTCTAACTTGTTTTTAAATCTTCCTAAAAAGTATTTCAAATTTCTTATTGTTGATTAGCTTAAGTTACAGTTAAGATGATGCATTTTTAGGTGTAAAATATTGCGGGCACGTCCAGCAATTAGCTACCATGAGCAATATTTTGCATTTTTTAAGTCTTTCCCCATTAAAAAAATATATATATCTGTTATTTTCCCAATTATTATATTAAATCTTGGTACAAATTATGATGTTGACTCTGAGATGAAGACGCACACGTTCTCACTTTCCTAGACCAGCAGCCATACCTTTAAACATGGAATTTCCTCTGTC
This sequence comes from Aegotheles bennettii, assembly GCA_013398125.1. Classification (NCBI taxonomy): domain Eukaryota; kingdom Metazoa; phylum Chordata; class Aves; order Caprimulgiformes; family Aegothelidae; genus Aegotheles; species Aegotheles bennettii. Next base: position 141,061 of record VZRW01010830.1, read on the forward strand.
TGGGGCAGGCTTAGCGGTGGACTGGTTGTGAATTTATTTATATTTCCACAATGAACTTACACTGATGGGACAGTGAGTCAGTTGAAACAACTGTGCTCTCCCAGGCTGAGGTCTTACTTAGTGAATGATAGAAAGACTATGGAAAAAGTAACTTTTAAGGGAATAATATAACTAATTTCAGGGCATTATGGGGAATATAAGGAAAGGTTACTTCTTCTCATGCATACCTTGACATTTCTGGTGAGGTATTATTTAAAAATCTTAATGATTTAATAATCTTAATAATCTAAGTGTGTGTTTGTGCCTCTATCTCAGAAGAAAAAATTCTTTTGATGAAGAAAAACCTGCTCTACTCCCTCTTTCACCCACTTCACATGGGTTTGCATTGCTGTCAGCAGCCAGCGGAGGGACAGGGTGAAGATAGTCTAATTATGAATGAGACAATTAGACTCTCACTGGACCTGACACATTCTTACAATGGAAAATATGCAGTTACAAGAAAATTCCTCTCTGGGAAAGTGTCTGAAGCCCAGAGAATTATCTGTTACAAACTTTCCCCCTTTGTCCTCGAAGCCAGATCATCCTGAAACCTACTGATAAAGACAGTAGAGGAAGAGGTAATGGAAACTCTCCTGAGAAGTTCCCAGAAGTGATTGTGCACACGTGTGGGTGAGGATGGAGGTGCAGGTGACAGCCCCGCCCCCCCCCAATCAGGTACTGCTGTCAGCAGCACCCGACCCTCTGGATGACCTGGAATGAACTACCAAACCAGTCCAGGAGCAACCTCTACTTCTTCCTTACAACACTTTGCATGGGATGAGAGACTTCCTAGCATGGATACAGTCTAGGGGTGATAGCTCTGCTCAGAGCTACCACTGCCTTGGAGTCTGTCCTACATAGATCTTCTATGGAGCTCTGCTTGCTCAGACAAAAACCCCTAAGCACTTGAGAGATCTTGGAGAAATCTTGGGGATTGGACTAGATGATCTATAAGGTCCCTTCCAACCCAAACCATTCTATCATTCTATGAATATCCTAACAGAGGGAAAGGTGTGCAGGGCTGCACATGTTGATATGATCTACTCACTATTTGTTTGTTTAACCCATGGTTAAAAAACCCCCAACAATTAAAATATTATTTAAATGCAATTTTTCCCCTGATGGACTAGCAAAAGGCTGAGGATATGTGAATAGGAACAAATCATTCATTTCATTGAAAGGACTACGAATCTTGATCTGTTGCTCATGAGACTTGGTAGAGGGAAACCTGCCACGTTCCTTTGGTTTTTGTTTGCAATGATCAGGCTGAGAGCTAACGTAAAGCCATGGAACTCTACCAGCTTTGCACCCTCTGGGCCGGGTTGTTTGTGTCATTAAAGTATTGACAGTGTTCAAGATTAGTGGAAGTAGAGTATTGCTGAAAGATCAAAGAGTGCCCCTTTGAACACACTTTATTGCCTTTTTCATCTTATCAGTACTTGCTATTATTAACCTGAGGATTTCTGTCCAAGGGGGCTGGAGAGGCAGGGGATATCAGGGGGAAGCAGTGGCAGCAGGAGAACAGGTAAGGTGTGGAAGAGATAAGGTGATGCATTATATCATCTATACACATTACAGGTGCTCATATAAATACCCTGATAAAAGCCACGTAACAAAATGTCCTGTTTGTGTCCATTCAAGAAAAATAGAGAACAGTGCTGAGCCTGGGATCTGCACAACCAACGGTGCTGACTGCCACCTGAGAGGGTGTCAAAGAAACAGCCTTTGCCTTACACTATGAGGAGGTACTATGCAATGGAAAACAGGTCTGGATCACTGCAAATAGTTATTAATGTGTAATGGAAAAGTATTGCCACCTCAGTTTAAGGGGAATAAAATTCTAAAAAAGTACCTGTCAGTGGATTTAAACACCCAGTGCAGCTGGTTTGGGCATAATTGCATGCCAGATGTCTTTTTTTCATCAATAGTTGTACATTTTCTGGAATAAGATAAATATTTATGTTCTCTATGCACTTTATGAAAATCTTCTTAATTTTTGACCTTTTTTTTTTTTCAGAAAAAAATACAACTCTTTAAGTGGCACTTGGAATTATTCCCCTTGGTCTATGAACTTGGCAGTACAGGTAAAACTGTTGTTTAGTCCAATGTAAGGATTTTCTTCATTGTACTCTCAAAAATTTCTGAAAATTTTTTTGTTGTTGTTTTAATCAGTTGCTTAGTGAATCCAGCAAAGGCATTTTTGATTCTCGTCATATTTAGAGTACTATTAAACTGGGACTTAGTCAACGGGATCAAGTGTAGATAAAAGAGCATAAACCACACAGAAGACCAGACTCACTCTCCTACCTGGTTACTGGTGCTTTGGGGCTACCTCTTTATCTAAGTTAACATCAGGGAAATTTTCATTAGTATTTGTGTCTGGAGTGTTTTCTCCCCAGGTCCTGCCAAGATTGCCTCATGACCTTTCACCAGAGCAGATCAAATCCAGGACTATGATGGCCTCCACGCAGCTCATCAAAAAACACCATCCCTGAGAACTTGAGGGATGGAGAACTTTAAAACACCACAAGTACGTGGCCACTCAATGCAGCCTCCCACTTCACCGTGTATCTCTCCCTGCTCCTTATCAATAAGCAGACTTTTATGGGGCTGACCTGCTGGATGGGACCAAGATGGAGCCATGCCCTGTGAGAGGAGACACCAGGTCATGGAGGTTGGCTAACTTCTTACTGCAGCTAATTTTCTTTCTCTACCTCCTTTGTTGCCACTGCACTCTATGTATGTGACACTTGCTCCTGAGCAGCCCCTTCCAAGGCTGTCCTCTGCTGCTGGAAGGACATCTAGACTGGGGTGTCAGAGGAACACAGAATCCAGTGGTGCCAAGTCAAAGGCACCTGCAACTCCCTAATCTGGGTTTAAATGAAAGCTATGGGATACCCCCACCAGCTTGCTCTTTGGGACCAAACGAGATGGAAATCTTACTTAAACAGGGTTCTTATGAAACAAAGAATACAAAAGATTTATATTTGAGATGGATCCCCACAACCTCTTGCAGCCTCAGTGCCAGTGAGACAGGGTATGCAGAACCTCATGGGTGCAGGAGTGGGGAGTTACGCCGAGCAATATTCGCCCTCGATAATTCCAACAGCTGAGTGCCTTTAAAATATACTGCTGTGCTCATAATGTCTTGCCAGTGTTTCACATTAACCTTTAGACTATTTGAATTTAACTCTGTAAGTAAGCTAGATAGCTTTCTAAAATGGTAGATAATATAACAAAAAAGGTACAGACATGAATGAAGATATGTGAGCAAAGCAGTTATTAAAATTAGAGTGATTTATGCTACAATATTCTGAGGTATCCTACATGTGGAAATCTAAGTGGCTGTTCTCTTTAATTTGCACGTGTAACTGCTAATTGTGGGGCATTCAATACGTAAACTTATCCAAGCTACTGAAATAAACCCAGGGCAACGGGAATGAAAAGAAAAGACTGCTTCTTTGACACCCTACAATGTACTGGAAAGTGCCATTGGCTCAAAGGTCCAAATTTGTTACCAAAATCAAAGAGTTAAGCTTCTTTGTTCTAGACTCACATGAAAACTGTGTATATAAAAATGTTTAGCCATGAACTTCTTTGTAGCAGCATGTCAGAGACTACAAACCTTCTGAAGGGATCAAAAACTACACTAAAAAGAGCTGCCTAAAAACCCACTTAGGTTTCACACTTCTGAATTAATTGTACCCTATATATACATATGCTTATGGCTCTTTATGTCCTTTGAAAAGTTAAAAACGTACAGCTTTGTACTGGGAACATCATTACATCCCATCATATTCCACTTTACCCACACATTTTTGAACCAGTTTGATTACTGCAATAGGAGCAGAACTTAAACCTACGGGGGCATTCTTGATTCATGAGCATAACTCCCATTAACTCTAATAGGAGTTATGCACTTGCATTGAGAGAAGAATATATCACAAAGAGCTGATGATCATCTTAGACTAACACAGTAGCATACTGAAATTTCTCTCATACAAAATATGTACTCACTTTCCTCCTAATTCCCTGATGCATATCACTGCCAGCCCAGAAACACACGCATGTACCAGGAATGATGTGTAGAAACAGTGACTGGTGGAAGTTATACGGATGAGAAGCAGAAACCATGGAGACATTTTGAGGTGGACCTCACCAGTGAGGAGGCTGGAGGTCAGCTTCTTATTTACACAAGAGATAATGAAAGGAGAAATTGCAACCTGATGGAAAAAACCAAAATAAAGAAAATAAATTATAAAAGTTTCCTAGTTTACTTATTAGTACAATATGTAATTGGATGGAAGTAGCAGGTTTCAAAAATTTGTCTTACTATAATGACTATAATTTTTTAGAGATCGAAAATGAATCTGACTAGAAAATACCATTAAACTACCAACTTGCTTAAAATTTAAAGGGTAATTCACATATAATGCTTTTATTTAATAGCCCAATTTACAAAACGTCTAAAATTAATGCAGATCTTTTCAGGACAAAATCAGCTGTAACTGCACCAACTAATTTTTGCTCATTTGAACTGAATTATTAATAAGAGAGAAATATACCATATGTTCCCAAAAGAGCTGGATACATTTATTTCAAATAAAATTGCTGTGTTTGGTGGAATATAAGAGGTTTAAATGCTTTCAGAGAAATGGGTTACTTATATACTGATTTAATAGAGTATAAATCAGACTGCATAATTAGGGACACAGCTGTTTCCCAACCTAAAGCTGGCAGCTTTTGTTGGTTAAGTTCTTTTATCACCTGCATGGCTTTAATCAGCAATAATTTGTTCTTCTTGTGGAGTACTACAAGTTAATCAATAATTTTGCTGTTTGTACTATACTGAAGAAGGGCTTTTATGGCAGCTTCAGCTTAAACTGGGCATACGTTCTCCTGACTTGTTAACTTGATTTATTTAATTTTATTATGTTCCTGATAGTAATTAAAAATTAAAGTGATGGATATTGTAGTAAAACAGCCTCTGCTTACACCTGGTGCAGAGATATATTGTTTTAACTTTTTAATGCAGCTTCTTAAGTTTCTACTACATACACGTTTGGCATTAGCCCAAAATCCTGTCTCTATAAGCTGAAACTCCATGAAAACTTCTCTTCTTAGACCACACTCTGAAATTTCCTTTCTGTCTACAACCAAAAAAAGTGTTAAGGAGTATTCCTATTTCATTTAGTCTAGATTTTAAAAAGTTTCTTGGCAAGATATCAAGACAAGAAAACTCTGCACACGTTTAATCTACAATTGGAATTTACTCTTAACCAACACGTCTGATGGTGAGACCTTGTACAGCCCTGGCCTTATTATTGGGTCTACTGAGTAGACCTTCTAATAGACCTTCTGACAGACTTAATAGACCTTCTAATAACCAAAGGATAAATAACTATTTCAGCCCCCAAAATGCCTGTTTGTTTAGTGACTCCTATGCATGTGTGCGTGGGGCTGGAAGGTGACATGCATTTTCCCCTACAGACACGACTGACCTTTCAGAGCTGACCCTCCACAATTCCAGGTACAAATTTTGAAGCCCTGAACTTATGCCAGGCTCAGAATCATTAAGTGTAGAGTAAAATGTTACCCTAGGTCAATGTGACTTCATGCTATCCCCAAAGGGACAGCCCTATTCCCACCCAGTCCTGAGTCGCTTCCACCACATTGAATCTAAAACATTGGATAGATCACTCAGTCAGACCCAGTGAAAGATGTCAATGGATAAAGTGGAAAACAAGCCTTAAAGAAGTCAGCAATAAATAAACAATGTCCTGTGGCTCAATGAACTAACTGGACTGTGGAGGTATTGCACCGTTGCTGGACCCAGCATTGGCAAGTGACAGGACAGTAAAAAGAAGTGTCCTAAAAAGTCAAATGTGACATGCACCATAACCACCACTAATTTGATATCCCAGGTCTCCAGAAAGAGGAATCTCCACTGCAACCCTCTCCACTTTTAAAAAGGACTATTGTTTCCATTTGTAGTTTTCACTCATCTTGTCCTCTACTGTGAATCTAAGTGAACAAAATTGTTCAATCTGATCAATACATTATTTTCAAATTAGTTATCTGGTGATGCATTTTTTTTAAAAGCCACGTCTGTGATATGAAAACAATAATATCTGTAATATCTGGATGAGTTACATGTACACAAGAGAGGGATGCAGCTCCCACATGCATGAAAAGAGCAAAGTTTCATTTGTAAAAGCTTTAATAGTTACACAGAGCTCTCCATACCTCAATTTTTTCCTTCTCTTAAGCATATTACAAAACCTAACTCAAATCACAGTGAAGTTAATTGAGAAGTTCCTCCTGGGATCAATGTGGAGTTTACAGAAGGTCTATTTAGAGTTGATATTTATATAATATACAAAATATGTGTATAATATATCCATATAAATACAAATGTGTAGACACTTATATGTGTATATTCTTATGTGCCTAAATGTTAGAGACTATTCATTTTAAAAGTCTTGATGGACAAGCTGTAGAATGTGAGATATCTAAAGGAATTTCTTGAATTGTAATTGGCTACATGAATGTCACTGGCTGTTTTCAGCTACTTGTTGAATATAAAAAAAATGCAGTATATAATATAAATTTTGAACAAATTCTGCCTCAATATTTTTTTATTTACATCCAAAATTATCTCTAGCTAACGTAAACCTATGAAAACTCATGTCTGCCAAAGGGGTTTAATTTTCCAAGGTGTGCAGTAGCACTGTGGGGGCTTCAGTAGAGCAAACGTAATTGCAAACGTAACCGTATTTATATTTGGGGGTGGGGAAAGGAGATGGAATGGGCTGTGAGTGATTTCTGACACCCGGATTTTATTTTAAGTGGTTATATTCTAAGTGCATCTGCTACTTCCAGCCTTTCTCCTCAGCTTCCACTGGCATACACACAGATAATCACATTTCTTGCTTTCAGAACTGGAATAGTCTTTTAAAACCCCAAAGAGGCAATATGCAACTTAAAGTAGAAAATTATCTTCACTCACAAATTATGCATTAAAGAGACTTTGTATCTCACTATGCCTCTTGCTCAGAGGGAACTTCCACATCCACAGATTCCAGCTGTTCAAGCTCTTAAAATTTTATGCGGTAACTTTTACAGACTGAGAAGAGTTTCTCTACAGTTAGACTGGTTCAAAGGAGCTGTCTCAAAAGGGCAAGCTCTGCCACCTTCTAATTACTTCTGTGTCCCTCATGATGAGCAATAGTGCCACCAATGTCGAAAGTCTGGAACTTCTGACCAGCTTATTGAAAAATTCACAAATTCTTCTCCTTCCAGCCAGGTTAAAAGTTAAATACATAAAACCCAACAGCCATAGAAGTGAAAAAACCTAGACTTTTGCAGTGATGGGCTTTTCTTTCCTCCTTTGACAGCTCACGTCTTCATTTGAAGTTTTACACCCAATTCCCATGGTTTACTATGAGTAACTGCCCCCCTGTTTTGATGCCAATATTGAGACCATAGAGACATTAGGCCCAACCTCATTTTCCAAATCCATGTGCTCCAAGACACAGGTATGCCCATGCGAACATGAACCCTCCATTGTATGGGCCACGTAGATCAGCAGATGTTCCAGAAGCATCAGTCTGCAACCAAACACATATCTGAATTCCTCTAAAAACCCCTGTCCTGGGGCAGGGTTGAGGTCAACAGACCTAGTCCTTGGCTCTCCCCATGGATGGAATACATGAATTTCAGCTAGGTTACCTGTTAAGCTGTGCTTCTTCCTGAATGCTAGCTTGTTCCTACAGCCTTATTTCAAAGTGTTTATTTCAACTTCTGAGTGAGCTTTGTAAGGTCCAAGCCCACCTTAGCAGCCTCATGTAATGCTCACATTTTCCACCATTAAGAGTTAAAAAAATAATTAAAGCTCCTTTATAAGTTTTGGTGTCCAGAGGTACTTCTCTCTACTGATGAGTAAGGACTCCGAGTAGAGAGGATCTCCAAAACTGGCTGATTTAATCTAGAATTTTGTTTATAATTAATTTTCATTTTTTCCTCACTCTTCCAAGTAACACCCTTAATGGCAATGGAAAAGTTATTTGGGAACATTTAGTTTGTAATGCTTATCCTATTGCTACTCAATAAATGTTATAGGTTTAAATCAAGATGTGTAGCTAAAGAACGAGTAATTAAAGAGCTGGTGCTTTCTATGCACAAAGAATGTGAATTTTCTTCTTTGTATCTGATATCAACTGCAAATGTATGCGTAGCTATGGAGGTACGACCCCTAATTCTTAATTTTGAAAGGTTGAAAAAAATTGATCAGGGCTTGTAAACAAGATATATTTGGCCATTCTTCCTGTGTACTTTGATCTATGTAATAAAGGTCACCACTCAGTGCTTCATTCTACATTTCCCCAAATATCTAATTGCCTAATTATTGCATTATTTCACAGCCAATAAGCTGAAAGGGTTTGTATGGGAGTATGGCAGAATAAGAGGGCTGTCAGTCTTTGGTTATGGTCCTATAGTTCTAATTCAAGAATTAAATATCTGTCTTTTCTAAAAGTCATTACATGATTTATTGGAAAATTGGTAGAAACAGCCCTGGGGGGGTTGTGCTCAAAATCTGGTTTAGAAGAGTGGCTGCTAGCTATGACTTTTGATTTTCTTGTCTCAAAATGAATAGCACTGCCTGTTTCTATGCAAATTAAATGTTTGAATATATTTTTTTAAAGATAGATTATATTTGTTAATTTAATTGTATTTCTTATGCAATGGGGTGATTTGTGTTTTGAGGAAGAAAAATTCTCCCCTTCTGCTACTGATTCACCAGAAGTGCAGGACTGCTTTTTCTGTTGTTTGATAGCTCTAAAATGTCTGCAGAAATTGTAGGTCAAGAATTACAGCCATGGTAAATCATGCCTCATGAATGAGAAGTCATCTGTGATTTCTCTAGGGTTGTTTTTTTGGTCTGTCTTTAAAATGAGCATAATATTCAGAAGAAAATAAAGGCTTCTTTAACATATTTGGGCATAAATATGAACCATGCCAATATGCATATGATATTTGAGCTCTGTCAGCATCTAGAATTTAGCCTGTATCAACTAGAGAGGAGCCTCTATAAATAATCTCAGCAAAAAAAATGTATTTATTGAGAGTTATTCTCAGTAGTTATTTTTAAAAAATGTATTTATATTTATTTTCTGGATGTAAAAATGATGTTTACTTCTCATCATGAACTCAGAGGTGCCTCCTCCCTCTCTCCCCTTGCTCTCTGAAATGTTGCTAGTGAAGTTTCTTGCTTTGTGCAGCATTCAACTATTTTTTTGCTGCCTGAGCAAATTAGTCACTTCTTTGTAGGGCAGCAACTCATCCTTTTTCCTGTGCTTTAGGACTAACACAGGAGTAGGGGCAATTAAAGGGATGGGCTGTGCTGCCTCTGCTGCTCCTGGGGCTCTTTTAGCCAGTTCTCCAGGGGCTCGGTAGCCCCCAGCTCCTTTGGTGTGGGCCAGCAACTTTATCTCCACCACTCAAGTTACTTCTGTGCTGACCCATCCGCCTCCGTTTCTGAAACAATTGAGCCACTTTTGTAATGTCACTGAATAATAAAAGCGATTCCCTTTTGCTGCCATTCCCAGAAGAGCTGCAAGAGACAGAGGACAGGCTGCTTTGTGGCTCTGTTCACCTTCTTCTGTATGGGAGGCTCCTCCTATTTCATGCTTCCCAAGCTGAAGGTTCAGAGAAATCAATAACTGCTCCTGCCTTTTTTGCTCTCTTTTCTGCCAAAGTGTCTGTCAAAGCAATATGATTGTGGCTAGAGGGAAAAGTCACAAACAGGCATGTTTAAAAGCAAAAAAGGGGTTAACTTTCCTGCTTACGTATCTGATAGTTTATAAGAATTTTTTGCATGTACTGTCAGCAGCTGGACTCACATAATAGCCCTAAAGCTGCAAAGGGCAAATAACAAGCACATCAGATGCAGCTGGACAGATATAATAGAATGAACATCTCCAAAGGACTCCCATTAGAGTCCATTGGGTCAATAATCCACAAACTAAGAAGGATTTACATGATAGACTATAACAGCTGTTTTGGAGCCATTACGTTTTATCAAGGCAAAATCTAGTTTTAAAATTAGCAGCAGGATCATAATAAGCTATTTACTTGATTCCTCAAAATGTCTCTCTAAGAGTCGCTGTATTTCTTTGAATGAAACTAAAATCTTAGAACAGTCTCTGCACGCTATGTAGCTATGAATAGGATGCACCTTTATTGAGAAAAAAAAGAGAAAAAAATATATTTTCTACATGACTTTGGCATATTGTATTCAAGGGGGATCCAGGAAAATTTGGAACAATATTGTAACCAGTGTTCAGGTGTAGCCAAACTGGATTGAATCTGTGACAAGAGGATGGAGAAGAGATGCTGCTCTGCCCTGTCCTTCCATCACTCTTTGCTCAGGGTACCCAGAAATTAATTTCAACTTGGTTAAATTTAGAGCAACCTCAAAATTCCTCTAATTTATGCCAGTGAGCAGGACTTTCTGTGTATCAGTTTCATTTGTTTCTTTGACATCAATGCTCACTGCACTTTTGCAGAGAGAAGCTTGTATTGATAGAGGCAACCAGGGAAAAAATGAGGGGGAACTCCCAGTTTTTATTGACCTTTTCTTTTGTGCCAGGACAGTGGTATTAAATGGATTAAGAAAATACTGTGATTCAACTCCTTTTCCCCAAAGGTTTGTACAGTAAAAAAGCTCTGCAAACATAACAAGAATGTTGTGGCAGTTACATGTTAAATCTGAAAAAGACCTAAACATTAAAAATTAATCTCAAGACTTTATTATTCCTTTGTAACTCAGCACTGCGATGATCTTTGCGTAGGGGAGATCTTCACAGTGCTCATATGTGCTCTTACGCCTAAGCAGAATGCCATGAATTAAGGATGGAGTGCAAACCTTGCCTTTGAATTTCCTGGCTTTTGTTAGTTTGTGTCATAAACTCAACATTATTCAAATCTAGGGGTTTGTATTTAATATTATCAAATGCCTCCTCATCAATGGCGACTCTGTAATTGGTCACAGTGAATAGGTGATTAGACAGATAAAGTGCAATTGTGATTGCAAAAACTATCACCAGGTTTGTAGAGGACAATAATTATGTAGCTTATAATGTTTGAAAATATTGCCTAAATCTCTTTCCCACATGTTGTTTGTGATGGAAAACAATTAGACAAAGGATTCTTTTTCTAAGCTGCCTCTGATTCAAATTTGCCTGATGAATGGTCTTTATACTGAACCCAAAGCATTTGTTCCAAGTAAATTATATGTCATTGCAAATGCAAAAGGTCTGCTTCACAATGTTTATTGGGATAAATTAAATCTTCTAAAGATGGTAAACAGAAGGCCTCAACAATTATTCACTTCTGTATAGTTTAAACTGAAAAGGATGTTGCACTTAGAGGGATGGAGATGAGGCAAACAACACTCCCTGCATTGTGTTAACAACATAAGAGGTACAATAGGGAAATTTAATTTGATACTGATCTACATGAGGCATAACACAGCAACACAGTTTCAACTGCTACTTTTCTAATGGCAGCTTTTGAATTGCAAATTTCCACCAAAACCACCTGATTCATTACTTGAACGTGTTCCCAATCAAGTCAAGGAGTTGTCTCTCCTTGGCTTCGACAGGGGCAGGAGCGGGCTCTACTGCCTTATGATTTCAGGAGGTAGATATAAAACCTAAGGGATGCTTTGCTTGTGAGAGGCTTGAGCTTGCAAGGTGATCAGCACTTAGGCTGCCCATCTAGTGCTCAACAAAAAAAGGTGCTCCTGGGCTTTGCTGCAGCAAGCCACATTTCTGCTCGCAGTGAAAGGTCAAGTCCTAGAATAGTCTGCAGCCCTTTAGTGAGCACTGCCCTTGTGCTGGGAAAGGAGACTTTGAAAAGTTGGCAGTGATTTGAAAACATTTTGTCTCTTCTGCGGGCCATCCAAAACCCACTAAAGGAAATGGCAATGGAAAATTACTCAAGAGGTGGCAGAGCCCTTCAGAGCAGGAGAGCCTTTGGCAGTCACCTCTGTCGCTGTGTCTCCAGTGGCACAAAACTGTACCCCGTGTATGAGCATGACACAGAAACACAGCAAAAACCTCCAGTGCTTTCACACTTCATGTGAGAATGCAGTGACTCAGCCACTTCACGTGTAGGTCATCTTTGAAATCATATTTTCCTTGAGCATGAAATGGATACACAGGAACTTTAAAGGATGTCAGTTAATTATTTTATGGTCTAGTTTAACACGAAATCAGGTTTGAAATAATTTCAGTGCATGTTGTCAGACCTCTTTAGTCACTCCAATAGCTCATTCTTGTAACCATTGTAATTTTTGTAACTTTCCAGGTGGTTAAAATGCATTGGAATCTTGTGCACATATGATTAAAAAATGTCCTATGGAGTATTAAAACACCCCATGGAAAAGCATTAGCTGTTACTCAGTTACACTGTTGTCTTTATTAGACAATTTCTAAATTTTAGGAAAATATCTATTTATTTCTTTTTTTTTTTTAACCCTACTTCTGATATTCAGGTGTTCATACCTGCTTGACTCATTACAACATCCCTGGAAAGTTTTTCACCATCTACTTTGCTGTTCATTAGTATTCACAGTCACAAGCACACCTTTAGCTCACATTCACACGTACACTCCCAGACTAAAGCTGTATTAATAGGACTTCATAGCTGATCTCAAACACATTTGCATTTAAACACATACAAATGCTCAAAACCATGTAAATGTTTGCAAGAGTGCAGTTACTTGAAAGTGGCACCACATTGCCTCTTTGCTTGAACCACCCCTTGATAAACCCCAAATCTGTGATACAGGTGGGCGGTTGGACTGGACCATCTTGAAGGTCTCTTCCAACCTCGATGATTCTGAGTCTATGACTAGCAGGAAGCCAGGAGAATTTGTATCTCTGCTGTTCAGTGGGGGCAGAGCAAAGAGGGTGTATAGCAGAACAGGGTTGAGGAAGGTATGGGGATAAAGGTTGGACTTGATGACCCTGGAGGTCCCTTCCAACCATAATGATTCTATGATTCTATGATTCTATGACATTTATGGTCACACACAGACATCTTCAGGGACAGGCCCAAGCAAGCAGACCTGTATGCTTCATTACTTAGGGTAATGCCAGTAAAATGAAGATAAGCACATTTTACATCTTCACCTCTCGTACAATATACAAGATGTGGATACTTTCTTTTAATGTTTGCAGCATCTTCTAGATGAAAATAAATACTGTTGTGAACTCCAGGTTTTTCTCTGCTTAGCAGATGGCCAAGGGAAGCAATTCTGCTGTGCACTAAACAGGCAGGCTGTTCTTTGCAAAACAAGCCACTAAAATCCTTTATATGTGAACAAGCTTTTATTAATGACCTTTTAGAATTTTACTAGTGAGCCTAGCAATAATACAGGGGTATTGTTAGAAATGTAAATGTAAAGAGATAAGGAAATTTTCAGGCAAATTTATATTTAATTTCAAAGAAAGCTGCTCTTTTCTAATGACCCCGTTTGCATGGATATCTGATGGCAAGGCTAGGGGAGGGTCACAGAAGATAAAACCTAACAGGATCATTGAATGAAAAACAAATATTTATTATTTCTTTGTCTCTTTGGGACTCATTTGCATTAAAACTGCAGCATTTCTGGAGACGGTTAGAGAAAAAAACCCTCATTTATGCATTTAATATTAGAAAGCTCTTTGAGATTAAGGTTGTATAATAACTGATTCCACTTTACATACTCGTCTTTCTGCAAAGAATACCAAGCTGAGACAAACGGTACGGATACTCGGTTTGTTGTATATCTCAAATTTGCATTTTATTGCACCTATGTATTTTTATAACTGTATTATAGATCCCTTTGTCACACTCAGTTTCTTTCCTGAATTCCAGCTCCCATTCTACAAAGCCATTTGTCACTTATTTTAACCTTGAGCATGCAAAACTCTTCACAGGCTTAAAATTAAGGGAGAACTTACGTGAAGTGCAATTTCAGGCATTCAGCCAATCTTGCCTGACTACCTGAAGCTCTTTGGTGTTATCTCCAGTACCCTCCTTGCTCCTTGGCTTGGGCAAAGCCTTTTGTTGCTATTCTTTATGTAATGAGATTCATTTCAGAAATGAAAAAAATGAGGCTGGATACATTTTATTGAATAAATTACTATTGTTTGCTCAAGTCTGGGAAACTCACTATCATGCTTTAACCTTGCACAGGGACAGGGTGGGCAAAACCTCCCTCCATCACGTTTTGCACCAGCAGAGTGCAGATGACAAGATGGGCTCCCACCTGCACACGACTGTTGTGTCCATGNTGTTTTGCACCAACGTTGTTCCCAGCAGAGACAAGATGGGCTCCCAGCTGCACACGACTGTTGTGTCCATGCTTTCCTTATGTGGTCGAATGCAAATACTCAAGGGGCTGTTGTAAAACAGGATGATTATTTCAGGGTACTTTGCATGCTGCTTTATTTCTATCATAGCTGCATTTGACACACAATAAAACTATAAAATGTGATCAGTGCACTGAGGTTCGCTCATTTTTTATTGTCTGCTTGGTGTGAATAAGCATGGTGCACAAGCCAATTGTTTTTAAAGCCTTAAACTAAAAAGCTATACAAGCATAAGTTTCTTTTAAACAAGTAGTTGATTTATTTTTAAGTGAGCCAAGTTAAAAAGGAGCTAGGATTCACGCTACACAGTGGGCGGGAGCTCTTAATGGAGTTTTATATGGAATAGCATTTCACACCAAAATAATTACATCTCTATGCTGATTAATGATTAACCTGACTCTTTAATATTCCTTTCTGAATGCCAGCTTCAGTCTTCAGATAGATTACCTTTGAAGTCAATAGGGGAAGTCATGTGTACATCAAAATACAGAAGTTATCTTTATCATTAACCTTGAGAAGCATCATCGATTGCTGGCAGTCAGTGAGATCTAATGGTTTCAGAGAAACAACTGCTTCAAAACAATTTTCAAGGCATATTTGACAATGAGTTAGATGAAGCTACAAAAATATGTCATTGATATGATTTGGTACAGCTAGCTCAGAATAGCTTTGTAATGCAGTTCAGCTAGCTTTACTGGTATGCTAAAGAAGGTAAAAATCACCACGTTGCCTTGTTTTTCACTCAAAATTAACATCTGATTATGATGCAGAAATTCACAGAAGCAGAGAGCCATGTGAGTGCAATGCTGATGCTCTAACAAGTTCATTTTAATGATCGAAGTGATCACTATGGTGCTGCACGCTTCACTTAAGCTCCTGTGTAACTCTGGTGTATTTGATAATATGACCATACACTTATAACCTGACAGAGAAAAATATACACACATATGTTTTCTGTGGGCTTAGGAGATATCAAAACAAACTTCCTAGAAGGTTTCCATCCCACTTTTTGGTTTGAAATGTCTTTGCAAGCCTTGACAACTTTAGCTGTCTATATCAACAGCAGTTCTTAATACTATTGGTGTTTCTTCTCCAGCAGATAAAACACCAGCAGTTCAAGTCTTTTTAAATGAGGGCTTGAAAAGTACAAAACTGGCTTCTGTGAGGGCTTCTGCATGTGGACCCTCTGCACCATTCAGGACTCTCATGTTTAACCTTTAACCAGAAGTATTGTCTTGCTTTCAGTTTTCTCAATAGATGTTATACACAAAGATGAATTTTTAACATAGGCAACTGTGCTGTCACTCAGTTTAAGGCTTTCCAAGATTAAATGAGTATTTGGCTTACTTTACATTGCCTTCATCAGAGACATCACAAAAAAAGGAGTCAGAAATTAAAAAAAAATCTCTTTGGACACATTTTCCATCTGTTACCCAAGCATGTGATAATATTTTGCATAGCATGGTCTGTCCTGGTGAGTTTCAGTAGACTCAAATATTAGGGACCTCCAATTTTCTTGATAAGCCAAGTGCATTTCAGATCATCACAAAGGTTTTGCCAATGGGTTTTTAGCATACTCTATGCATTAACAGGCTGAAGAGATATTGAGCATATGGCCCCAAATCTGGCTTGGTTGGTGTTTTTAAAGGGATGAGTCAACTCAGTGTCTTGGGACAGAAAAAATCCACAGCAGATCAATTAAAATAAAAAAAATCTAAGGTGAGTCATGTGCTATTGAAATCCTGTATAATGAAATAAAGGATGTTGTGCTGAAATAAAAGCTGATGTATAATTCTTCTACTCTTGTGTTTGGTTAGCAGCAAACTACAGAAATTTAGGTCCTGATTCTATGGTTCTAGCTCCGGCAGAACCTCAAATATATGAAGGTTTTGCTTAAGCAAAGGTTGTAGAGGTTACTAGTCTGCAGTAAACTTGAAGGAGACTGACTTTAGTCATATGCATCCAGCTCTGACTATTTTATTAAGATGTGACCCTTCTCCTGCTGCAAGCTCATCCCTTATACCATGATTTGCAGCAATTAATTGGTCTCCTCTAAGCTGACTAGCAAATCCATATACTACTGTAATTACCTGAATGTAAAATATTTAGGAAATATCTATCATGCTCTTGGAAGTCTCAGGTCATTGAAAGAAAGCCAATGAAATTGCAAACAGGCTGAAGGGATTGGATATCAGCCACCTTTCCTCCCCCCTCTTCATTCTCTTGGCTCTTAGCATTTGTCTCTAGGGCATGACCAAATAGTGGGCATGTGTCATAAAGACATTTATCATGTAATTACAGCTTTAAGATCAGTTTCTGTTGATGTGAGATGATTACTGTGTATTTCACGCCTTTCAGGTTCCCAGCTGGGATTCAGAGATTTAAGGACATGGGATATATATTTTTTAAATTTATGAGATAGCCATTTATTTAATTAATTGGACCATAAGAGTTCAGTCAGTGACCAAATAAGAATCCTGCAAATCAGAGAGAACCAGTGGTTTTATGAAGTTTCGATATTTTTGACATGTATAACTTGGAAAAGGAAAGGCCTTTGTTTCCTCTTCAAGGAACAGAAATTTTCTGAAGAGTAAGAAACAATGACACATCAAATAATTAATTATGAAACTTGATATTAGAATAAGAATGTTGGTAAGATGAGACTATCTTAAGCTTGACTTAAAATGTATTGTTCTTATGTGTCAGTAATAGCTCCGTGCATTTCTAGATGGCTTATAGCAATATTTGCATTTTAAAATCTAGATTCAGGCATTGTAACTGCTATTCCAGGAATTAATTTCAAGATTTTATGTTGTGTTTTATTTTTATTTTGTGTTTTCAAAATGAGATCTGATTGGAATTATTGTGGGAGAAATCCTATCACCAAGGTCATGCAGCTTTCCAATGGTTTCAATATTCACTAAATTTATAAGAGCTTTAATAAAAGTGGATTTCCATTGAACTCCTATTTCTTCTGATATCAGGGTCAGCATTTTTGACCATCCTCACAGCTGTTTAAATTAGTATATGATATTTTTAAAGGTTTCATTAAAGCAGTTTAAGATTTTAATGAAATAGATTTAGGATTTCTTTCCATTATCTCATATCATGAGGTGCAGCAGGCAATCCAGAACTGCAGCTGTGTCCAAATTACAGCTGGACAAAACGTTTTATGCTTGGCCACTTTTAAGAAAATCAGTTTATGGTGATTTGCTCTTAAAGAATTCAGCCTGGCTCCTGCCCAAATTTCAAAATTTAGCACAAACATCTAGAAGCATAAATTTTAGGTTAAGGATACAGCAAGATGGGATTACATATCCTGACACAAAACTGAGAAGTAAAAGCATGTCTCTTGCAGAAGGCTTGATTTGGCTGCAGTCAGACTGGTGTGAAGTTGGTGTAATGGATCATGAATTAAGTCTAAAGGCTTCTTCCTGAGGTGATGTTGGCTAGCAAAGCTTCTTAACATCAAGGCCTGGAGCACAAGTCTTATGAGGAGTGGCTGAGGGAACTGTGGTTGTTCAGTCTGGAGAAAAAGAGCTGAGGGAGACCTTCTCGCACAACTTACTCTACAACTCCCTGACAGGAGGTTGGGGTGAAGTGGGGATCCATCTCTTCTACCACGTAACTAGAGGTAAGACAAGAGGAAATGGCCTCAAATTGTGCTAGGGGAGGTTTAGATTGGATATTAGGAAAAATTGCTTCACTGAAAGGGTTGTCAAGCACTGGCACAGGCTGCCCAGGGCAGTGGTGGAGTCATGATCCCTGGAGGGACCTAAAAGCTGTGTAGATGTGGTGATGAGGGATGTGGTTGAGTGGTGGGCTTGGCAGTCCTGGGTTAACAGTTGGACTTGATGATCTTGAAGGTCTTTTCCAACCACAACAATGGTTTTTCTAATTCCATGATTCTATGATGAATAGACTCGTGGGAAAGCCACCAAGACACTCATTTTTGGTAACTCCAACCTTATGGACACAGCCACCAATGTCATCTGCTTTCAAATAAAAAGCCACATCCAGTTATGATGTATTGATTCAGCAAAATATTTCTATGTTTTTTGGTTTTTTTTCGTTGGGGAAGGTATCTGTCTGGTGGAAATGATTGTGGAAACATTAAAGCAAATGGGGTTCTCAAAACTTACATCAGCAGATCTATTTGGCTCTTCTGTTGAGGAAAATATAAAAAATGCAAATTTATCAGTGGCTGAGGATCATAAAAGTATGAAGAAGCAGGCAGGTGAGATTTACAGTGGGAGGGAAACAAAGGTTGAAGCGTTGTGACAGCAGAGAAATTACATCTGGTTTTATTTGAGGGCACAGGCCCGGCCCTGGCTGTCCCAAGATCACTGCACATTGTCAGCCAAACTGTTCTCATGCTTAATTTACAGCTCACGATGTTCATGTACCATCAAATGAAAAATCTCAATGGGAACTTGCAGGAGGAGGAAGAACAGTTATCAAATTATTCACATTTCTGCAGAGGAAGAGAGAACTCCCTTGTCCCAGAGACATGACCTACTGGTGACTGGCACCAAGGGTTTTCACCAGGGGTTTTATGATCATCCAGCTTCTTTTGGATTGTAACATTATGCTTAATGTAACACCCACCTTCATCTTTTGCATAATTCAATGTTACAGTAGTTTGAGAAGCTCCCGTGGAAATGAGTAGCCCAACCTTGATGCTGAGCATTGTTTGGCATGTGCAGTGACTTTGGTTGCATCTTATGTGTGGGAAACACAATAAGAATTGCCTCAAAAATGCACATAACCATACTCAGAATCTGATTTTGCCCTATTACATGGGGTTTTGGTAGCCACAATGACCATTTGTGATGCAAGGTGCCTCTTTATTCATGTCTGTCTTCAAGCAGGTTGGGGCACCAGTTAGCTCCCTCCTCCCTGGCTGGGCTCCTCACCCTGTCCAGTGTCATTCCCTCCCTTCCTGAGGTCCCTTCTCTCTCTGGGACCGCCACGACCAGATCAATGTGTTTATTTTCACTGTTTTCAGGTAGAGCTGCTTTGCCTCCATGACTTACCACTTGGCTCATCTCCATTCAAGAGGTAGACCAGCTTTGCCCAGCATCATGTTTCATGTCAACACCAGCAGTTTCTCACAATCCATGTTCGTAAGTTTCTATGGAAAACATTACAATTTGTTGATTCAAATTTTCATAAGTTTCAAAATATCATACTTTTTTCCCAAATTGAAATGTCTTAAAAGTCTTCCAAGTTCTTCAGAGTGACCTCTTTGGCAAGAAGATATTACTATATCTTTATCTATAATCCCATGTAATTAAATTCACCTCTTCCTATACAACACATCTGTAAATCATGTTTACTTCTTTCTAAATAAGAAAGTAAAATAGAAAAAAAGATATATTGTAAATGTCTACTTTGCTTGACACAGGCTTCAGTAACAGAAAATAGAATTTTACTATGCTAATAAATATTATTGTTTGCCTTTTCCTTGTTGATACATGCTTGCCTTCAAGGTAAATTTATCTCCATACATCTTTGTACTTTAAAATGGTAATAAAAGATTCTGAAATCCCTGTGACTTAGGAGTATGCTTAACTAAGAACAATTTTCCTGCAAACCAATTTCCATGCTCTTTTAGAAACTGATATAGAAACATTCTATATAGTTAATATTTAATTCCAATATAGTCATGAAAAATTCAGCCACTAATAAATGAGATTTATTTATTTTCTACCATTTCAATTGTCCTTACCGTCATCTTCAAACTGTTGATGGATATACTATCTAAGTGGAAACAAATACTCATTTGTTATGGGCTGGTTTGTGTTCAGATAAACCTGTGTAGCTTCAGAGGTGTCCCATAGCTTGTATTGTAGCAGGAGCATCATGAATACATCAGTGCCCAGCTCCTGCTGGTGTTCAAGGGGACAAGGTAAGGTAAGACTCATCAGTACAACAGAGGCAGCTATTGACACTATTGCATGCAAAGGCAAATTCAGACCAGTAAACCCTTCAGTGGGGCATGCCAGTTTTTGGCTTTCATTACTCTTTTTTTCTCCTGACACAACACAAAGTGGATTTAAGCACTAAATCCTGCTTGTTTTCTTCTTCCTATGCCTGAGTAACAGATGCACATTTGTATTTTGTACTTCTTATTAAAACAGAAGAAAAACCACTCAAGCTGGGTCACCACATGCTCTGGATTGCCTGGGCTATGGTCTTCCAAGGGCAATTACACTGTCCACTTAGGAAAGAGGTGTTATCATTTCTACATGTTTTCCATAGCATTAAAGCTCACATTTGCCCTTTGAAATCTTGCATTTGCTTCTGTGTGTAATACCCAGGCAGGTACCATGCTGGCTTTTCTTCACTTCATCCCTCTAGATTTTCAAAGAAAATATCTGTGTAATGGTCATACCCTCATTTTTTATATTTTTCTTTTTTTTCAAATAAAAATAACAGAGAGAAGCATCAAAAGCTATTTTTCATTTCCACATGCCAATGTGGCAAACCCAGATGTCAGGCTTTTTGTGGTGCTGTGATTCATATCGCTTCAGTACGGGATGTTAGCTCTGCATTTAGTCTTGCCTAGACTGTAACGAAGGACAGTGATTACTCGGGTGATTCGAGCTAAAAGCTGCAGGAGAGGCATTAGAATACAGGGAACGTATAGGGGAATGTAATTTCAGAGTGGATGAAAAATGTGTGAGTGGATGAACATTCAGTTAGGTAATTACAGCTTAGGTTTAGTCCTGAATTTTCTTCAGCCCTACTCTAGGGAGAGCCTAATGGCCATACCTGAGTTTTTAATGGCAACATTTGGGCAAAAAGTATGGCTATTATGTGAGCAAATGTAGCACTTTATCCTGAAGGAATGGCTATCACCTTCAGTGTCAGAAGTAAAGAAGAATCAGTTCAGCTGTGTGAGCTATGAGACTCCGCAGTGGGAAATCCTAGAATGGTCTCACTAGGTGGGGAGGGGAAGAGAAGATGGTGTCCAAGCATGGTATGTGCTCAGCACAAAATACACGGGCAGAGACAGTTTCTGTCAGTTCCAGCCACCTCAGTGAATTTATTCCAGGTTCATGACAGCAGGAAAAGAGAAGCTATAATTTATGCAAACCCAAGGGATTCAGACCAAAGGAGATACAAAGCCAAATGAAAGAGGAGTGCCATTTTCCTCACCAGATGGAAGGTGTGTTTCACAAGCTGGTTCTTCAGATCGATAGTAGCAATTTTAATATTCCCAGCACTGGGTGTGTCTTTGGGTGAAGTGAATACTCCACTTTCTGAAGAAAAGGGCTTCAGTTAATCTATGACATTTAACAGATTTGGGTACCTTTTGTCAGACAGGACAGCAGGGACAGAGTCACTAAATGGTTGGAGTAAGAACATCGTTCTTTACCCCAAGGGACCCTGCAGAATATAAACAAGCTGCCTCTAATCTCCCCTATAGAGGGAAAGTGAATATTCAAGTCTTTGAACCAAGTTCTTCCACTTTTTATAAACATGTTCTAGTGAATCTTTACTGGGGACAATGTCTTCACTGACCTGAACACTGAAGCTGTTCCCTTCTGCATGCCATGATTTGGGCATGTGCTGAGCCACACAGCCAGTGAGATGCTCGCTGGTCTGCTGGGGAGAACAGACTCCAGTGAAACTGGGGACTAGGGATCAAATTCAATCAGGCAGAAGGAGAATCTGCGTCTTGGTCTCCCAGATCTTAAATGCTTTCTAAAGGAGAATATTACGCCTTGCATCTTCAGTGAAAAAGTCTAGTTTTATTTTTTCCTTTAAAAAAAGAAAAGAAGCCTATCATAAAAGTATACCAAAGTAATTGCAGCTCAAGTAAACTGTTTTACTTTATATAAAATAGAATATTTCTTTTTTATTCTTGTTTTTAGTTAGAAAAAAATTGAGTAGAATGGAGAGAACAATGCTTGCTCTGGCTCTTCTCAATTCCAGTTCTGCAAATCAACCCATAAACACCCACTATCTGCACTGCCTAAATTGCTTGCAAAGATTTTTATGGCCAGTTTGGACCCTGAATGGACCCCAATTTGCAATTACTGATACATGCTTGAGGCTAACAAGAGGAAGGAACAAAGCCCTTCATCTGTCCCATCTGATGCACAGGATGAAACCTGAGCTTGTGTCCTTCCAGGCTGCAACTGGGACAGAAGTGGAACAGCAGCAGCAAGAACCTGGCTTTACCATGGCTTTGGCATGGCTTTTATGTGGCCAGAGGCAGCAACTTCAGGCTGTGATGCAGGAGAAGCCACTCTCATGAGATATGCTGCCCCATATGAAGTCCTAAAAGGTTATATCATCCATATAGGATCACCCAGATGTGTGTACCAGAAAGTAACTCTGGTTTTCAACTGATTATTTTTTTAGCAGGGAGATCTGCTATAGTGACATACATGCACAAGCATTATGTGGACAAACTTCCAGGGGTGTTTCTCTTGTTATTTACGGCAGTACCTTGCATTTCTGTTACTAGGCAATTTGATCCCTCAAACAATCACAACCCAAATGTCCTTAAAGTGAACTGATGTACTGTACTTAATAGCCTGGTGACTTCTTGGATGAGACTGATAAAGCCAGTGATGAATAGGGTAAGTACAGTTAACAGCCATTCTTAAACAACTTTGAGTGTCATTAATTTTGTTATAGGACAGATTAATCTGAAATGTCAGGACTTGCTGTACTAGACCTAAAATTGTATTTTCAAACCAATTTTAACAGATTGTATTTCACTCTTGACACAAAATTCATTTACTTGCCTTAGATTGCAGCTTTTATTGTAATTGTATCAAATTAAATCAGGGCATTAGATCCATAGAAAACTAAGCTGAAGTTGGAAGAAGATAGTTGCACTACATTTCTTTCTATTTTCCTTTTTAATACATTTTTCTTCTTAAAACAAGCTCAAATGTATGGACATCACTATGAGTTAAGAAGAGATTTTAACTACCCTATGTTTAGGTAAGTAAATCACATGTAAATTGTACCTAGACATAGGATAATACCTATTCTCTTGGTTGTCTTATTTATATAAACAGAATACCTGTTTTCCTTCTATAAATTTGGTATTTGTTTTGATTAGTCACAAGTCATGTATGAAAGCCAGTTTATTTAAATCTATTTCAAGCATCCAATTAAAGAGCAACCTGAATGGCTAACGATGATAAAAATTAGCAGAAGTTAATTGAGACCCCATGAAGGCAGCAAATGGAAAGCTTAACTCTCCTGAAACCTTTGAAATGCAGTTTAAGGATGAGTTACAAGGCTTTTGAAAAGGAATGTTTTCCCCTCGCCCTCCAAATAATACACTGCAGATAATACATAGTTAAATCAATAATCTGTTCATAGGCAAACTGTACAGCAAAATGTGTTTGGACAGAAACATTTCTTGAATAATTTTGAATTATGAATAAATTCGTAAAAGTACCAGTCAGTTCACAGATAATTCATGAACTGAAATAAGGGCAAAATTTGTCGAATAAATTATTCACCGCAAATAGTTCCTAAGCTCTCCAAAGTACTATCACACTTCATTTATCTCTTGCCTTAGGGGTAGATAAAAATACTCAGAAAAAATTATATCTAACCTGAATTTTTCCCTAAAAAATTCCAATGGGAACATCTCCTTCTGCAGTATTTTTAAAAGTAAGAAGCTTGTTCAACTGCAGCTTTTTTTTCTCCATCCACTGAAACCTGATTTTATGTCAGAGGCCTCTGATTTTTATCTCAAAATCAGAGATAATGTGGTCAAGAAAGAGCAGATCTAATTTCAGGTCCCCAGGGGTTGCAGCAGTACCTGCCAGAAGTCTTGATTTACTCCAGAACAAAATGAAAAATTATGGATTTTTTTTTGGTGACTGCTCAAAATTGTGATTTTCTTCTGGTACACGTTCTGTCTCCAAAGGGAGCTGTGGCTGTCTCAAGGCTGCAAGTCCTGAGCTTTTGAGTGTGTTTGCATGACTGTACCAGCCTGTGAAATAGCTTAGGAGGTTGATTTGGTGGGTGTGAATGGAGGCAACAAACAGTAGGTGCATTTGCAACTCTTCTGTGCCAAATTGGTGAGTGTACAATGGATTTTCAAGATTTGTATTCAGAAAAGGAAGCAAGAAGAGACAGCAGAAACATCATTAGAGGGACATCAGCCTATGTAATTCTTGGTATCAGTAACAAGAGCAGAAAGCTTAATCTAGTTGAAGCTGTCTCTGCTCACGGCAGGGGGTTTAGACTAGAGGAATTAGTTTAGGTTAGATATCAGGAAAAGGTTTTTTATCCAGAGGGTGACAGAACACTGGTACAGGATCCCCAGGGCAGTGGTCACAGCACCAAGACTCAGATCCCTGCACAGTGACAGGAGTTGGACTTGATGACCCTGGAGGGTCCCTTCCAAGTCAACATGTTCTATGATTCTATGACTTTCAAAGGTCCCTTCCAGCCCACACCATTCTGTGATTCCATGATTAAAAAATGCCTCTGGGGCAGACTGGGAGGAATTGTTTTTGTACTCCATATTGAACCAAATGAACATTTTTTTCTGCTATAAAATTAGAAAGAGAAAAAATGCTTAAGTCTTCCTTGGATGAGAAGGAGTAGAGGTTCTTTCCAGATGTAGGCAGATACTGGAAAATTGAGGCATCTTTTGGTTCATCCAAATCTTACAGGAATAAGAAGTACTTGCATATGAAAATATTGAGATGTGAATCTTGGCAGTAGGACGTGGCCCACCAATCAGCAATATTTCATGTAAGAAACCTGGTGCAGTAAGAAGGAGTCTGAGCTTGCACCCTTTCAACTTCTTTGCCCCAGGCAACCTTCACTCCCTATACCAAAGAAGAAAACAAAACAGTGAAATTCAGACAGTGAGCAAAATGACTCTTTGCAGTGTTTTTCAGGACAAATCCACATCAAAAAAAGAAAACTAAACACCATGTAAATCAGAACTTGCACATGGAATAGGTTATATTGGGATTTCCTCTTAGACCTCTGAGAAGAGAGGATCCAGGCCAGTCTATAGAGATATAGAAGAGTTTAGTCTTGTACACTGAGGTCACATTAAATTATACCAACCCCAATCCACAGCCTTTCAAATTGCCACCACGTCAATGGTCCTTGAAAGACACCACAGCATTCTCCAGGGGAACAAGTTGGTAGGCATTTAACTGTGTGCCTGGCTCTCCTTGCTTCATCAAACAAAAAATAAATTAGACGGGTCAAACATTGTAGATCTAATCTCACTGTGAACTGAAAACATAGTAGCTCTCCTGCCACCAGGGTAAAGTGGAGCCTGCTGTGACCCCACCATGAACTGGAGGAGATGGGAGAGCATCAGCAGGTGCAGTCTGGGAGGACTCAATGTCGCATTCAAGTTTATTCTTTGTACGGTTCTGAGAATGGCAGGATTGTGTTTTGAATCCAATACCCCAGGGCTTTCACTTGCTTTCTCACAATTACCTGTGCAAGGAGAAGGGGGGGAGAGAAAAAGAGAGAATTATTCTGTGACATAGCAGAAACGGTCAAGGGCAGTTCAGATTAAAGACCAAGATTGGCACAGGCTACGGAGAGGCTAAGCCAACAAAATAAAAAATAGAACCATCCTGTTTAATAGAAACAAATTGCTCTCCACTTCTCAGTGACACAGATAGTGGGGCCATTTGTACCTGGTGCCCTTTGTTGGGAACAACAGCAAGGAAATGTACTCATCTTGAGCGGGATAAAATTCTTTTTGTTGTATTTGCCTATCTCGGTCCGCAGAACAAGCACGGCAGTTAAGTAGTTGAGCTACCTTGTACATTTGTTTGATTAAAGGTCTGTAACACTGGCTCAGGTAGAAACAGCTCAGCTGCACGAAACCGCAATGAATGAAGGGCTTGTTAGGGAGCAGCCAGCGAGACATGGCAGAGCTGGCTTCTGAACCAGCTCTGAATAGCAGCTTGTTGTTTTGCTTGTTCACTTCAGCATGGCAGCACAAAACTGTACATTTGAAATTACATGCGATGAGATCTGGGCTATTTTGCGTGTGTATATTGAGAAAACTGCTAAAAACCCAGGCGAGCTCTTTTGCAAGTCAACCCACGAAAACAAATATCCTTCAGATGTCCCTGAGTGCTCCAGTTAACACTGGCATTTCTAAAGGTCGGAGTGGAGTGTGTTAGAGCATATTTATGGACTGACCAAATAGAAGGTTTTAATTTTGATCATAAAAGGGTTGGAGAAAATCCAACCAACTGCCTGGCTGATAAAAGAAAAAAAAAATCCAGCATTTATTTGTGTTATTTACTGATCTTGTAGGGACACAGCTATGCGTGGCAGATCTCGTGGTGTAATCTTGCTTCCAACTTTAGCAATGCCATTCTCCTGGACTCAGTGATAGTTCCTCCATCAGCCTTCACATCCATCAGCTCCCATCAGGTAAAACTTGCTCAGTCACCAGCACATGAGCAGATCATCTGTTTGGTTGAGCTGGTGCTGTAGTGAGTATGTGAATGGGTCAATGTATGTATGTATACATGGTATATGTACATATACACATCACTTTACTGATGATCTCTAAATGTTGCCTTTGAGCAACCTGGTCTAGTGGGAGGTTTCCTTGCCAGTGGCAGGGGGATTGGAACTAGATGACTTTTAAGATCCTTTCCAACCCAAACCATTCTGTGATTCTATGATTCTATGATTCTATGATTCTATGATTCTATAATTATTCATGGTTTTAAAATAGAAAGAAGCCTTCATTACACCTTGTACCTACAATTTTTTTTTACTTGTCAACAAAAATACTATTTTTTTAATATACAGATTTTTATGAACTATAAGCACGTAAAAACCAGAATCCATGAATCATCATCACTAATATTGTTTGGGTAATTCTGGAATTTCTGGCCTGCTGGAATAGGATGTGTTAGAATTTATATTCTAAGCAGAAAACACAGGGCTGGAGGAGTGGGCTAAGGTGACCCTTCTGTTGTGGTGGTGGTCCGTATCCAACTGGAAGGCTGAAAATCCTTCCAGAGGCCAATATTAATGTGTATGGTAACTCACATAAAAGTATACTGAAGTGAGGTTTTGAACTGAGGAGAAAGGGTTCAATTTGGAGGAATTTGCTTCTTAAAAGGAAATAACTACATGGTTCAAAAGGAAGACACGTGGGAATGGGACAATGTTTTCAAATGGATAGATTTTCCTACTGCAACTGCTGCTCTGAGTGGCAGTTTGCAGTATGAATGTACCCTTGTTAGACCCTCTTCCCTGCCCCTTCACCCCATGTCTTCACCTCCATGCAGGATCTTCTATCTCTGCTGGGAAATGTCATCTGCAGCACTCACTTTATGGCAGTTCTTTATTCTCAGGAGCATTTCCTTCATTTTACCCAACATCCATGTTTGCACTGTAATTTTTGGGTAGAGAAAGCTTTTTCTTTCAAATTATACCACAAAAACAAACAATAAAAATATTGGTGTGTTTGGTCACTTCTTGCATCTGCAGCAAGATTGTGGCACAAGGAAAGTTTGGAAGACAGTTGAGGAATGCCTAAAATAAAAGGTGATGGCATCACAAATCCCTGCTAAAGCCAAAAATGCTCTCTTAGAGCCACACTTCACATCAATGTACATTTTGAGCTGATTTCATATTTACGGAAGCTGATGGAAGGCTCCCTATTACTGCCACAGCTAATTTCAATCAGAATACACTTCCTCAATTAAGCAACAAATGGCGATTTGGTTTGACTCAGAAATGGATAATTTGTTATCAAATCCTTTAATAGTCCATGCTGAAGTTTCTGTCGTTACTTGCTGCTCCTCTCAATCTTTATTACGACAACCCCTTTAAAAATGCCTAGGTAGAAAAAAGTGCTCATTAATCCTTTCAAGGAAAGACTGCCGGTACCAGATTAAGTCAAGCTGGCATGTGAAACTATTCTTTTCTTTATGACACATAGTAAGTGGTCGGTAATCCACATCTTAATCTCCTTGTTGCACAGCTTGGTTTATGGTAACCGATACTCCTGTGACTGTTGCAGACTCCTATTGTGTTACCTTCCGCGTTCAGCTCTTCTTCCTGTTTTTTCCCACTGGAATGTCTGATAAAGGCACCCTTGAAGTTGACCATAGCCTCTTGAGAAAGTGCTTTTCAGAGAAAATGTGATTTCTTTAGCGTTGTATTTATGCTACTTTTGGATTTTACCCTGACAAAGTCTCCAATATTTCTGTTAGCATGTGAATTTCATTGCTACTTAAAAAGGAAAACTCTTTTAAATTCCTCTATCGCAGCCCCGAATTTTCTCCGAGCTGCAATTATACTTTATGGCGGTGCTTAAGTATCAAGAAGAAAAATAAAAATCTGCAAGAAGTGAAATTTTAACTTGACCAATATATAAAAAATATAAACACCAGGCAATTTAACCTAGAATGGCTGTTTCATACAGCTGTGTGTCTGAGTGAAGAGGTACAATGTTTTGAACTGTTTTCCTGAGAAAGAGCTTGAAATTCAAAAATCCCCCTTCCCCTGCTGGTGAAGCAGACATTTGATAGAATTGTTATTTTAGAGGTGAAGAAACTGAGGCAAGGCAATATAATAGCTCCTGTCTGAACTTCAGCTCCCTTTGCTGTTCCTTGAGGAACACTGACTTGAGAATCAGGGGCAAAAAGTTGCAAGAAGCACCCCGGTATCAAATATTAGTATTTTATGACATAAGGGCACACATCTTCCTTTTTTAAATGATGGATACCTGATCTGTTCTTTCTAAGAAATCCAAGTTTTAATGAACTGTTTTAAAGAGGGAGACATTATAGGTAATTCTGGAAAATGTGTTCGAAAAGCAATCAGAAAGCTCAGGGATAAGTGTGCTCTGTTTCTGACTTCAAAGCAATTGTACCCCATCCTCTGGACCTGGGGCACCGCAGCCTTTACAGCACTGATGTTTCAAACCCAGCAGCCCATGGGTTTGAAACCCATGGGTTTGAAAGCCCAGGGGATGCTAAACTAATGTTTAAACCACAGTTTTGGGATTTACTGGAGAAAAGACCATTTCCACCATGCTTTAGCCCTTGTTCAGGGTCTCCTGCTCTTGCCTGTGATGTTGCAAAGGAGCAAGAGGAGAGAGAAAAGCAAATTTTGTTCTAGACATGTCACTGGCTGTGAATTTTATTTTCCATGCTGACCTAGCCGGTCTAGGATGGTTAATTGCTATTGAAGTGTTTATTCTTCCATCTGACTTCCCCTCCCCTTGTACAAATGAGACTTCCCTGGTTGCAGAACAGGGTAGTGCAGCAGAGGAATGTTTCTTTGGTATTTTGGACAGTGCAACATCAAAGTAACCTTTGTAAAAATTTCTATAGTGTACAAAATTTATGAAAATAGAAATTCTTTTTTTCATAGAAAATTTCTATGTAAGTAAAATAAACCCTAATGGTTTGATTAAGTTGCATGAATTCTCGAAGACATCATTTTTAAAGCAGAACAGATCTGAACAAAACAATATTTTACCTTAGAGTTAAACTGAAATGCACACTTACGTCTGGCTGAATAGAGTAGGGCAAGAATTTGTGTTTAAATGTCTGCTGAACAGAGATAGAACAATTTGCGTGCCTAAAATTAAGCATTTCAAGAGCCATTCTGAAGTGGGGCCTCTGAAATATGATATTCTCTAAATCTTAAGTTGCCAACCCACGAGAAAAAAAAAAAAGGCATATTGAGCTCCAGATTTTGGAGCTTAAAAAGGTTTTTATAAAAACTTAGCATCTTGATTTGTGTTCAGCTACTTTAAAGTTCACATATTTCTTATTTGAACTTTACTAGGTGCAGTAATTTTATTCGCACTCAGGCTGGATTGGTTCTGCTTATTCAGATCTCATTAATTACAGGAAACTGGACTCATGCTCACGTATCCCATTCACCCATCCTGCCCTTAGGGCAGCCAATTTATCTGGCATTTAATGAGGAGTTTTAGATTTTGCAAGTTATCAGAAGTGGGGCCTGAAAGTGTTAGCTTGTGAATTCTAAATAAATGGGCTACTCTGGGACTTGTTTTAAACCCGACAGTGCAGCAGCTCCTTGATATGTGTTAAATGAGGCTAAAATGCTGTGCAGTGTTGTTATACCAAAGGTGCTTTTTTGTTTGTAATTTGAGAATATTGCCACTATCAACTTTAATGTCTTTTAGTTGTGTGGGAACTTTCTATCTGCGAAGATATTTCGTGGATTTAATTACCCAGCTTTTGGGTAATTGACTGTATCAATATTTTGTATTCCCAGCCCGCCAGCTCAAGGGGGCTTCATTTAACAGCACTTCCAGCAATAACCCAGTACTATTGTCAGTGCTGGTTATTTGATATCTATCAGTATTAGCACAGGTCCAGAGTTAAATGAAGGCCACAACAATCTCAAATACATAACAAAATCTCTTTGAGGTGTATATAACATATCTATTAAGCATATTAGCACTGTGACATACTCTGATATAAAATTAATTTCAATATAAAAAAAACAGCCTTTGACTGTGATAACTGCAGAATTTGGCTCAGTGTCTTCTCAAAATGCATGCCTTTGG
The DNA here is from genome assembly GCA_013398125.1 of Aegotheles bennettii. Taxonomy (NCBI): domain Eukaryota; kingdom Metazoa; phylum Chordata; class Aves; order Caprimulgiformes; family Aegothelidae; genus Aegotheles; species Aegotheles bennettii. Next base: position 172,072 of record VZRW01010830.1, read on the forward strand.
AGAATCATCTGTGGACAGGTGTCTTGGATGTAGAAGCAACCACATTTGGCCACCAGTTCCATAGTGAACCATACTCTCATTGTTAACAACCACTTATTTTCTTACTGTATACAGATCCCTATGATCACTTGAGTCTCTAGGAAAGGTGTGGATGCTCACCATCCATCCCATGGTGTCCTTTCCCTTGTCCTACAGACACCAGTGCAAAACATCTCATCTTTGCAGGGCGAGCTCTGTATCCTTCCCCTCTATCGAGTTTAACTTGAGGGGAGGTATAGTGAATGCCAGAGCATCGTTTAATTCTTCATCACACAGAAACGGTACCACCTTTTATTTTGGTCTAGCAAAAACATTAAAAAAAATAGTATGAGTGATGCAATATTTTTAAAAAGTGTGAAGTGTGAGGCACAATCTTCTGCTGTACTGCCCATGACCACACATTATGGAGAAGATGGTGCTTTGCCTACTTATCACAGAGCTTAGTACAGCTTCTCACATGATATTATAACTGAGCAGTTGAGCAGGTGTTAATAAATTCCTGCTGTTATACAGGACTAGTTAATTGTAGAGCAGTCCCTCTGGACAGAAATCAAGTGTGAAGCCCTGTTGCAATGTATCCTGTACATTGGATATGTAATGTATCCAGGGTAAAAGACTGTTTTTCAGTACTTGTAAATAAATGCATATAGGTGTGGTTTATTTTTCTTCTGGAAGAATAGCTGATGGGTTTCAGCTCAGCTCTCTGCTAAGAAGAAGATTGCCATCTATAGATAACTATCCCCAATTGCATGTCCTTGCATCGGCAGGGGAGAGGGAAGGTCAAGGGGGAGATGGTGGTGTGCCTTCCCAGAGTGGGGTGTCCATCTGTGTGAAAACGGACCATACCTTGGCGTTAATAACTTCTAATTCAACATAAAGACATGGTACAAAAGCAGCAGGTTAAAGGTGTCTCTTTTCTGTTGTGCTAGTTATGCAAAACTACTGGCAAGAATTGTTGTCAATCCAGGAACATTTCCAGTTACTCATAAACATACTTTTAGATCACTTTCCATTTGTTGTTTGTTTTTTTTTCTGGTGCGGACAATGTGAAAAAAAAAAACCTCAAGCCAAAAAATCCACAGTACTTCTCAGCCATGTCCAATTTAGACAGCAAAAAGCCAAATGTTAAGAATGTAATTGGGCCTCAGATGACATGCAGGTGTAATCTTCAGGCAGAAATAACAATAGACCAAAGATATAGCTTGTTCTGCGTATGCAAGGAGCACAGGCTGATGAGAAAAAGAAAAAGGAAAGCAACTTGGTCAAATCTACACACAAACATAACCAGTGTGAACATCTGTACACACACATAGACCCAGAAAAAGAGATTATTTGCCATTTTAAAAGCTCTTTATGACTGAAATAAATACTGTTTGCTTCTCAACAGCTTGACCATTTATTTATTTGCATAGAGTGGAAACATTTTCTATGAGTGTTGAGAAGTACAAGATCTTCCCAAGGACATTGAGCTATGGAAAAGCTGGCTGGGAGTGGCAAGCACTGCTTGGACTATAAAGAGAAAAAAAATAATAATAAATGAAAGCACATTTCAAGTGCAGTATATTTTGAATGACCCATTACTTAAAGCATTGACCTTTGCTTTGACCTTCTTGAAACTTTTCAGCAAAACTCTCTTAGCCTTCGGGATATATCTGGCAATTTTCAGGATAAATAATTCCAAACTGACATTAGTGTAAACCAAAGCTGGCCATTTCAATGGGACATGAAGAAACCTAGCATAACGAGAGGGGACTCCATAAAACTCAGAGTAAAATTCTATTTGTAAAAGAGCATTAAAACAGGATAGTTTTAGTTTTAAATGTGGCTGTTGCAAGAACCAAGTATTCTTTCACTCATCTTTGATATGCAGCTGTGCAGCAGCAATATGTATAACTTGTGAACTGCTCCATCCTGAATACAAATCAAATTACTTTGGTCTTGTCAATCTACCAAATCTTCCATCTTTTCCCTGGTCACCTTTCCTTGCTACATTTCCTTTATCTCTGCTTCCAGTTTTAAGAAGAGAACGGCAAAGAGTCATCTCCAGTTCATCTGAAGATAAAACCCATTAAGCTGTTGTATTCACATTTAATTAATGTTTTCCAACTCTCATTTCCTATTTGCCTCCTGAAAATCTTGCCTAAAGTGCTATATGCTGAATAAAATAACTCAGCTAAGGAATATCTGATCCAAATGTTTCACAGGAGATGACTGGATGAGATAACTCTAAGGAGCTGATCATTTTTATTATTTGTGGACAGCCTCCCTAGCTGAGTTCATTCACTGCAGACATACCCTTATCCCTTAGGGATGGATGGTGCAAACTGAGCCTTGCCCTTTATTTTTCAAGCGTTGCCTGATACTGATATGATTGCACTTTTATCTTACTTAATTCAGATGGTTGCTAGTTACTCTGATAAATCAGGTACCAAAATGAAATGAAAGGGTCTATTTCTGCCAGCACTTCCCAGCGCTTTGCAAACACTAATGCAAGCAAGGCACATGACATCAGCTCCCAGGCTGGAAAAGAGGGAGATTTGCATTCTACAAGCAAGGCAAGACTTGTCCCAGAGGTGACAGAGGTGGCCACGCACAGGCTGCAGTGGATGTGGGGCTGGGGTGGTGTCTCCCAGCGAGCTGAAGCTCCCCACGCTCTCGGCAGTAAATGCCAGCAGCTCCCTGGAGCTCGGCTGTGCAATCCTCTTGCTGTCAAGCAGAGCAGAGAATAGCTGTGTAATTACTTGGCTGTGTTTGCTGTGCTGCTGCGACAGCCACCGACGGACAAGGGAGAGCATTGAAGAAGCCAGGCAAGGTGAAGGCTGGGGGGAGATGGAGAGCAGGGAAAAAAGCCAGAGCGATGAGGAGAGGGGGGCAGCCAGGGCAGCCAGCAGCTGTAATCTCAGTCTGCGATCTAGGTATGACCTAGATGAAAGAAAAAAACCCTCCAAGTTCGAATTTTATGTTGTAATATTTGTCACAGGCTGCTCGAAAGGGTGGCTGGAGCCCAGAGGTTCTGCTGCCTGCGTGGTTATAGCAGCGTCCTTCTTGGAGTGTCTGGAGCCAAGGACAGGCAGAAACCAGGCAGAAAATACAAGCTGCTGGTGACAAGGGAAAGGAGGGTATTGCAGAATGGGAAGGTGAAGTGTGAAAATAATGTAAATGCATACATACATACATATATACATGCATGCACATGCACAAAGGGAACACGCTTTTAATGCAGAATATTCCTTTTTTTGACTCTCATTGCCATAGATGTCAACTATTTTTATTGTTGTTATTTGACTGAACTAATCACACAGAATTAAGACATTACCAGGAAAGAGACTGAAATTATTCCAATATAAAATAACCCTTCCATCATCTCAGTCTCTTTTTCTTTATATTTAGAAATTTTAATACTTTTGACAGGAGCAAGTCATAAAGGTTTGCATATATCTGGTATGATTAGTAACCTGCAAGGATTTTCTTTTCCCTCAAATGTTTTTCCCCAGTGATCATTGGTGTTGATATTCTTTATCACACACATTATATCTTAATGTGAATGCTTGCTGCTGTGATTTTTCACAGCATTAATTTTATCACTTAACCTTTGGGAAGTAGAATCGCACTCTGTTACCACTTGTCCACATTTTATTCAATCTCCCTCATTAGACAAGAAATGCCAGGTTTTTAAAACCTAGTTAAACATCATCTAAATAATCTGGGCTTTCATTTAATATTGATTATGTACTGTAATAAGAAAAAGCATTTATCAAGCTATTAGGCCAACAAGATGCTTTTCAAGGCAAGCTTTACAGCACAGGATTTTGACATAGGGTAAATGTACACACTTTGTGGTGGTTTCTTTCTTCTCCACATAGGAGGGATCAGCCCAAATTAAGCTGGGTTTTCTGGATTTACAGAACTGATGTCTTGGTTTAATAGTCATTAGGGGAAAAAAACCCAACTTTCTTCTTACTTTTGCCATTAAATATTAATGTCTTGGTGGATTTGCTCTGTTACATGGCAGGATCTAAGGACTGGAAGTTTTGCAGATGACTGCTGAGGTCCTGCTTAACCCCAGTACTGCTTGCCCTGGGAAGCAGCATCTCTTTCTGGGAGACAGGGACCACTGTCTCCTTATCAACATCCCACTTGGCAAGGGGATGGAGCAGCTCTGAGCTGTTCACTGGAGCTGGGCTGCACAACCCTGCATACACAGACGCAGCAATGCAGCCCCTCAATTAGCTCACACAGTTAATCAAGCATAATAGACAGGTTCTCTGCCCAAGTTACAGCTGCACCGTGTCCACCCGTGCCGGATGGGTTCTGGCTCCTGCCCCTTTCATGAATCATCTGGCTGTTATGAGACCCACAGCTCCATCCCTGCCATTCCTTGGCTCTTCCCAAGGCAGCCGGGAATCGGTGCTGCATTCGCACCGGCACAGGCGTGAATGGAAATTCCTGCCTCCTGCCCAACAACGAACTCCTGTCAGGTCTTTGGAATAAACAAGGAATTATTGAGAGCTCCACGCGGTGCCATGAGGTCATTTCAGACGAAGGGATCAGTCAGGTTTTCATAAAGTATTTATTTAGCTGACAAAGGAATTCCCAACCTCCCTTTCATGTACGTTAGAGCTGATGCTAAGTTTCCGAGACAAGGCTCCGATTGTGGCTGTCACCAAACAATGACATATTTCTTTTCTTCTCTTAAATTCTCTGTATCATTCTATATAAGAGGGCAATTTGTCTGTCATGCAGCTAAAACAGGGCCCACTCACTGCCCTCATTAAATTGACAGCACAGTTATTAGCCGTAAACGAAGCCAACAGGCAATGAATTTAGCCACTGTTTTATGGCGAGCGCCAGTGAGATTTTTTCAGTAATTAATTTGATAAATATATTAATTATGAATTGAGTTGACAGTACAATCAGATTGTCAGCCTTCCAGACAGGCTCTTGTGATAAGTAGCTTTGTGATGAAGTGGTCGGATTTCAGTACCTGTCATCCTCCGGTGTCAGTCTCTTATCACTGTCCCGGCCATTCACTCTGTAATTTCCTGTGTGTTGTAATTAAATGGTGGCTTTCTGATTGGAAGTGACTCCTCAAACTTAATCTCTCATTCTCTCAGAATATATTGTTTTTTAAAAAAAAAAGACCCTTTGTTTCAGTGGCTTTTAATGTTCAAAAAAGGAGCTTTTGATTTCACGTGTGTTTATTGACCCAGTGGGTGTTTGGGAATGGTTGTGCTGTCTTTGGTCCTGGTGTCAGATGGAGCAAAGCATTGATGCTCTGCCACTGTGGTGGCACGAGAAGATAAAGCCACAGGGCAATGTCCCACCTGCTCTCCCTCTTGAGCATCTCCAAGCAGGGAGCAGCCCAGAGCAGTCTGGAGGACTTTAGGACAGGTCACTGTTGGTACCACTTGCCAGTTCCTTTTTTTTTTCCTTTATGAAATTAATTAGGAACAGTGCCTGAGGTTATTTGGCTGGGGAGATTCATGTCAAGATAAGATATTTCAAAACCACCTCCTTCATATTTTAATAATGGATTGGAATTTGGAAGCATGATGGGCAATTGTTTAGAATTGCAATTTTAAACAAGGTAGGAAGAAGTCCTGCAGAAGGAAACAAGCAACAGCTATCGAGATTCTGTGAGTTCCTCAGTTCCTGTTATCAGAAAAAAGCCCAAACCCAGTGAAAATATTTAATTAATGCAGCAGCTGACTGTTTGTGTCCAGTTGCCTCATGTTGGAGGAAGGGGTAGCAAGGGGATCAGGGTCAGCAGCTTGTCCCCCAGGTTTGGCTTCTATTGAGTCCTAGTGTTAAATCGCTCTTTGACCTTGAGCAAATCAGGATGACCAATCCAACAAGAACTTCAATATGTGCTTAATTTTAAGCACATAGACACAAGCATATGGACATATTTTAAGTGCATAGACACAGGCTGTCCCATAGAAGTCTTATTATGTATGTGTTTAGTTTTAATTTTAATGTTAATCTGCCTTATAGTGTGTACATGCTCTAATTTTAAACACATATGTAGTTAGGCTTCTATGGGACAACTTGTATCCATGTGCATGTGCTGTCCAAGTGTTATAAGTTTGTCCCAATCCAGTACACTATGTTTTATCAATATTCCATCGGGGGTTGGACTAGATGACCTTTAAAGGTCCTTTCCAACCCAAAACATTCCCTGATTTTCTGATTCTCTGATTCTCTGATTCCTTTTTTCACAGCACAGGGCAGAACATCAAGTGTGGGCTCCAGCCCTTTGACCAACATCTGCATATCTGTGTAATGAAAGCGTGTTGGTGTCTGCTGGAGATGCCACCTGCTTGTCCCAGCTCTGATCACTGACATGTTCCAGCCTTTGATTTCAAGGTCTTCCTGAGCATTGCTCCTGGTGCAAGTTTGCTAACATCAGACTAAAGGACTCTAGGCTCTATTATAGAATGAGAGGTAAATCAGCATCACATTCTGGCTGTCAACGTGAAGCCCAAAAAGTCATCCAGAGCTGAAACAAGGACCTATGGCATGACTGTCAGGATTGGCACTACATGGTACAGCTCGAAGCCCTAAGGTGAAGCATTAAGAACACTCTTTTTGAACTTCTCAACAGGGACAGTCTTTATGGATTATTTAAACATAAAAATATACAGTTTTCTGGAAAAGAACAGTTTCAGCCTTTAGGGACTCATGCTAACTATTGTATTCTAGGAAGATATATAATTGAGCATGCTAATACTGATATACTATTGTTTGAGATAACTTTCACCAGGCGTGAGCCCATAATGCAAATTATGCCTTAAAAAGACTCTACTGTGTCATTTTGCTGATTTGCAGATATATTCACAATATAACCCAAAGCAAGCAAGTACTGCATACTGGTGAAGAGACTACTATTATCTTTTAAAGATGCTTTAAATTTTGCAAAGGTTTTTTTCAGCCAAATCCCATAATCACATGAAAACCATATTTTTTAAAAAATAATTTCTTTATTCTTTCATCTATACCTAAATCTGATAATCTTAAATGAGTTTATTACTTACTAAAATCGCCAAAAAACTTAGTAAAAGTTAACTAAAGTGGTTTTAATTTTCTTTTAAAACCAGTATATACTCTGTTACTTTGAATAGAGTAAGTATTGCCTCTGTACATGTGCAAATCTTCCATAATGGATATGAAATTTCCCAGTAAGCTTTGAATTTTCTTGATAGTGAGTGTGTTTGGAGCTTGTGGCCAATCCTCTTGGTTTCCCTCACATAGCATACAACAGTATATTCTATAAAAAATGTATGTGATGGTTCAAAAATTTTAAGAAAAAAAGGCATCTGGCACACTTGTAAGGATGATTAGGTGCCTCTCTCCGCAGCCTGGATAATGTTCTTTTAACAGCTTTTTCTATGTATTAAATAATGTCAAGTTGTTATATATTCTTACTTCCTTACTTTTGGGGCTGTCACTGATACAAGTTATTCCTAAGACAAGCTACTGAGGAATTGCACCCTGATAGCTGAATTCAGATTTTTTTCTTTATTTATGGTATGTTTTTTTCTCTTAAACATGAGCTTTAACTGCAGAGCAGGATTTGCTTTCGGGTAAATGAAAAAGTGACTTATTCCTTAGGATAAGACGAGGCCTGCCTGCAAGGAAATACATCTTTATCATGTCTGAAAAGTTTTAAACCAAACTGATTATGTGTCACTTGATAAAGTGCTGGAGAAGAATTATAGGTGTATTCCTCTTCCCACTAAACCAACAGTGAACAGGGCTGCAGGAGCAGCAGCAGCAGCTCCCAACGCGTTCTCTTTCCTCCCAGGCTGCCGGGTGTAACGTGGCACTGCCAGCAGTGCCAGCGGCGTGGAGATTGTAATTATTCACCGAGGAAAATGCTCAGTATTTCCTGAGTGAGTCTTTAATCCTAGTTTCAAGTCATTGCTGCCGTTGTAAGGTCCAAGTGGAAACTGTGGTGCTTTTGTGCATCTGTCAGACACCGCTGCTTATTACGGAATCAGGAATGATAAATATGCGGAGTGCTTTGATGTGAGTATCAGCTTGAGCTTCTCCAGTGCTCAGGTAGAAAGCAGCTGAAGCTGTTGTTTTCATCTTGCATGAAAGGTTGAACAGATGCTTGAAAATAAATAGGACCTGGTAAAACGATAAAAATCCTGGGATGAAAAGCATGGCCTCTGTTCACCGTGCTCACTGCGCACCTAGCCCGAACTTGAACCATCGCTGCAGTTGATGTTTATCTCCAAGAGCTGCACAGAGCTCCCCATTCAGTAATAGCAACATGCAGCCACAAGAGTAATAAAATCCACATTATCTGTCCAGATTAACTACTAATCTTCATCTTCAACTGGCTGAGAACAGAGAGACTTTACAACATCAGCTCCATCATCTGCAGGGATGAGGTTACGGGACTTCTTTCTGAAGAGAAGGATGGGGGCAATCAACCCAGATCCAGGGCTCAGGTCCTAGATGTGACATGGACCTTTTGGGTCTGTTTGTGAGAGTAATTTGGGATCCAAAACAGGCACTTAAAGGACAAGTGAGATAGAAATTAAATGCTTATGTATTTGTCTGCATAGGTCCACACAGGGCCATGGAGAGTCACCACAAATAGCCCCAAGTCAGGCAGATCAAATACTGGAGAAATATAACCATGCTGATGTGGGATCCTCTCTGGAGAACATCAGTACATCCATATATATATTCTGCTTCTCAAATATTTTGTCTGTCCTCAAGACTATCTACACCCTTCTTTTTTTCATTTTCCACATCTTAGTTCATGCTCGCTGATGGGTCATGGAGTAGCTGGCACATCCCAGAAGTCCTTATTATGAGACAGGGACAGTAGAGTTATACCCACCTTCATCCTGGCTTCTGAAAGAGCTGTTACCATTGCCAGCCCTTATTAATTAAAGGCATCAACTGCAAATCTCTGGAATTTTACCTCTTGGCTAGTGCAAAGTGTACACTTGAATGTCTTTAATGATGCCTGAAATGAGGAATGAGAAATGCAAGGTGTGAGGAGGAACTGGTGCTGGTCCTGAAACAGCACTGTAGAAACAACCTCTCCTGTCACTTCTCTATGCTCTTTTTTTCTTGAAGCAGATTGTCAGTTTCCTGAAATATGTCCTTATTTCCTGACTCCAACAGTACCTAAAATCCCTGCGTGTTTGCCTATAAACCTTCTTAATAAATGTTTTCCAACTTTTGAGTAACAGGCAGCCACAGTTCTGACCACAAGGAACGGATCAAGACAATCTCTCTAATATGTTATACCATCTGATTTTTACATTATAGGTCCTTAAACTGCTGTCACCTGTCTTCTTTATGGAAGGGACTTATTCTTCTAACAAGACAGTTGGTGACTGAGTCATGCTTTGGAAGACTACTAAGCCCAAAAAAATCATTGCAAGCTCATAGTCACCTCTTGATGACTTTTCTAGTTAAATTATTGACATAAAGGGAATGTATTATCTAAGTTCAGCTCTTCCACACTCTATTAATTTCAGTCTGTCAACAATATCACACAGATTGAAGAAGCTTTTATTTATACCAGAGCAATGGTGCTGGTGCATTCACATTACTGTTTGCTTCAAACATGCCTCCAGTGGTGGATGGCTTCCCATTATCCCATTCACCCCTTCTCACAGGTCTGTCTCCACTGCTAAATCCACTGCTATCTCCTCCTCTCCCCTAGGGTTCAGTTTCCAAACAAGTTCTGCAATCTGTGTGGCTTTGTATCGCCAGCTTTCTCACCCACATCCACTTCTCACAGGCTTCTCCTGGTGAGAAGGGTGGAAGTGGAGATGGAGACAAAGCTGTCTCCACCTTCTTGGGCTTCTGCTGGCTGCCACCAACATGTCCACAGAAACACTGTGAGCACTTAGCAGAGGGCCTTGGGAAGAAATTACTTGGTGATGGGACCAAAGGGAGAAAAAAAGAGCAGAAACATAAAATGAAAAGGTTTTCTCAATCTCTACTCCTGGTGATAAGCAAATTAATATAATTGTCTCATTAAAATGAATGCACTTTAGTTCTTATCATTTTCTAATGAGGTTTTATTTCCTGAGGAGGTTAGCTGCATATTCTAGTCCGCTATGGAAGAAATAAGAAAACAAGAGGGAAAGGGTAGGAAACCCAGGGAGAAAAAGGTAAGTCAGAACTTCAGTAAAGAAAAAAAAATATATCACCCTGAGGTACTGGTCCACAAAAATGCTTTACAATAGCTGAACACAAAATCAATTCAGAAATACAGTATATCACAGTCCATAAATAATGTGTCCAATCAGAAAAGTGTGAGGGGAAGATGACAAAAGGAAAAAACATTCTCCCACAGGGGCAGCGAGCAGGTAGGGAGGGTGCAAGGAGCATGCCTGTCCTTTGGAGCAGGATGGCTTGCAGGAATAACATCTCTGCCTTTATTCAGCCAGAGCCCAGGCTCAGGAGAGGGAAGGTCACTGACATCCTCCATTCTTGCTTCATCTGCTATGAACAAGTGATAATCTGTCCCTACTGCCAATCCAGGAAAGGGCTAAAGAAGAGCCAGCTCTTCTGTACAGTATGTACATCAATATATATATGACCATACTTGGCCCAGGACATCTCCAAATCCACATAGCATCAGGGGGACCATAATGTGTGTGTGCTCTGTGCATGGTCCTCAACAGGGGAGGGAGCCCTGGACCACCAGCTCCTCCGCTCTGACCCACTCCACCTACCCTCACATAGCTGTGACCAAAGGCTCTATGTCAGCTTATGATCATTCTCTTACTCTCCTTCTACATTCAAGGCAGCTGCCCCTCATTTCCACCAGCCAGGTAAGACTCAAGGTTTGAATGAATAATCATTTTTAATGCATACATTCGTGTCACTCCTCCAAGGAGAGTCTTGTCCAGGAGCTGCCTCATTTCTTTCCATCCTAGCTAATGAAACATATTAAACATATTTGATTAAATTAAATGTATGTAATATTTATTTAAGCTTAATCAAGGTAAAATCAACTACAGTTAAAAAAAATTATGAAGGGACATGTTTTAAACACTGCAACAAATAAAGGTCATCCCAGTTGTCATTTGCTGACACTATTACCTTACTGCAAGAAATAGCAAGGTATTATTTTGCATGTACAGCCAGCTGGGCACAGCACAAAGTGTTCACTTAAAGAAAAGAGAAGGTTTTTCATGGATGCTGCTGGGTTCTCACAGAGAACTGCAACCATCCTACATAGAGAGTGTTGTGGTTTCAGGTTCATCTCCACATGCTTGATGATCTGCTACATGTAACTGTCTAAACAGCTCAAACTCTGCCTTTTACCTTCACTGGGAAACTGTAAAGCCTCTCACTGGCCAGGTATGTACAGTAAATAGCCATGTTAACACTTAGGCTTCTACATTACCAGGCTGAGATAGATATTTATATCAGGTAATATAAAATTCTAAGCAATATTATCACCAAAAATTTAGCCTTGTGGAGATAGGTGTCAGATTTTGGATTCTTAGAGGCAATGGTCCCTAGTAGGGCTAAACCACAGTGAAGGATTGAAGTAGTTTTAATTTACAGCATTTGGGTAATTTTTAGCATGTCATTCAGCCAACTGATATTGGTGCTTGTGCAACTCCAAGGTCTGTACTTCATATTCTTCTGATCATGCAAAATGTCTGGGGAGAACATGGCCACATTGTCTGTCCTTCGATAGAACAGGGACAGCCTCCCCAGTGAAAATGAAACCCTGGGTTTGGTAGATCTGAGTTTTATCCCTGTTTGTAACGTCCAGCCCCATTGTGACCGTGGTTCATTATTTCGTTTCATTTCATTTCATTTCACTAAGAAACACTTTTACCCAGTTATAAAAGTGACAATGAAGATATTTAGCTCTTTGTAAGGCACTTTGACACCTGGGAATCAACAATGCTAATAAAATGCAAACCAATACTTCAATTTGTCCATTACAGACAATCACACCACTACCAAAGTATTCTTTTTTTTTTTCCCACTACTAACCTGCTAACCAGTCAAAGGGGGATTTGCATAAAAGGATACACGTGTAAAAGGTGATACTCCAGCAATCAGACACTGTGCAAGTCCTGCCCTGCACTGCAGCATGTGGCTCCATTTTTCTGATAGAAATATATGCACTCTGGCTGCAGGGAATGTGAGAACCAGGTTAGGTCAAATAAGAGTTGATTTAACTACCACCAGGAATCTAGCTACATTAAAGACTGTAATTGCCTTTTGTTTCATGTCTTCTTCTCATTCCCAGCTTTAAGGAGGGTGAGGAGTAGAGGGGACTGGCTACCATGGTGGGTGACCATTCCCCTGAATTACCCAGGTTGGAATAAGCGACTGCACTGAACTAAAATTCTGAACCTTCAGAGGTTCATCCATCACTTTTACTAAATTACCTCTTCATTCTCTTTTCTGCTAAGAATCTAATTTTTATAGCACTGTAGAGAATTTTTATAGCACTGTACTTTATCTTGTCACAGTATTTTTTGTCACTATTTTCATCTCAGTGAACTCTCGAATGATCCTAAATAGACTGTGAGAGCCTGGCTGGGAGATAACGAGTGAGGTGCACATTTGCAAATGTTAAGGAGAGTAGGAGAAAGGGACCTGGGGGTCCTGGTGGACAGGAGGATGACCATGAGCCAGCAATGTGCCCTTGTGGCCAAGAAGGCCAATGGCATCCTGGGGTGCATTAGAAGGGGGGTGGTTAGTAGGTCAAGAGAAGTTCTCGTCCCCCTCTATTCTGCCTTGGTGAGGCCACACCTGGAGTATTGTGTCCAGTTCTGGGCCCCACAGTTC
>VZRW01010830.1:184949-202635 GCA_013398125.1 Aegotheles bennettii
ATGACCAATGATAGGACAAGGGGCAATGGTTGCAAACTGGAGCACAGGAGGTTCCATGTGAATACAAGGAGAAACTTTTTCACTGTGAGAGTGCCAGAGCACTGGACCAGGCTGCCCAGAGAGGCTGTGGAGTCTCCTTGGCTGGAGACATTCAACCCCCGCCTGGATGCGTTCCTGTGTGATGGACTCTAGGTGACCCTGCTCTGGCAGGGGGGTTGGACTGGATGAGCTTTCGAGGTCCCTTCCAACCCTAGGATTCTGTGATTCTGTGATTCTGTAATAGCTTACCCCCCTGGCCTTTTGCCTGCTAAGTCAGGGTCTGCAGCCTTCTTGGGCAACACGCAGGGAAATTGTCTACATTTGGTCTTGCTTCTTTCGCCCGCAAATGGGTTGGATCAGATGTCAGCAGCACCTACGGGTTGCTGAGAATCTGATTTCTTTGAGGTATGGAGAAAGCTGGAATGAGTTGCTAAAGCATTAGGAATTAGATGTGTGTTTTGCCCATGCAAATATAAAGAAGAAATGCTCATGAGCTCTGTGTCCTTATTTGCATGTCTGGGGACAGGGACTCTTTTTTCACAGCCATAAGGCTACAGAGAACCTCTGTCCCAAGCAATTTTTTTTTAACTTACTTTTTAAACTTTTATTTACTTTTTACCTAAAACAAGTGAGAAAAGATAGGAAAAAGGGATGAAGTGACTTGGGAAGGCTCACATAGAACCCCTTTAACCACCATTCCACTGCCTGTGTCTGCAAACAGCTTCCTCGTGGTCTGCATGTGAGGAAAGGTTTAGCTCTTCATGTCTGCATATCTGATAAAGTGTATTTACCCACCACTGCCAAGTCCCTGGTCACCTTGCCCATCACTCTAGAAAAAGTGTTTTCCAGGACTGGGAGAGGAGAGGGAGAAGCAGCAGAAAGGAAATTTGGCCTTTTTCCCTCATCCAGTTTTCTCTTCCCTCTCTCATCCTAACCTGATGCTAAGCCCAGCAAAATGATGGTTTTCTAAAATGAGACCAAATAAATGTGTGTAGAGGTCAGGGGTGGCCAATTTAGCTAAAGATTTTAGTTTTGCTAAATGTTCCCCCAGCCTAACTCATATATTTCATTCACTGGAATATACAATCCTGTGCAGAAAGCCTAGAGGCATAAAAGCCATTTAGACTTCCACAGCCATAAAAATTTGTTCAATTAATACACTCCTGTACCAGACAGCAAGATCTTCACCCCCTATTACACCTCCTTCATCCTTCCTCTGGTAGCAGGGAGTGAATGTAAAACTGCTCTGATGGTGCAGCTGAGGGAACTCATCCAGGGCCAACCAAGAGGGATGGGAGGCAGAGCTGTGTGCTTAGCAATCCCAGCCGACCCTCGTTAGAGTTGGGTATAATTATGAGCTGGTCTTCGGAGTAGCTGAGGACACCAGCCACCCACTGCAGCAAAGGTGAGCTCCAGAGTAGAGCCATTCCCTTCCCATACAGAGCAGAAAGGTGAAGCAGACACAGGCAATAAAAATACCCAAGTAGCAGTGGATCTCTCCCAGTATTAGATTGTGGAGAGAAGCCTTCCTACCCAATGGGAGCAATGGAAATATAAAGAACAGATCCCAATTTCTAGATTGATGGAGTGAAATAGCAATCTTGAATTGAAACTCCTCATAGGAATTAACATAAACCCACGGGCTGTCCTGTTTTACTACCAGGGTAACTTCAGCCTGCTGCCTCTGAGCGCCTTCTCCATTCATCTCTACTTTCCACTTCTGCCTTTCAAAACTGGAAAACCTCAGGGAAAATATTTATACAAAGTCACCCTAGCTCTGCAAGGCAGTAACAAACCAAAATGATGTGTTCAATAACAGTGCCAAGCACAGGAACAAGTTGTATGGATATAGTCACATTTATAACACGGACAGGCAAGAAGTTCTCTGTGGATGTAAGTTGTACATCTTCACAGACTGCTGCCTGGTGGCATGGATCCCATGGAGTGAGATATCAGCAATGATAACCCTTTGAATGTGTACATTGGAATTTCCTCCATCAGTGACCGAGGTGCAAGAAAGGGAGATGGGGAGCAGCATCTCATCACTTTGGAACTGCCCCAGGGAATCAAAGAATCAGAGAATCCCAGACTGGTTTGGGTTGAAAAAGATCTTAAAGCTCAGCTAGTCTCAGCCCTCTCCCATGGGCAGCGACACCTTCCACCAGACCAGGTTTCTCCAACCTGGCCTTGAACACTTCCAGGGAGGGGGGAGCCACAGCTTCTCTGGGCACCCTGGCCAGGGTCTCACCACCCTCACAGCAAAGAATTTCCTCCTAATAGCCAATCTAAATTTCCCCTCTTTCCATTTGAACCCATTCTCCCTCATCCTATCACTCCATGCCCTTCTTTCAAGGTCCCTTCCAACCCCTAGGATTCTGTGATTCTGTGATTCTGTGATTCTCCATCTTTCCTGAAGCACCTTCAGGCACTGGAAGGTGCTCTAAGGTGTCCCTGAAGCCTTCTCTTCTCCAGTCTGAATAAATCCAACCCTATCAGCTTGTAAAAATTAAAATAAATATTCCCTCCCTCAACCTGCTGGTCGTGCTTCTTCCCAGCATCAACATCAGTGGGATTAACCAGGCAGGAGTCTACAGACTGAATGTAGGATCTTCCCTCTCTGAGTATCTGGGAGCTGGTCAAATGGAGATTAACCTTTGCCAGCCCAGGACAGGGGTTGTGGAGGGCATGAGGGCAAATATGAAAATAGATATTGGAAGGGGGACTCTGTCCTAGTGCAAGCATGCAATCTGCAGCTTTTAGAAAAGGCCTGAAGTTTTCGCCCCAAGGTTTGCAGGTTTTGATTGCTGCAACACAGTCTGAAACCAGTCTGGGTTTACCTAGGCTCAAGCTTAGCAAAGGCAATGTCCTATGACCATAGAATCATAGAATCATTGAGGTTGGAAGAGACCTTCAAGATCATCCAGTCCAACCCCTACCTCCATCCCCACTAACCCACATCACCCAGCACCACATCCAGACACCTCCCAATGATATGGCTCACCACAAATGCCTGTGAGCAAGAAAACTTCAATAACAGCAAAGTCAAACTGCAAAAAGACCACGAGGGTTTGAGTGTTGTCACAACTGAAATGAGAGGTCTAAGAAATGCTGGAAGATTTCAAAAGACTTGTGCAGATGATTGGTTCAGCACAAAAATAGCTGTCCCCCTTCTGTCCAGTTCTAGCTATAGCAACACTGCCTTATAAGAACTGTGATCTGTGGTCGTCATTGCCAGCAAGAGCAACAGGCACAGTGCAGCTCTACCGTTAGTAGGCATCATATTCAAACCCACTTCTGAGGTTTGCATTCCCCACAGGGAAGGTGCACTGCTTCATTAAACTCCCTACAGTTGCTTTGTACAACAAAGTATCAGCAGTAGGACCAGGTTTGACTCAGCCTTTTTAGTGGTCAAAATAACCTCTTGCAGTCTTCAAAGAAAAGTATAAACAGAAAAGCCCTCACTGAAGGTTATCCTGGTCCTCCTCCACACACTGTTGAGGATTGCCAGGGAAACATAGAACTTTGCACTCTGTTTATTATGATTTTTTTAAAAGAAATTACTTTTTAAACTTGATCCAGAAGGGTACTTTCATCGGTTGCCTGAATCGAAGTACTCAGGGCTACCATGTTCCTCCAAAGTCACATTTGTTATTTATTTTACTGGTATTCAGTTGAAAAGCCTCCTGTCACTAACTTGTTACATTCCTGCTGCACGCGTGTCCGTGCTGGTGTTTGTAATTGTCCAGTTTCTCAAATGTACTCTATCTATTTAAATCTTCCAGTCCCTGTTTCTTGTCTTACCTGCTGTACAAGAGAGAGCGGAGCCAGGGAGGGTGGAGGTGATGACAGTGGGGTTTTTTATCTGTAAATCTCTGGGGGGATAAGGTTGCATGGTTTGCAATTAGACAAGCAGGTACTGTGGCAGAGGACATCATTTCCTTCAGCAGGTTATCATTTTGAAAAAATCAGGAACCTCTTAATATACAGTATATCTTGCCGAATCTATTGTGGCTTTCTCTTAGCCAGCTTAAAAGACTGAGCTTAATGGCCTTTAACTCTTCTGACAAAAACAAGGGTTTAAGCTCAGCTTCTTTATCCCCTTCTTCATACCCAGCTTGCAGCTGCACTGTGAACGCTTTGCGATGGGGACTCTGCAAGCAGCTCCCCGCTGTCACGGCTCAGGCTCTGCTGAGAAAGGCTGCTCACACCGGCTTCTCACCAGAGCTAAGCCAGGTCCACCTTATCAAGGCTAAGCCTCCAGTTTTGGAAGCATTATCTGTGTAATGTCCATCAGATGCAGCCCAGCGCTGGGTTACTGGAGCTCATCTTTTGTTGCAGAAGAAACACTCAGTTACATTTATGAAAGGACCTACGTGACAGATGATGCTGAAATTCCTGGTTTTTTGCTTTGTGGTTGTGCAGAATGGAGAAGCTATAGCTCTAAGCTTGCATTTTGCTAGTGAGAAATTTAAGACTTGAAAAGAAGATGCTTTGAAAAGATGGTGCTTGTAAAATCCTCAGTATTTTTATGCCAGGGAAGACCTGTAGGAGGGGCTGGAGGAGTGGAATAGGGCATGGATCACCACTTAGACCTTTGGAGTGTCTTGAGTTTTTTGTTATCATCCTCCTGAGGGCACAAGTATTTTTCTCAATTGTATTTCTAGAATTTCTATAACTCTCATTGCAATAGAAAACCAATATTCAATACCTGTTTGTTACAACCTGATGATGAGGAGAAGCCTACTCTGTGTGAAAAAGTTATTTCCATACCTTCTGTGTGTTTTGTGCACCACGGATCAGGAAGCTTCCTGATAATAATTAGGGTTGGACTAAAGGACCTGTAAAGGTCCCTTCCAACCCAAACCATTCCATGATTTTATGATTCAGGAGCTTTTTCTCTAACAGAGGTAGAAATTTTATTTTTTTAAGACTTTTTTTCATGAAGGAGTTCCAGCATGGGAATTCTTCACTTTGATCAAACTGTTCAGACTAAATTGGAATTAAAGCTCTGTGCTTAAACTTAGTTTTTCTTTTTGATCAAGCCCAGGAGACTGATTTTTTTAGCTATAGGCAGTTCATTTTTAATGCCTGTTGCCCCAAGCTACAGGAGCAACAGGATATCTCCTCCAAGCTATCGTTTGGTGAGGTTGTGTCCTTTGTCCAACAAAAAAGCCCCGGCGTAGCTTGTCTTTTTTTCCAGCAACAAGGAGTTTAGTCATTCAGACCTATAACAATGCAATGCCAGCAAAAAAGTTTTATCTTAATTTCCTGATGCCAGCTATATGATATGACAAGAGTTATAAAGGACCATTTATCTTGTCAGACAGAAGGGGCCATCACCATCAGACCCCAGAGACCGATCTTCATGTTCTGTCTGAAAAATTATGCACCTTAAAAAGCCTGATCTTGAGCCTGCACTCATGGAACAATACCCATATATTAGATATCAGTGGGTGGATAACTGGAAAGGTAGCCAGTAGGGTCAGCTTTGAACATCAGTGGTATTTTAGTCGGCACCTTCTATCATCGAGATGCAACTTCCCTTTGGAGCCACTGTTGTCTTCTTTCAGAGTGTGAGTTAGCTGAAAAAAATGGTTACAACAAAAATATTTGTTTGATTTTTTTTTTTTATTTTCAACACATTTCCTCACTTGAAAATGTGTTGTTTTAAAATTACTTTTCATGCTCTTCATTAATAAAAAAAGATATTTTCTGTGAATTCTGCCCTTCAGCTCTCCAGTCTGTTCTTTCAGGGGTGGTATGAAGAAGGCCAAATAGTGCTTCCTACTCTCTGGTCAGCTCAGCAGGCTCAAACTATGTAATGAAAATGGGGGAAAAAAAGCTATTTTTCGTTATTATGAGCAAATGACAAAAATGTAGATGGAATTTAGTAACAGTATTGAGAAAATAGTGACATGTAGGGCTCTAAATTACCTTTTCTACTCACTCGTTCAGTGACCAAATAGTAAATTCACTGTAAGAAATCATTAGAGTAGAACAGAAAATTAACCTCTCTAATATGCCTAATCTTGGCTACCTTTGCACACAGATTAGACACCTGAATCCACCCTTGTGTGTCATTTTTGTCACTCTGAGACATCCCAAAGTGTCTCTCAATGATGTTTCTGCAGGGATTGGGACTCCTACTTGTCCTGCATCCCATCTGCCAGCCCTCTGTGGAGGGCTCTGCAACATCCTTGGCAACGTTATTTATCATGTGTGGAATTATTGGTGTTTAATATGTTTTCTTGGTTGATTGGATTAAGACTTCACCATGTATTCTCATCCCGGGGGATGCTCCATGACAACTTCCTGGAAATATTTAAATTTTCTTTTTTTTTTAATCTCCCTTTGTGGAGAATTTATCTTAACAACATTCAGAGGCAAATTTTGCTATTATATTCACTTATATTTACTTTTCTTGTGCCCTTGTGTTGGGGTATGTGTCCTTTAGGTGTCAGGTCTCTATCATACCCTCTTAGTGTGCTTTTATGCTACATTTTGTTTCTCAGATGTGTGACTAATTGTTACATCTCTTAAACCTCACATTTGCCAAAGCACGATGCACAGCTGCAGCAGCACCAGGCAAAGGTTTAAACAGATGCTACATGGTGTTTATGCTTAGAGCAGGCATGGATTTATTTGGAACAATCATTTTCCCCCATTTAATTCTATGCAAGACTTTTTGATCACTACTGGAAGCCAAATAAAATTAAGTTAGAATAAATGACATGAGCACTTCTACTTGTCTGTACCAGACAAATCCCCAGGGCATATGAAAAGGGGAGCTCTGGGTCTTGAACTTGTGGCTTCTGGTGTTATTTGCAAGCCCAGGTGAACCATTCCCAACTGTTTCCTAAAAACAAGCTACAAAGGGAGGAACTATTTGTACACTGCCAGGGCAGAACAATTATTTCACATTGTCAGGACTTAACTCACATTTCAGGATTGCTTTGAATTTTTTTTCCTTCTTAGTAATTTAATTCTTTTGCAGTCCTCTCTCACCGGATTGAGAGAATTGTATTCTTCTACCCCCTTTTCCCCCCCTCTCACCTTCCTTTTTTAAATGGGAGATATAATTTATACCTGTTTCAGTGAATTTGCCACAATAAAGAATCCATTTCTTTCAAGGTTTTTTAAATCTCCTCAGAGAGTGAAAGTAGCGTTTGCTGAAATTAAGGTGCATTTTGCCAGAAATGTGATGCTAATCCTCTTAGTTTTAATGGTTTTGAAATGGTTTGTATAAGAAGGTAAACAGAGTAGTTGATTAATAGGAAGGAAGTCAATTGGCCGTGTTGCAAGTGTTATACGCTATACTGTACAATAGTTCTTTATTTCTACGGAGTGAAACACAAACTGGTCTCCTTTTCAAAGTTCTTAGGTGAAAACTGATACATCTTCTTATACTGTACAATTCAGAAGAGTTTGATTCCAGCACCAGAAAAAGCAAGCAGTGCACTTTTGAAATAGAAGTCAAACAAATATCACTGATAAGACATTGACGTGACACCAGTTATCTTCTCTTTTTATTGAAAATAGGCAGATATAATGAGGTGCTTCACATTTTAAAGTCTTAAATCTTAGAAAGCTCCAGGCCTAGATGGTTTTGATTTTGGCTTATTAAACTTGCAGTCTGGGGAGGTGGGGGAAGAAGGGAGACGGAGTGACTCACTTATCCCTGCTATTTAACCTTTTGTTGGCCAAGGAGATTTTTGTCTGTAATTTATTAAAAGGGTTGTTCATTCCTGAATTAGTTCCCAGTGTCTCCTATCCGAGCCAGATGCCAAGACCCACTCCAGCCAGGCAGGTGCCCTAGCAGGTCCCCTGCCCATTAATAATTCACCCCTATGTCTCCCAGGGCTATTGGCATGTAAGGTGATAGGACCCAGCAGTTACCTTAATTCTTTTGTCTGGCACAATGGCAAAACTCTTGCTGTCACGAGCCATGAGGCAGAAGAACCTCATCAGTTGTAGTCCATCAATTAACACTTACAGTTAAGTGCTGCAACAAAAGTGTGAAGTGGTTGCAGATCGGTGCGACAGAGGCAATGGGTAACCCAAGAGCTTTGAAGGAAGACGGGGTGGCTGCAGTTACAAAAGATGGCTGGGACAGGATTTCAGGGTTTAAATAGGGAAGAAGACGAAATAAATTTGAGAAGTAAATGAGGAATAATTAGAAGTCGAAGCTGCTATGGCTGCAGGAAAGGAGTTTGCAGGTGTTTCCCAGGGCTCCAAGTGAGCACGGTGTGGGCAATAGCACACTGCAGCGGTAGCAGAACTGGCTTCATTCTCTTCTAAAGAGATCCTTTACTAGCAAATGCAGTGAAATATTACAACATGATTTAAAATCAATGAAGGGCTGTCTGAGGGCAATCATGTTATCTCTTGCACCTTTGTGCTGACTAGAAAGGTTCTTTGTTTAAAGCTAGCTCTGAAGATCCTTGCCAGCTGAAGAAATGAATCAAATTTATCTAATTTGAAAAGGTGACTTTAAAAAAACTTTGTGGAACCAAGTACTCTCTGTCTTTTTTTGGGACTAGTGACAGATAAAAATAAGTCAAGAAATGAGAATTTTAATTTAAAAATAAAACCACAGAACTAATACAATGGTTCTTGGTTTCATGCCAGGATCAGACATGACAGACCAGTGTTTTTCCACGTGCAGAGAGCTTTCAGCAGGCAGACTAATACTCTGACCAATTTGTTTGGAAATGAGACAAAAAGCAGACGTACTGTTATGTTTAGGGCAGGACAAGGGCACGAAGAAACCCAGAATAAAGTGCAGCCCCTTTGTGTAAGCTCTGAGTGATGGGAGCCTCTCCTGAAGCAGTTTGACCTACTGGGTTTCAGTGGTATCTAGCACTGCTCCATCCTACAGATACTTTTGATTTTGGCTTTGAGTAAAGAACAATTTTTACAAAGCATTAATTTATGGCTCCATCTCATCTTGCAAATCGCAGCTCTCATTTAGTGAACCCCATGAGTAGTATAAATAATTAACTTTCCATCTTCATATTAAGCCACAAGTAACAGAATTATCTAAGAGCCTTTGAGAGCTATATTTGCCTCCTAATCAGTAATTTGCTATTGACTCTGCTTTAGTTCCTGATAGCTTTATAAGTTTATTGTATGGGATAACACTCATGGAAATAGCAGAAAAACTGCTTACCATTCTCCCTCTGCATTACTCCTGGTGAAATAACAGAATTTCCATAGGAATACATCACAGTGAGTGCAGAATATGTGCTAACAAACACATCTGTACCATGAAATCTAACTATTGTATCTTCCAACACTTTTAAACTTTCCTTCCAAGTTGGCTACACTTTCATCTCAATTGCAGTGGTGTCATTCAAGAACAATTTCATTAGATTAAATGGTCTGGTAGTCAATGCAATTGTAATCAATAGCTGTAACTCCAGGAAAATAGCTGGATGCAGACTTTCAGTCTTCTCTGCCCTGTTCTTTGATTGACTTCACAAGTGCTGTAAAGCCAAAGCATTTCTGTGAACTGTATTTTACAGGATCTCCAAGGTTTCCAGTGCTACAAAGCTGTCAACCCTTACCTTTCAAAGCAAAGAGAAGGCTTTTTTAGCCTGGAGTGGAGTTTAATGTCTGATAGCAGGCAGAGAGGAATGGATAAAGACCATCCTGTCCGAGTGGGTACACTCTGCTTAGCTGTAATTTCCTCGGTTGCATCATTGCAGTGGCCTCCCCGACATGAAAGGAAGACCTCAAGCAGCATTTCTGAAAGGTTTGGAAGCCCTGACTAGAGCTTCACTGCACCTCCAAAAAAAAAAAAATCCCAGCCCACACATCAACTTTCTTGTGTTTTTGTTCCATGGTGGAAGATGCTGCTGCTCCTCCTCCCTGCTGCTCTCCCAGCGTTGGACCCGACAAAGTCCGAACTGAGGATTGTAGATACCACCAGGGAGACTTCTGCTAACTTTGTTAACCACAAACACACGTGAGAGCCCCCAGCGGTGTGGGGAGGCAGCCAAATGGAACATGAAATACGGCCAGGGCTCTTTGATCACGTGCAAAGTCACTTTCAGCATTGTGAACATCTCTTTGTAGATGTTCCCTGCAAAATTTCTCTGCCATTCCTCAATATTTGAGTCCAGAACAAGCTCTAATGTCACATCAATGAATATTCCCTTTTCCTTGTTATGTTGCAGATCCGTCGTGTTCATCCCATTCATTTCAGTTCCACCCTTTCATTCTGTGCTTTAGTGGTCTTAAATGTAATGTGTGACTCCTCCTGTCTTGACATACGCAGGTGTTTGCCCTACACTTGACATCTTTCAGCCATGCTGAATCTCGAATGACTAAGCAGTGATCCATGTAAACGTCATGTCATCTCCAGTTTGATGGGATACCTTTTAAACACGGGAGGTGAAAAAGATAATCCTCTCCCTTCTTCCCTTCACCCGAAAGATAAATGACTCTATTTGTATTGTCTGGAAAATTAAAAAGCTTTTATTTAGCGCCACTATTTCAGAACAAGCACCTTTATGAAATACAGAGGCACTTCAGAAATGCAGAAGCATATTTTTGAACAAATGCAGATATTCTCAGCATCACTTTATGTATTTATTACGGCTCTTGCATTACGGTCTCAGAAGCTGATGTATTTATATTTTTCATGATGTCTCCAGCAGATGAGAGGGTATATGCTGCAGTTTTCCTTATGTACTTGGGAATGTAAGAAAAAGGCCTCTTATTTTAGCATGTATTTTATGTTGTCATTCTTCTTCTAGGTGGAATTGGTAGTAGATGAAGTTTCCCTCTTCTTTCCTAAACTCACGCAGGTGTTTCTCGAAGCACAGCTGAGCTCAGATCTGAATGCCGTGCGCTCAGAAAGCCTGAATCCACGCAGAACAGAAATAAAAGAACATTTGCACATCTAAGAAGTTTTGACAACACTTGTGGCCCCAATGCTGAATAATAGAGCATGATTTTGGCCATACCATTTCTAGCTTTTCCATGCTGATGTGATGGCTTGGAGCCTGCCTGGGTACCACATCGCTTTAGGGTGCTCAGGCATGAAGAATGATTCAGATTTCCATTTCCCAGCTGAGACTGGATGTGACCTATCCCACATACCTACCTATTCTGCTAACTGAGCTGCCGCCTCAGAAACCTCAGTTCCTGCAGATATATTTTAAAAACTCTCTTTAACCTTCAACACTTAGCAGAGATCTTTTTCTTTGGATTATGGTGATTTATACGTAACTTGGAGGTGGTGCCAAGTTGCATGGTTTGCATCAGAGTGCAAGCTGGTCATAACACAGTAAAACCTGTACTCAAGCCCCTTACAACCATCTCTGTCTTAGACTAATGTAGATTTGTAGAAATTAATTATGGTTTATGCTAATATGGATCTATAGAAATTAATAGGAGCTGCTTCTGATTTACACTAAAGAATCAAGTAAAGAATCACATTAAATTCACATAAATATAACCCAGTCTTAAAATTTTCACATTTTATCTTTCAAGGCTCTAGAGCATTTTCTTGCAAAGTGCCTGCTGTTAAACTTTTGAAGACAAATTGCCTTTACCCTATTGCTATTACCAATGAACTGTGGTAACTGCAAGTGAGAGTGTTTTGTATAGAATGAAGCCAGGATAAATGGAATTTTAATCCTAATGTGCTCAGAGATTTTCTCTAGGTCCAGGAGTAACTAGTTTAGTTTCTAACAGTTTCTGTGAAAAATGCATATAAATAAACTAAAACACTCTGAATTTGACCTACCAGACCTTTCTTTGGGTGTGAAATTCAGCCTACACTAAAAGTAGGATTTCCAAAGTGAAAGATGAGCCCATTTTAAGAACTTGTTGAAGTCATTATGCTGAAGTCCAAACGTCAAATTACTTTCTCCATGACTTCTACAACTTAATCAAACTCCAAGACCAGAGTTACCACCCTGGATGAGGGGCTAATTTGCACTCTCCTGGCCCTGTCTCTGCAGGAACCTGGTTGCTGCTCTCCTGCATGGGCACAGGAGCTCCAAGCTGTGGGCTGCCAACAGCTCCGGCCAGATAAGCCTGGAGCCTCCCTCCCTCAGCATGCTCAGCAAGCCCCAGAGCAAGGCTTGTGAACTGATTCTGCTTCCCTATATTTTTTTGCTGCCAGCCTGTTACTGAATTTTGAAAAACATCACAACTTGTTATTTTCCTATGGTTTGCAATCCAGCCTGCTGGCTTTCCATGCCTTCCCCAGCAGTTTGATCCATTGCTTGACTGCAATGTAAAGGTTGCTACCTTTATATGGTCAGAAGAACCATATGACTCTGCTGAGTACTTTTTAGTGCCTTTTATTATTTATTTTAATTTTTACAAGCTGATAGAGTTGGGGGTGTTCAGCCTGGAGAAGAGAAGGCTCCGGGAAGACCTTAGAGCACCTTCCAGTGCCTGAAGAGGCTCCAGGAAAGCTGGAGAGGGACTGGTGACAAGGGCATGGAGTGATGGGACGAGGGAGAATGGGTTCAAATTGAAAGAAGGGAGATTTAGATTGGGTATTAGGAAGAAATTCTTTGCTGTGAGAGTGGTGAGACACTGGCCCAGGGTGCCCAGAGAAGCTGTGGCTGCCCCTCCCTGGCAGTGTTCAAGGCCAGGTTGGATGGGGCTTGGAGCAACCTGGTCTGGTGGGAGGCGTCCCTGCCCATGGCAGGGGGTTGGGACTGGATGATCTTTAAGGTCCCTTCCAACCCAAACCATTCTGTGATTCTATGATTAATATATTATATCACCTAGGCAGTGTGGCTGAGTCAGTGGAACAAAGGACAGCCAGAACACTTGGGTCTTACTTTGTCCATTGCAGGGCTTCAAGCGTGCCATTTTCTTCTCCTTTCTTGACCATTGATTCTGCCCAGCTGGGTCAGACTGAGAAACACTGGCACAGCAGGAGCAGATATTTTAGCCCAGGCTGCTTTGGTGCTCCTTGCTGGCTGGTACCAAGTTCACTGAAACAAGTGGGCTGCTGCAAGAAAATCCACACTGTTGGCTGTGCAGAGGATGTTTAATACCCACACTAGCAGCTGCCAGGGTGGCATGAGCTCCTGCAACACGTGCTGATGTTGTGTCTGGGCTTTCTTGTGCTCCAAACCCAGCAGGCATGTCACTAACTCTATCAATTAAAGCGTTTGCTGCTATATAATTCAGCTGAGTGCTAGGAGAGC
Organism: Aegotheles bennettii; assembly: GCA_013398125.1. NCBI lineage: Eukaryota > Metazoa > Chordata > Aves > Caprimulgiformes > Aegothelidae > Aegotheles > Aegotheles bennettii. The sequence goes on from VZRW01010830.1 coordinate 198,170, forward strand.
CTTGTTCTCACTGGGGTGTAACAAGAGTAATTATAATAATGATTCACCCATTCCTCACGACCGTATTTTCTCTTAGCAACGGCTCTGAGCACCACAAGAAATGTGATCAAAGTGGAAAGAAAATTCTCTTTGATGCAAAGGAGTTTTTGTTGCTGTTTTGGTTAGGGAGGGCAAGCAGGGGAGGCTGTCAATGCAGCCAGTTAATGACAAACAGGGGATAAAGCTCCACAGGGATTAGCCAAGTCTGAATGCAAGTCAAGTGGTCTGATTCTGTAATTTCAACCAAGTAGCAAAGCAACCTACAGGCTTTTTAGTGTTTAGGTTGCCACAAAGAAGCTTTGCTGTCATCTCCGAAACACTTTCTCAATAAGAAATTTCCTGGAACACCAAGGTCTTATTTCTTGTGGGAGGTTAAGTCATTGCATTATCTCCTCAGGTGAAAATTCATTATGCTCATCTTCTATGTGTGTTTGAACAGCTTCTTCCTGCACAACAGGCTACTGTCTCTCCCTTAGGCAGTAACAGCATCAAGTGGTGTTCAGTGCTACTTATCTTGCTCACCTGCCAATTAGCTATAAACTGGAAGAAGCATTGTACCCAAAAAGAAAAAAAAAGGAAAAAAAAAAAAAGAAGCTGGATCAGTTTCAAGTTTAATTACTCCAAAAGAATTCAATATATTATTGCCTCAAAAAAAAAAATAATCAAAAAAATCCAAACCTTTAATCCTCTTTGAAGATGTTTCTTACTGATATAGCCCATCACATATTTTTAACACTGGTGACAATACTTAGAGAGATCATATCCCATGTTCAGTTAAGCCAGGAAATGCATTTGATTCTTCTACTATAATACTCACAGCAGCTTAGCAAATGCAGCCTCTTCACCCCTTGTAAACCATCACATTGATGGCACTTGGTTAAATGCTGTGTAATAAATGGAATAGCTGTAAATTAATTTAATGTGTTTGTGTCTATGCGGTATAACACATTCACCTTGCATATATGAATTTATTATTCAAGCATTGCCTTTTTAGTAAAGCTGTTAGGGTCCTTAAAGGGTTTCCACACTATTTTTTGTGTCTCATGACTCTGAGACTAAACTTGATCCCCAGGGAGGGAGCGCAGGTGAGGTTCACCCCTGTCCTCAGAGCACAGCCCGCAGGGACAAGGGAACATTCAGGCACTGAGGCTAATCCTGTCCCAGGGGCTTGGATCAGATGGGGCTGGGGAGCACAGGGGCTGGTTGAACAATCACAGGAAGAAAATGCCCTTGATTCAGTCTGCTCTAATAGATGATGCTTGAACCAGGAGAAACAAAAGTGCTATGTGGTTAAAATAAGCAAGGGAAAGAAGAAGAATGAGGTTTTTATTCTTACGGAGTTTGAAAGCACCCACGAGCCATGGACAACTAAAGGCATTTTTCTTACTTGCAAGCTTTTAGGGTGGCTTTGTGCTATGGGTCTGAGCAGATCACTTGAACTTGAGCCCACTCTGGTTGTGACAGGGCTCAGGTAGCCCTACCGGTGGGCTGGGCTGCCCACGATGGCAGTGTGTGTGCATGGCATCCCTTTGGGAGGGTTCAGCAGGGGAAACCTCCACCTGTGGAAATGCAGCCATATATTCCTATAGCACAGATATCTATTTATGTATTTATCTATTTATCTATTTATCTATATATTTATTTATATTTATTTATAGTCCTATAGCATAGATTTCATGACCTTGCCTGAGTGCCTGCAAGCCAAAGCTGAGGCGACCTCCCCTAACCTCCCCTTTGCTCCCATGCCTAGCATACAGCACTATTATAAGTGTTAAGGATATAAAATCTGGTTTTCAAGAGTAACCAAACACTCATGAAGGGATTTAGCTCTAGTAAAGTTTTTGGCAGATTTCAAAAGAACCCTCCAAGTATCGTCAAAGTTTTGAATAATGATTTGTTTTTCATACAGTTAATTTTGCTTTCCCTGTAAATCAAGTACTAATCTGAGGGCTACAGAGACTGAGTTCCTGAATTACTGAGAATCTGAGTTTGCTGCAAATTATTAAAAAGCTNCAGTTTCAAGTTTAATTACTCCAAAAGAATTCAATATATTATTGCCTCAAAAAAAAAATAATCAAAAAAATCCAAACCTTTAATCCTCTTTGAAGATGTTTCTTACTGATATAGCCCATCACATATTTTTAACACTGGTGACAATACTTAGAGAGATCATATCCCATGTTCAGTTAAGCCAGGAAATGCATTTGATTCTTCTACTATAATACTCACAGCAGCTTAGCAAATGCAGCCTCTTCACCCCTTGTAAACCATCACATTGATGGCACTTGGTTAAATGCTGTGTAATAAATGGAATAGCTGTAAATTAATTTAATGTGTTTGTGTCTATGCGGTATAACACATTCACCTTGCATATATGAATTTATTATTCAAGCATTGCCTTTTTAGTAAAGCTGTTAGGGTCCTTAAAGGGTTTCCACACTATTTTTTGTGTCTCATGACTCTGAGACTAAACTTGATCCCCAGGGAGGGAGCGCAGGTGAGGTTCACCCCTGTCCTCAGAGCACAGCCCGCAGGGACAAGGGAACATTCAGGCACTGAGGCTAATCCTGTCCCAGGGGCTTGGATCAGATGGGGCTGGGGAGCACAGGGGCTGGTTGAACAATCACAGGAAGAAAATGCCCTTGATTCAGTCTGCTCTAATAGATGATGCTTGAACCAGGAGAAACAAAAGTGCTATGTGGTTAAAATAAGCAAGGGAAAGAAGAAGAATGAGGTTTTTATTCTTACGGAGTTTGAAAGCACCCATGAGCCATGGACAACTAAAGGCATTTTTCTTACTTGCAAGCTTTTAGGGTGGCTTTGTGCTATGGGTCTGAGCAGATCACTTGAACTTGAGCCCACTCTGGTTGTGACAGGGCTCAGGTAGCCCTACCGGTGGGCTGGGCTGCCCACGATGGCAGTGTGTGTGCATGGCATCCCTTTGGGAGGGTTCAGCAGGGGAAACCTCCACCTGTGGAAATGCAGCCATATATTCCTATAGCACAGATATATATTTATGTATTTATCTATTTATCTATTTATATATATATTTATTTATATTTATTTATATTCCTATAGCATAGATTTCATGACCTTGCCTGAGTACCTGCAAGCCAAAGCTGAGGCGACCTCCCCTAACCTCCCCTTTGCTCCCATGCCTAGCATACAGCACTATTATAAGTGTTAAGGATATAAAATCTGGTTTTCAAGAGTAACCAAACACTCATGAAGGGATTTAGCTCTAGTAAAGTTTTTGGCAGATTTCAAAAGAACCCTCCAAGTATCGTCAAAGTTTTGAATAATGATTTGTTTTTCATACAGTTAATTTTGCTTTCCCTGTAAATCAAGTACTAATCTGAGGGCTACAGAGACTGAGTTCCTGAATTACTGAGAATCTGCCCATTTTTTGTCAAACCTTTAAGCTGTAAAATTCCTTTAAGCATTTCCCATAACTGAAAAAGGACTGATTTTGTTTCATTTTAAAACTGAGCCAATTCTTTGTTCTCATCAGATTTACAAAACAAGACTGTTTTCAACATAAACTACTCAGCAGTAAAGGTCCTTACTGGCTGACATAGTTTCATGTTGCCTTCTTAATATGTACCCCTTTTTTTAAAAAAATGAACTGTTGAAACTTACATTCCTCAACAGATGTATTCTCAAAAAAATCAAGCAATTAGGAACAAAAAGGTGCAATTTTAATTTTTAAAATGTGACAGTTGAAAATTGAATATACACTACCATGCAATCTATTAGTTTTGTATTTTATTATGCACTGACCTATAATAGAGAATAATGCTGCATTATTTTGGACAAAGACACGGTCATAGTAGAGCTGTTTATTTTAACTCTTTCTGAGTGTTCATTTCTGGATTCCTGAGTATTACAATGCATACAAGTACAGTTTTGGAGCTGAATTTATATTGTTAAAACTACTCAGAGTTCCTGATTTAATATTTCTCAGTTAGGTGGCTGTGGGATGAAAATCAGCCAAATAATAAACCTGAACTTTTACATTAGTCTGAGCCTAAATGTACAATGTCTAGAAGATTTAATATTAACCTTCAGCACAGCACTGCTGGTTCACCCGGGCAGTATTGGACAGACCAAAGATTGGAGCCACAGACAAGAGTCTCCTTCCAAAGGACCTTTGCTGCCGGCTCCCGACAATAGCTAATTCATCCAGCGGTGGTTGCTCGTTAATGATGACGCAGAAATTGGGATCTGAAGGAAAAGTGCTGAAAACCGACTACTCAGGCACTTTTTAAGCGGTTTAAGGCAGCCCTCTAGAGCCAGGAGAGAGCAGTGCACTGGGGATGCCAACCTGCAGAAACCGCTGCGGGCTGGTTGGCTGCTTTCAGGCTGTTTTGAGGTTGTTATTTTTTTTTTTTTAGTGGTTTCTGGTTTTTTGCTTTTTTTTTTTAAAG
>VZRW01010830.1:208297-359518 GCA_013398125.1 Aegotheles bennettii
CGCGCATCCCCCGCCCGGCGCATCCCCCGCCCTGCCCGGCGCTCTCAGCCCCGTCCTGCTCACAAGGTCGCTAAATGACCTCCGAGAGAGACACGACCAGGCAGCTTCGAGAGAAAGTGTCCCTGGTGTTTTGCACACCAAGGAACAAACGCTGGGACATTTTCTAGCTGCTCTTGCTGGCACGAAGGAGGACGGCTGGCATCAGGCTCTAAAGTTGAATCACAGAATAACAGTGTTGTTTCTGTTGGAGAAGACCTTTAAGATCATCAAGTCCAACTGTTAACCCATCACTGCCAAGGCCACCACCAAACCATGGCCTTCAGCACTACATCTACATGGCTTTTAAATCCTTCCAGGGATGGGGACTCCACCACTGCCCTGGGCAGCCTGTGCCAGGGCCTGACAGCCCTTTCAGGGAAGGAATTGTTCCCAATATCCAATCTAAACCTTCCCTGGCACAACCTGAGGCCATTTCCTCTTGTTCTATCACTTGTAACTTGGGAGAAGAGACCAAACCCCACCTCACTCCAACCTCCTTTCAGGGAGTCATAGAGAGCAGAAGGTCTTCCTTCAGCATCCTTTTCTCCAGGTTGAACAACCCCAGTTCCCTCAGCTGCCTTTCCTAAGACTCGTGCTCTGTATCTCTCACCAGCTTCATTGCCCTTCTCTGGACATGCTCCAGCCCCTCAATGTCTTTTGTGTCACGAGGGACCCAAAACTGAACCCAGGATTTGAGGTGCAGCCTCACCAGTGCCAAGCACAGGGTGATGGATAATCACTGCCCTGGTCCTGCTGTCCACACTCTGGCTGATACAAACCAGGATGCTGTTGGCCTTCTTGGCCACCTGGGCACAGTGCTGGCTCATATTCAGCCACTATTGACCAACACCCCCAGGTCTTTTTCCACTGGGCAGTTTCCAGCCACTATTCCCAGCCCTGTAGCATTGGGTTGTTGTGACACAAGTGCAGGACTCAGCACTTGGCCTTGTTGAACCTCATACAATTGGTCATCCTCTATGGTCATTTGCCTCCTGTCTTGACACTGGTCCAACCCCTGTGTTCAGGAGGTCCTGATGAATGCACAGATAGAGCTTTCAGACAAATTGAGACTCTGCTCTGCCCACAGCTATCCAGAAGGTATAAGTACAACTCAGGAAAAACTTGCTTTTTCTCCTGAAAGGTTTGTTTCTGCTGTAGAAGCCCGAAGGCTACTTCCTACTGCTGTTACAGGCTGCTGCTTTTATGAGTTATGGGCTCTGCTGAGGCCACAATGCCACAGAGTAGATTAAACGGAAAAAAATTGTTCTCTATAGTCCTACTTCCAGCTCCAGGGGTACCTGTGTGTGCTGGGGGGAGTGAAAGGACAGGCACTGGCATGGTTAAATCACGGTTGGGTCAATCAATGCCTTTGAGAGTCTGGGAGTGATTATTTAATGCTTCCGTATAAAGCAAAGAGTAAGGGCAGGGGATTGAATATCCATAATGATGTGACATATGTCTGTCTGTGGGCACAGAAGGTGCCATGGGGTAGCATAGCCTCCACACCACCCACTCTTTGCTGAAAATGTGCCCTGGATTCAAACCAAACTGCTGGGGCAAGTGTGGAGAAGACGTGTCACCCACCAAGAGAGGAAAAATGATAGAGATGTTCATGAAGGAAGACAAAGTCAACAGCATAGGTTTGCACCCTGGATTTGGAGCTGGAAGCCTGTCTCTAAGGGCTGTTAGGGGTATTCCCAAAATATTGGAGTTGCTTTTTGCCCTCTTTCAACACAGATCTGAAGGACATAGCAGCACAGTCAGGGTAGGAACGGTCTGTGATAAACTTTGTGGCTGCTTCACTCTGCATGAGATAAGTAGGGTCAAGCTTCACCAATACTGGGGTGATGGATCAATAAATGGCATTCTTCCTCTGCTGTTAAATGTCATGTCTCAGTCAAGCTCCTGCTCTAAGCTGCCAGGATTCCTGATTGATCTTCTAACACAGTTTTCCCAAGATGGCAGTCTCCATTCCCAAGTTTCCCACAGGACACATACATCCACTGCATAATGTATTTGCAGTTACTGAATTACAGAGACGTAAAAAAGTGTATTTTAAATAAAATGGGCTTTATAAATTACCTCAATTATGCTCGTTTTCAATGTCTTTTATATTACACTTCACCATGACTTCACAAAAAATCCTGACAACTGCTTTCATTTGGTAGATGATTTACAGCAATACACCCTGCAGCAACTGCTGTGTTCCTGGGGTTACGTCTCTCACAATTTTTTGTCTGCTCTTTATTGCTTCTGTGCAATTATATCTTCTGTACGAGAGGATAACGGAGTGAGATATAACCTTAGGAATGTTCCTGTGATTACTTGCGATGGCTAAAACACGCTAAAGGGGATTTTTCAGCATTAGGAAATTCTCTAGCAACTTGCAGGAAGAATGAAGCTCTTCGAAGGAAGCTCTTCGAGCTGAGTGGCTGAGGCCATAAATATATATTCACCTAAAGGTTCTGATGGTTGAGAAATACCATGGGTGTACAGCTGAAAGTACCTGGATCCCACATTTAGTGGCAGACTTGGGAACCAGTCTGGAGGTTTTTCTTGGGAATTTGGCATCAGAAGCAGGTAACTAAGGGTGGCACAGGTAAGGGCTGTAGGACCAGCAGTAGGCAGGGACTGTGGTCGTGCAGTATCAACTGACATCCGTATCCTTGACCCACAGTACATAAATACACTCAACACAACAGATCACTCTCTTCCCAGCCCTCTGGATAAGATGCAACTTCATTGTTGCAATGACAGTACATTCCTCAGATTTCATCTCATTATTTTCCAGAATTGGTTATGAACATGATTTTTTACTTTCTCCATTATTCAAACTTGCCGAAACACCTTTTTTTCCCAGCAAATATTCAGAATCTATTCTTGTTTACTCACAAAAAGCAGGTCACATTTTGCTCGTTTGTCTTCTCCTTCACTCTCCTTATGAGACATAGTTTGGGCCCAGAATTTCTAAATGAAAATAAATCTTATACCCTAGAAAAATGCATGCAAAGCAGGGCTTTTTTGGAATAGCAACATGTGTGGCTTTTTTTCCCAGGCAATATTGGACCAAAGCAACTGCACACACATTTCTACTACCCACACAGGCCATCAGTGAAATTACTTGTAGTATATAGTTCAGAATCCTTCCCTTAAGCAGTTGCTTGTATCTAATAGCTTCCTGATTAAATAGTTTACCATGATTTCATGTTTTTATAATTTTCCTAATTAGTTCAGTTGTTAAACTTAACAATGCGCTGTCAAGATCAGTTGGAAGATTTAAGATGTGCTTTAGAGACACCTTGTCCTATGGCTATACTAATGTGTCTCCAGCATCAGCAGATGAAATGGCAGTGGCTTCAGTGAGTTTCCAGAGGGCTGAAAAAAGAGAATACCCAGAACAATGTCTGAAACATCAATTAAAATCTCTTTTTGAGGGCAGCCTGTGAAAAATGACTATTTTCGTAAACAAGGCTTTTGAGATCCAACAATGATGTACTTGGCATGAGCTAAGAAGAGAAACTGTTACAAAACAAAAGGAACAGGCAAGAGTTATGACTCCTCTTTTCCCCTTGAATGCCAATGTTTGTTTCAGAAGTGGACTGCCCATTCCAATCTCCAATATGAGGTTGTCCATGGGCATATGAAAACCAGATTGAACAGGCTAGACGCTATCATTTATTAACCTCCTGTGATTTTCCCCACCTAACAACAATAGGTAATTGTTAGAACAGGTTTATAGCTCCAAAAACTGGTGTGCTGAGAGGTAAGCTTTGCCAGTCACTGTACCTTATAGGGTTTATTGCTGGTGGTGAGATTTGTTTTCTCAGATGTGTCTTTCCTGATTTTATGTTTGCTGAAAAGAAAGTAATTAGATCTATGAGTTCTGGCTTTTCTGTTATTCAAATGAATGGTGACTAATCCAGCTAGTCATAGGCTGATTATAAGGTTTGTTTTCCAGACCCTTTACCAGCCTTGTTGTCCTTCTTTGGACCTGCTCCAGCACCTCAATGTCTCGAGGTGCCTAAAAATGAACACAGTACTCGAGGTGTGGCCTCAGCAGTGCCAAATACAGGGGTATGATCCCTGCCCTGTTCCTTCTGGCCACACTATATAATCCAGGATGCTGTTGGCCTTCTTGGCCACCTGGGCACACTGCTGGCTGTTGATCAATACCCCAAGGTCTCTTTCTGCTGGGCAGTTTTCCAGCCTCTCTTCCCAAGCCTGTAGCATTGCATGGGGTTGTTGTGACACAAGTGCAGGACCCAGCACTTGGCCTTGTTGAAGCTCATGCGATTGGGCTCACAGCCCATCAATCCAGCTTGCCCAGGTCCCTCTGCAGAGCCTTCCTACCTTCAAGCAGACCAGCACTCCTGCCCAACTTTGTGTCCACTGCAAACTTACTGAGGGTGTACTCGATCCCCTCACTGAGATCATTGGTATTAAACAGGAGTGGCTTCAGCACTGAACCCTGGGGAACATCACTCGTGGCTTTACTCCATTCACCACCACTCTTTGACATGGCTGTTCTACAACTAGTCCTACTGATAAAGACTGAGGTGAAGAAGGCATTAAGTACTTCAGCCTTTTCCTCATCCTTGGTCACTACGTTTCCCCCTGCATCCAATAAAGTTTCTTGTTCTTCTGTGCTGAGGTGCGCAAGACTCTGAAGTCCTTAGATAAACCTGGGATAGACAGTAAAAAAAAAGCTAAAAAAAAGATACACGTGTAAAGCATAATTTGTTATGGTCAAAACTACCTCTAAGCAGATGTCATTGAGAATCTGAACATATTAATTTTCTGAAGAGTAGGATGTAATAAGCAACTCGCTGTAATTAAACACAGTAACACTGTGAGTTTAATGAGTCTTTAAATCAAAGGTGCACAAGCTACTCGCAGCGGGATTAATATTCAAATAAAGTTGCAGAACGTGCTGGATGAGGCGCCAGGCTTAACCAGAAGAATAATTGTGTTAGAAAGCAGTATTGGGGAAAAATATAGTTTATGAGGAATGGAAAAACAAAAGCCTAATAAGAAAAAGTTCCGCCTGCTAGATGTCATTAAGTAAGGGAACAAAATGAGAAGTGACAGAAGTCAAATTTTTGGGAAGCATTTTAATGCAAACAGCAAAAGCTTGTTTAGGCAGATAGCTATCAAAAGGCAAGAAGATGGATTGTTGTGCAGAAAGGCAATTTTAGAGGCTGGAGATAATCCTTATAAGGCCCAAACTTAATGGAAGTGCTTCATTTTTTTAGACATCAAGACAACAAGCACTGCAGGAAAAAATAAAGTAAGAAAGCGAATGACGGTATGAAAATGGAAATTACAGCATCAAACTGCTTCATAAATGCAAATTGTATAAAACAATCTGCATCAGAGAAAGCCACAGAAACTAGCCACGAGAAATGACATCTGACACCAAGTATTTCTAAGAAATATATCGAATTACAGGCTGACAACCACAGATAAGAAAATAGCAAATAAAATATAATGAGGAAAGGGAAAGATGTAGTGAACTTAACTTTTCCTTTAATGCCACTGAGGAAAAAACATGTCTATTTTCATTTTAACATATGGCATAATGCTTGAAACAAAGCAGCAAATCACATTACTAAGCACTGTAGTGTGCTGTGTCGTTGGATGGGCTATATGTTGCAGTACATGAGGATGTGAAAATAACTTTACAGATGGCAATATTCCTATAGGCTGCCACAGCAAAAGATCAGCACACAGTTTCTTTACACAGCTAAAAATCTCAAATATTCACTAACAATTTTTATTGTTGTCCAGGTATGAAGCATCTGCAGAGCCCAGCAGATCTCTCTCTTGCACAGCATGTGTCCTCTCTTGGAAATGAGCATGAGCTGTGATTCCAGCTGAGTGCACAAATACATAGAATCATAGAATCATCAAGGTTGGAAGAGACCTTAAAGATCACGCAGTCCAACTGCCTACATGGTTAAGCTCTCATGGAGATGATGAAGTCCTTTGAGCAAGCTTGCTGGTAGCGTGGATGAACAAAATACAAATGCCACACGAATCTTAATAAAAATGATGAAACTAGCACCAGTTCCTGCCAGTATAAACACATGACAATTTTAAGCTGATCTTTCTCATGCTCATTGTAACTGTAGGGGAAGATGGAAGTCAATGGAGTCATGGAGTGAACTATTACTCATCATGGCCATTGTAAATGATTTCCCCAGAGGCTGTAATTTCTTTGAGGAACTTGCTCATTCTAACTCATTTCACACACTAATTATGCCTATAATTTATTCTGCAGATATCTGCACTTCTATGGTTTGCTTTTGGTCCTGACTAATAGCCCTCTGGGGTGGCATGTCTCCCTGAATGTCCCGATGGGGACTCCGGGGCCTGTCCAGGTCCTGCTGAACAGGAGCAGCACAGTGCTTGGTAGGACTGTGCTTGGGGTATCAGCTCCTCTGTTCTGAGAGGGCAGTCCTCTGGTGGACAGGAGACATTATAGTATGGATTTTGCATCTAGCACCAAAGGATCAGTTGTCCCAAGAAAGTCATTCCAAGATGACCTCGAGTACCTCTTACATATTTTTCAGGAAGCCAGTGGAGACCAGATGACTCACCAGGGAACCAGTGCAGCAGAACAGAGATTTTTGGGAATGCATTCTCTTTTTTTGAGAAGAGGCCAACATTGAGTCATTTCACTGTAATTTCCTGAAATGAGGGTGCAGAAGAGGTGGCCTTTGGTGCTTTTCTGCATGCTGCTGCAGCAATCACTGCTGCCCACTGGGCTTCTTCCTGGACATTATTGCGTTTAAAATGGTTTTCTTCAATTTCACAAAGCAGTGTGACCCAATGGTGGTGGGACAGGGTGTCTGGTGTGCTCCGGGCATGCCTGACAGCACACGGGCACTTACTGAGCTTTAGCAGACAATTAGATACTGAGAAGCCAGGGGCAGATCCCTGCATCCTAGTACCACCCCAAAGACCCTCTTGGTCACACAGGGAGATGGCCAGATAGGGTATGAGCTCTGAGAGCAGAAGGTTTTCATCTTGCTGCTTGAGTTTTAGGTGCCAAATTCCTCCTAAACTCTTCTTTAGGTTATTTAATCTTTTATTTATAGTTTTCAGCCTCTCTCTGCCTCAGTTCACCTGTAAAATATTTTTGTCCTGAGGCCGAAAACCTTTTGGAAGCAAGTCCCTGTTGCCTTTGATTTGCAGAGAAATTAGTAGAGCAGGGCCTTGAGAGGATTTCACAACTTCTTGGTATGAGCTATGCTGGGCAGACTGGGTCAGAAACACTGTTGCCTTCCCTTTGTGTAATGTGAGTGTAAAATGGTACCAAACCAGAACATAAGAAATGGTGTGGAGGATTACTTTGTAATGAATGGCTTGCTAACAGGGTAAAAAATGCCCTTTGCTAATTAGAAACATATAAATAAAATATTAAATTTAAATTAAAATAATAAATATTTAAATTTAAAAATTAAAATAATAAATAAAATATTTTACAGTAGGGGAATTTTGCATAAGAATCTCCCAATCGTGTAAGAAACACAAAAAAGAAGGGAAATAGGTAAGACTGAGCATTCAGGACAGACCTGCATGAGGAGATAAGCTTGTTTGAGAGAATTAAAATCACAATTTGTTCAATGTAACCAGACAGTGAGTATGCACTCTCTGGCTATTTATAACTCACAAATAAGGCAAGCAGACAGCTGATATAGCCAGAGGCCAGCAGTAGCAGAGCAACACAGCTTTATGAGCAAGCCTAGGTGGACATGTCATTTGATATATCCATGTGTGAAAGTATTTTGATCATCTGCACACTCAAAAAGGTCACGGAAGCTTTAAATATGAAATTAAATAAAATTAAAGCTTACTGAAGATAGCCAGATCCCTCGGGCACTTGGAGTCTCTCAGTGGTTTAAACAATGGTTACAGAGAGAAGTCGGATAATCACAGGGGACCTCAGTCTATATGAAAAAATTCAACATAGGCAGCTTTACAATAGCTAGAAAAAGAAACATCATTTAGAAACATATGGCAATTATCAAGCAATAGAGAGTAATAGCTGCTTAATTATAAACTACTGCATGTAGACTTTCTGACACAGGAATTTAAAAATAATTAAAACCAATTAAAATGCTGCAATCAAAATAATTAGACAGGATCATGCTATCTCAGTTCCATTGACCAGTTGATCCCATCAGCTGGGTAATTAGTCAGCATTAACCAGTTAAGCTCCAGAAGAGGTGTTAGTTGGTTTAATACACTTATATTTATGTCTTGCAGAGATGGCTTTGGGTTGAAAAATTCAATAAAACAATTTACATTTCAGGTATTTCAGTTTACTCTTTGCTGTGCCAGTTTACTCTTGGCTGGAAATATTAACAGTGATGAGCCATAGTCTGACTTTTTGCTGAAGCCCCAGAGAGGCTGTAACAGTCCCTGGGTTGGCTGCACATCCCACGAGGGCCCCAGCAGCATTAACACACTCATCTTTTGCTGTCAAAGTGGATTTTTTCCATCTCTTTTTTATTTTGGCAAGTTTGTCTTCAGTTAATAACTTTCTTATATATATATATTTTACTAAAGCAATTTCTAAATGGAGCCCATGGTTTAGGTGTCATTGTTCATATTCTTCATTAAAAAGAAATAGATCAGTGGAAAGAAAATTTAACCACTACCAGTGATAGTGGTAGAAAATTTAACTACTACCAGTGACAGCTGTTTTTGAAAACAGAGAAAAAAAATCACTTTCTTCCCTTGAATGCTTGCAGTCCAAAATTTTCCAGAAATGCAAAATAAGGAGAAAAAGAGAACTATGTAGTAATTTTGTGGGTTTTGCTATGGTACAACACTAGCTGTAATCATGCCTCAGACAACTCTGGCTGTTAAAAGATTCCCTTGTGCTTGGGAACCTGTAGCTGACAGGATCAGCTGGGAAGGGACAGGGTGGGCATCCTTAAAGATACTTTTTCTTAATTTTCTTTGAGAAGGGTTTCCTCCAGAACCAAGTCAATATTAACTGAATTGTTAGATTATTTTAAAATAACTGGAATGACCTCCATGGTCTGTGTGCAACTTCGTGTTTAAGTTCTTGATGGAGTTCATTAAAAGCATATGACTACCAATTCATTATCACTTTATTTCCTCCCACAGAATATGTTGTTCAAATGTCCTCCATCTCTGCACATCACAGTGGGAAGCCAAGGAACGTGGAAATGTGAGGCTATGTAACACATCACCATAGTGAGCTATTTTACTGAAATTAGGTGGGCATAGTAGAGGAGAACAACAGACTAGCTCACCTTGGACTTCCCTACCCTCTCTATTAACCTGTCGAGGGTCCTTAGAATAAGTCCCAAATTATTGTTGACAATGTTTGAAATTTAAAGCACCTTGAGAAAAGATAATAAACTACAATTTGTAGGGGATAATTGTGGCAGCCTCTTGCCTTGTTCAGTCAAAATAAAGAGCTGAGAAGACAGCAGAGAAACCTTGATCCTTCTGGTATGGAATAGTCCTGTGAGTACAAGCAAGGTATTGCAGGAACACAGATCACAAATGATTTATTCTGTGGTTCCTAATATAAATTCACATTGCGTATATTTTCAGAATAGGGTTAATGATTTTCTTGTTTTTCTATATTGGTTTTTGTATTAACAATCCTGCTCACCACTTCCCATCATCTAGGTGATTTTTATCTTGGGAAAGGCAGAAGCAAGGCTGAGCTCTGACAAAATCAAAAGTGAGCGTTTGAGTGAGCATTTGAATTTGTCTTACACTCCAAACACATGGACAGCAAGAATACAACTGTGTATTTCTACAAACGCTGTTAAGAGAGAGAGAGCAGAAAACCTTAGCATAGAAGGCAAAGATTTTGTGTTCCTTCATTTCCCCTCGTGCTGGAGGGGAAACTTCCTTCCTCCAGCCTGCTGCCAAGGGTCACCCAGCTTGTGGCACTGGATGCTTCTGCATGGACCTCTGTGCTCTTTACCCTCTTCTACAGCAATGTGAAATGAAACTCTTCTCATGGCATCACTGTTAGGGAAAACTGTTGTGATTACAAAATTGGGAGAAAATCAATTTCAGCCATAAAACATAACCTTTCCCTGTGCCTTTTAAACTTAACAATGTAAAAGAGTACAAAGCCCAGTCAAGAACGTGATAATTCTTATTTCCTTTGCAGCTTTTGATCTGAGTTCTGTTGGGGAACATCACAAAGTTTTTACATTTTTAAGTGCTCCTAGGAGAAAAATTTTCCAAATCTCAGAATGTCCATTTGAATGACAAAATAGATTTCAATTTATCCAATGCATATTAAGGACTTAATGAGGAAGAGTTTCCTGTTTGTTGATTGAAAAAGCAGTTTTACTGTCTAGAAACAAAGCATTTCAGCCTGCATGGGTTTTGCAAGACTTGTAAATACACAAGGATGGTTTAGTCTTAAAAATGTAGGCAACAATGCAGAGAGTGAGTGCAAAACAAGTTGGAGAAGTGTACAATGTCACTCCACAAGTAATACTTTGAAGGAGTAGAGTGTTATTACCCATTTTAATGTTTCATTAATTATTAGAAAATATAAATTTCCAATTACCTTTCCTAAAACAGCAGCCATCTGTTTTTCTAGTCTGAGTTATTCTTGCTTATCATTTGTCTTCTTAAAAATAGGAATAAAACCAGGACATGTTCTTAAAATCACAAGTCTTTTGAATTGTTCCATTTGCAATTTCTTTAGAGTAAATATATTCATTCAAATTAATTCAGTTTCTTTCTTTTTTTGGAACAACTGATGCAATACTACTGGAAAATATTTATTCCCTTGGCTAAGGGCAGTGTCCATACCTTCTTCAATGTACGTTGCTATTTTGTCAATGGTAAGCCATAATATTTTCAACATAAAAAGAGTGGTTGCTATACACCATGCTGCATAAGCAGGCAAGAAAATAAACCCGTTCATTCAGAGGCAAAAGAAGAGGTGGGGTTGGAAGAAGGTTTCCAGCCCTCTGAGCCAAATATTCTTCTGCTTAGGCCAAAAAAGCCCCAAAGAGAAGCAGTCGTCTTCTGCATCACCCACTACTACTTGTCAAAATAAATTATGTGTTATGTATTCAGGAGGAAAGAATAACCAAGCCATTGCAAAGAGCTCGGGCTAATTTTAACTCTGTTAAACAGAGTTAATTAATCTCCCTCAGAAAAATACAAGTCACCAGCTTACTATTTTTTTTTCTAAGCTTTTTATAACTTTGTAAGAGGAAAAATTCCAGAAAAGCAATCCATAACTGCAGATGCAGCTGCCTAAAACATGGAGAAAATCATTCATTTCTATGTGCCTCTGACATTTTCTTGGGTGAGAAAGAAAGATCTTTAAGCTTCACAGCACAAGTATCAAGACTCTAGGATCTACATATTTCGGTGATAGACTCATTGTGTGTTTCACTCTGTGAGATGAAGCAGAAGAACCAGGACAGTCTTTTTGGCCCATCCTTTATGTGTTGGTAAATTTTTTCAAGAGCAATGGTCTGTCTGCTTGCAAGTCTAAAAATTGCCCTGCATGTACTGTCAAGACATTTTTGCTGCTTTGTAGTGCCAATTCAAGAGATATTAAAATTCCATCTACTTGCATAGCACAACTCAGTGGTGCAAGCAAGGAAGAATTGGTAAAAAAAAAAGACACAGAACTGTGTTTTTTATGTTGGGCACTTTCTGGTTGCCTTCAAACTTACTGTAACTAGAAGTACAGAATGTGTTATACAGATAAATGGAAAAATTTAATACTAGACCTATTTGCAGCCTGGATCTACCCGTGGATTTCCATTTTTACAATGGAACCAGTTTTTTACGAACCAGTCTACAGACTACATCATCCTTGGAGAGTCCTTACTCCTTGGAATAAGAGCTCCATGAGAGTGTAAACCAGGGGAATAATTTTGTGCAGTATCTACAGAGGACTAGAAGGGTCCATGAGTTAAAATTTGCACTCCAGCTTATGCCAGATTCCTGGGCTGTTGGCCTGTACACATCTAGACACCTCAAGAGCTGAATGAAAAGGACCAGAGCTGCAGTGAGTTGTGCAAATCAGCTTGCTGCTCTTCCAGGCTTGAAACAAGGGAGACAGTGAAAATATCACTTACTCCCTAGAAGTCTGCATGCATATGGAAGAGCTGGGCTCACGTCCAGAGAGACTGAAATGGGAGTCTCCAGACAAAAGAGAGCTGGAGTGCAGCAACTCCTCAGAATTAAAGAAACTGCACAAATGCGTGACCTAGACCACGCTTGGTGATGTGAAGTATCCCACAGACAGCTTGTTGCTGCTGTGTGGATGTAAGCACCTGCTACCCCACGCTGCTGGGCTCCTTGGTGTTTGCCTGGACCACAGTCAGGGTGGTTATTGCCTCCTCTTTCCCACTGAGCTGCCCTGGCCCAGTTGGGAACTGGGAACACAAGGTAGAGCCCCCAGCACATGGGTGGGACAGAGGGGTGAGTGCCAAGAACTTGAGTTCTAGGGACTTCTAACAATAATTTCTTACTGCAAAGCCCAATTGTACACATTGCTTTCTCCTCCCTGCCACCTTTGACCCACAAAGAGCCTTCAGAAACACTTTCTGTGGAAATAGTCAGGAAAATACTTAGTGATACAAGAGTTTATCAGAGGTTTGGGTTTTTTTTTTGTAAAAACATTCTCATAAATAAATAATGGTCACTTGCACAGATATTCACGGACACTGTATAGGAGGAATTACAAAGGTAGCCTAGAGGAAAATGCTATTTTTATTCAGGTGAGTATTTTTACAAAATGCACACATCTGCCATTGTGCTTGTATATACATATACATGTACATATACATACTCGTGTATACACATAGAGAAATAAAGTAATACTTGTCTACCTTTGTCTATGCCCCTAAATAGTTTGCAAACCCTTCTGAGCCAGGAACCTCTCAAAATTTGCAATAGCTACTATATAAGGATTTGATTTGAGCCATTCCTCTTCTAAAATCAGTCCCTCTTGAGATACTGTCCTATATTCCTCAGATTTCTGAGAATCCAAGACAACTGGGTAGGTATTTCTTCCTTTGGGAAGGGTGTTGGACCAAAGCTATAAGGAACAGTATATCCAGCGGTATTGCTTCTGTTTTCAGGGGTGTGTTGATGGCAAAGTTTTGTTCTAATGAGAAGCAAAATGACTCAATTGCAGCAGCATGTGCACCCCAGGGATGTACAACTTGTCACAACCAGGTGGAGAAAATTTGAGAGGACCATCTGGGAAAGTGTTAGTAACACCACCTGGAGGAGCACCCCACAAACACCACTGATGGTAAGTGTCTCCTGGACTCACACACACATGTTAAAAGCCATGTGCAATGACCTGGAGGACCTCTACCTTTCCAGGACACCTGTGGGTATTTAACATTTCACAGAGTTATAAATAAGGAAGACATTTTATCTCGGAAATACACACAAAATAAAGATACTTGATAAAAAATATTTACAGCAGTGCTGAAATTTTATGGTAAAAACCCATTCCAAATCCAATCTCTTCAACTGAAGACCAACCACAGAAAGAAACTGATCACTAGCAGCAATTTATAAGGAACTGAAAACATCATGAGAATAAGGATGTAAAATATATTTTGAATAGAACAATATAATGTCATTGGCAACACAATGGCATACCAGCCTCTGGAGGTTCCATGCTGTCTTCTTTGATTAGAAGCTTGCACAGAATTATGAGTATTAATTTAGAAAGAATGTTTATATCTTCAGTCTCTCTAGAATATTATTAATTGGACTATGAACAATCAGATCTTCAGAGCTCTTGGAAAATATTTTAAGCAGCAAGCCTTTATGGGGAAGGATAAAACAAGGATTTCAAAGGGTTTGGAAGAAGTAATTAAGCTCTGTTACTAGCAAGTGAATTCATTTACAGGAAGAACTTCCCAGCAGAAGTGGACATAGCTACCTCTGTTTTTCTTTGACAAATATTTCCTGAAGGGAAGATTAGCAAGGTATTACAATTAATCCTAAGGAAGAAACCATCCCACTGCTGTAAGCCACCTGAAAATCTGAACTAGCTGTCTTGGATCCTTAGGCTGTATGGCTTCAGCATCAATGGTGAGCCAAGCAGTGTCAGAGGCGGTGTCACCCCAACCAAGGGCAGAGGATAGTTGAAAAAATGTCACCTACAATGATTTCCTTCCTTCAGCTGGCTATGGAGGTAAATTCTGCTTTTAAATGAGTGCAGGTAAGACAGACTTATACCTCTCTGATCATCTTTCCTTTAGTTATGGAATGGGATCCATGATGAGTTTTGTTTCTAGGTCTTTGGTGGAGTGGGAATGGAAAAACTGTTATACATTTATCCTTCTTTTTAGGTTCTTAAATCAGCATCCACCATTGCTTGTTTACCTTTTTATGTTTTAATCCAAAACCATTCTGCACATGTATCTTGATACTTTTAACGGGTATATACCTGGGGCTCCAGGACAGAAAGAAAAAACAAATCATTGCATGGTTTATACCATGGAGCTGATGTACTCTTACCCTTTGTAAAGTAAATCAGCCTGACCAGTCATCAAAATCTGTCCTGAAAGATGTTAAAGAAGGAAGAACCTACTGATCAGGGTCGTTAGGCAAATTAGTGGAGTTAATAAGAACATTGCCTCTACCATGTGACAGGTGAACATAGTTGGCATCTGGTTAGTTTTATCACCACTTAAACCATGTGATTTCCCCACACAGTTACAAGAGTAGGCAGCAAGGGAGTGTGACTGCCAGTGACACACCAGGCCTAGAGAGGAGGAAACAAATGAGAGAAGGAACTTGGGAGATGCAATTTCTAACTCAGTTTGCCTAGTGTTTGCATTGGAGAGACACTGGTCCCAGGCAGACAAGAATTTCCACCATTCAGAGGAATTTCTTAACTGACAATAGAACCAGATTTCACATAACAAAGCTACAAGACTTGAAGAAAAACAATAATATCTATGTTTTCCTTTTTTTCCCCGTTTGGATAAGCAGTAGCAATATTTATATGCCATTTTTTAAAAAAATCTGTTTATTTCTCAGGTGAATGGTCTCTCATTTAAATTTACAGGCAGAAACATTTGGATATCATCTGATATTTTAACTTTTTAATATCAAACTTTTAATCCTTTTTATTGGGAAGGGACCAGCTTTCTCAGTACAAGAGAATATAGGAATCTCCTTTGACCCAGATATCCACAGAGCCAGCCATGAGAGGTGATGGAAGGACTACGACCCTCCCGAGTGCTACTTCAGGTCTTCAGAAGAGCTGCTTAAATGTTAAGATGAGTAAAATATCAGTCTAGAAATCAAAGCAGCATGCCACTGAAATCAGGATGCTTTAATAAAAATTGGGATCACCTTGTGGTCTAAGAACAATTAAATTATTGTTTCATTTTCACAGGGCTCTCTTAATGGAGGTTTAAACTTCCAAGCTCTACAAGTCAATCAGAGTGATGGTATTTTCCCATTATCAGGTGCTACTCAGCGTGAGTAAGGGTTAAAAGATTGAGACCCTGAATTGCAGCTGATCCTGAGCAGGAAAGCAATGGATGGAAGCATGATGCATGCTCAACTTTTAGCTAAAGTCATTACACTAGAAGTAAAGTAGCTCAGGGAGTGTCCATTGCCCAAATCCAATTTTCATGCCAGTGTGTTGCTGAGTACAAATTACTGAAAATTTGCCAATCCAAAGCTAATATTCAGAAAAGCCTTTCCAGTAATAGTGAAAACAGCCTTTCAGTTAGCAGTGCTGCTCTCCCAATAAAGCATAAGTGAAATAAACCCCACATAATCACAATAAAAGAAACCAAAACACAAAGAAAACATAGTTGCAAGACCACTGGTAAGAGCAATTGTATTCTAAAGCTGAGTGCAGGGGATGGAACACTTTTCAAATGTTTATTCCCCAGCGAGTAAGAAGTAAAATAAATTTTCATGCATAGTCAAGAACTAATAGATTTCTTGGTGGGAAGAAAGACAACTGGTTGAGTTTTACCAGTAGAAAGGGGAAAGGTGGGAACACTGTGGAACCATAAATCCTAGGAAAGCCTAAAGTTAGCCTGCTAAAGTTATATTTCCCCACCTAATAATTTCACTTCCTGACATATGTGACGTGTTTATCTGCTTCCTTTTCTGCCAGATTTACTCCTGTATTTCTTCCTGCAGGAGAAGATTTGACTGCTCAGTTCCCAGGTGTCTCACACATCATAGAATCATAGAATCATAGAGGTTGGAAGACACCTTCAAGATCATCCAGTTCAACCACTTACCTACATCACCACTAAACCATATCCCACATGGAAAGGCTGTGCTGATGATATGCCCCATAATGGATGTGTGTCTGCCTCACCAGCCTTCTGTGGAGGTCTCTCCTGATCTAATAAACTTGTTGCCTGTGATATTAATTAGTGTTTAGTTTCCTAAATGTGATATCCCAATGTGGCCAGCGTTGTGGCCAGCATATCCCAATGTGACCAGCAGGTTGAGGGAGTGGATTGTCCCCCTCTGCTCCACTCATATGAGACCCCAACTGCTGTACTGTGTCCAGTTCTGGGGCCCCTACCATAAGGACCTGGAGCTGTCGGAGCAAGTTCAGAGGAGGCCATGAAGACAATCAAAGGGCTGGACCTCTGCTATGGAGACAGGCTGAGAGAGTTGGGGTTGTTCAGCCTGGAGAAGAGAATATGATAAATAATTGGTTGCAGATATTTTAGGCTATATTTGAAATTTCACTTGTAGATCAGGAGTGGAAGGATTGATCTAAGAATAGGACTTGAACCAGGAATATGGTTATAAAATGGCATTATCTAATGCTTGAAAAAAGGCAAATTCATTAAAATTATGATTAAACACAGTGGGTGCATATGCAAAAAAAATGGCTGTGATGTGATTCAAACCTGTAAATTTAAGTGAATGTTTCTACTTTTGCATATGCCTTTGACCAGTTCAGGTTGGAATTCCAGAAAAGATGAGTTGGCTTCATGCAGATGCTCCAGCACCAACACAACCTGGCATTACCCAGCATGGCATTTGACTGAGCTGATATCTGTTCAGGCATGATATCTGTTCAAAAGGAGAGTTTGTTTGAAAACCTGTATTTGGAATTCAAGGAGTTTGATGCAAAAGGAAGTTTTATTTCTACTGGTGCAGGCTGAGTGCTGAGAGGTAGTTTGGTGCCTTATGAAACACAAAAAATCATTTCTACCTCAAGAAATATGCATGTTAACTGTATATTAGTTTGCATATTTTAATATTCTGGCTGACACATTTGCTCCAAATAACTACAAACTTCTCTTTACTATGGTAGTTGATAACCTGACTATGGCTAATTTGCAGCTGATAGAGGAAGACTGAAGAAGATTGTTTCAATGGAAGACTTTTTCAAAACATGACTTAAATGGTACCCTGGAATTTATAATCCTCAAATGGTCTCAGTTCAAATGCTTTTGTTTCCAAGCAGATGGAAAGTGTTGTCGAATGGCCAGCCTTATATACTGGTCCTGAACTGGGGGGCACTGGGTTCTTCTCTTCCCATGCTCTCAGGAAAGATAAAATCTCTGCAGGCCACTGCAGTGCACATGTGCTGCCACCAGATTTACACAGATGTGATTGTCTGCAATTTGGTAAACATTTCTTTTGAGGATGCCCCAGAAAGAGAATCTAGTTCACTCCCTCCAGGCTATGCAGAGCTAACTGGGATGGAAAAGAGTAAGCAAATAAGTGGAAAACAGGCAGCAAAGGCGAAAGCGTGGATGGCATCCCCAGCCCGCTTGGAAAGCAGTGCATTGCAAGAAAGGTTTCCCTGAAGCTGCCAGAGCAGAGGGCAGCCAGCTGAGCTTGTTAAATGCACATTTTCTGATGAATAAATATTGTGCTTATCATTTGAAGAGGTTATTTTTCCAACGGAATGCTCTCTTCCCCAAAGAGCCCAGTCAACAGGAGCAGAAATCCTGTTAAACCCCCACTGCTTGGACAGGGGTTGTTGTTGCTTGTACCAGGGCTCTGTGGCACTCGCCTGCTTCCCCACACTAATTTGAAAGGACTGGGTTTCAGTGTCTGTATGGCCGGGTATTCCCCTGCAGTGTGCACTCAAGCATTCAACCTTTCTGTTACAGTTTGAGTCATTTTATGATACCTCTATTATTAGCAATACCTGAGCAGAGCAAATAGAGCACATCCTTTTAGTGGAATTGTTTTTGCACTTAACCTGTTGGTTTATTTATTTGCAAACACTCTGGCTGAAGGAACTTATTAAATAATAATACTGGGATATAATCCTGAAACAGCATATTCATAACAATCTGGCAGCATCTTCACGCTGCCATGAATTCAGCATTGTAATGGACTTACTTAAAAAAGATGTGTGTTTTTATATGAGTTATATTCCCACTTTGGTGTTTCACTTTCTTCCTCATTTTGTTTATGGTCTTGCTCAGTTCAGTAGACTTGACTCATTTGATAACTGCTCAAAGAAATTAAAATAACATGGGATTTCTGGAATCCATTGTTCACGAGGGGAAGGCAGCTCATCTGCAATACAAGAAGTGTTCAAGACCACAGACATCTGTCCCTTCCCTGGCTAAGGGACACGTGCAGCTTCACCCTGCACCAACTCACTGCTGCTGGGTGCTGTAGTGATTTCCATGGGGTGATTTGCATTGCCTTGGTAAGTCAACAAGAGGCTTCTCCCTGCAAATATTACGATGTATATTTTTTTTTTCCAGCAAAATTTCAAATCATGGGAGCAATTTCAGTGCCCAAACTAAGTGCTTGTGCTATTTCATTCCTTCTAGGCTGTCTCTGCTGGCCCCTGAGCTTCCTCACACCACCACCACCAGTCCCGAAGGAGGTCTTGGACACCCTGAAGTGTCCAATCACTAGATGCCTATATTTGAGGTCATTAAATACTCTCTGGTAACCTCATTTGCACACAAGAACAACTGGAATTGAGTAAAAGTATAAGAGAGAAAAATAAGACAACCAACATTGAGCCTTTCTTAGGATAGGCATGAAAGTCAATGCCTTTCACCAGTTTGGGCTAAGGGGCAATTTACTGAGATGTCCCCTGTAATTATCAGACTTTCCTCCTTCTTTAATGACCTTAGTGATATTAATTTCCTCAACTCACACAGAGGTAAGAGGCTGGAAGAATTAAGGCAAGAAGATGTGTTTCACCCCACACCTGCAATAGGACAAACCTTAAATCAAAATCACCTTTCAAGTATCAAAAATCTATCATTGCTTTCATTCATTTTCTTGGGATTTTTACTGGAGCTTCAGACACCCCAAATCTGCATTTCAGTAGGATTTGTGTTTGATTGCCTTGAGCTCCTTTGACAGTCCTCTCCTCTGTTCCTACTGCAGCCAGCTCTCAGCAGCTCTCAGCCTTTCATCTAACTCAGCAATTTCCTCATTATTAGCACAATTTCCCATAACATTTCGTTCTGCATCAAGCTGCTGACAGGAAACAGTATTATAATACTTTATAATTTTGTATATACTTTGTATATATATATATATATATACATACAGACTTTACATATACTTCTACGATTCTATGATAACACTGCTGAGATAAAGAGATTCCCAGCATCTTTAGGCAATCTCACCCTTCTGTAACACACTAATAAAGTTGTCATGGAAGTCTTTAAAACAGGAGTGTGTCTGTTTAAAATATGTTTGCAGATAAACAGAACTTATGAAGAAAATAAGCCTCATGCAGAAATTTCTAGCCTTGCAGATTTAAAGCAGCATCACTTAGAGGTCACTAAAATACCTCTGCAAAAATCTCTCCTGCATCATCTGAGCTGGCTGCAGGGTGATTTTGTCAGAGGATGGCCAGGTTTTGGGATGCTTTGCTGCAGGGCGTAGGAGGAAGAGCTGAAAATCCAGCAAGAAATGACAGTCATGAAACCTCTCGTTAATGAGCTGATCCACACTGAGTGGTGAGAGGTGCTGCCTCCCTCTCCTCTGACAGCCCCGCTTGCTGGTGTGCAGCCCTGAGTGTTTCTGCAGAAAGCTCCCAAAGAGAAGAAATTCAGGCAGGGAAGAGCAAAGCCAACCTCTCTCATGCCTCATTATGTCCTTCCTTTGGCAATATGCATGTTTACTGCCACTGAGACTAACCAGACAGTAGCTAGGCTTGGGTTTGAAAACCAGATCCTCTCCCTGCTGTTTCATCATCTATACATATGGGTTGTTCTCTCCCTGGTGAGCATCACTTTAGTATCATCTGTGAGTCTTTTAATCACATATAAAAGGGCTGTCACAGCTTGCTGAGATGGGTCAGCAGTGGGAGCCCACCAGCTCCCCTTCTGCTCTCCTAATTTACCTCTATGATCAGCGTGTTGGATCTTTGTCCCAGGCTCCTCATCAGCTGGGGCCAATCTGCAGAGAGAGGGAGAGAAACTTTCTGCTTCATTCCAGTATCCAGACCTCATAGGTTAAGTAGTTTTCTTTATCAACCATCACTTGCTGTGAAGGTTTTAGAAGATGATCACTTCTCTTGGCTAGAGCTGGGCAAGCCTCTTACCTGCATTGCCTACAAGAGCCCTGCCAGGACACCCCAGGGTGTCAGTGTTACAGGAATGGGCACAGTAGGGCAGGAATGGATAGTGTGAATTGACCTAAGCCCTGGTTGGGATTTTGTTGTCAATAAAGCACAGAACTCAGGCTGTGAATCCACCTCATGCATTGAGTGAAAATCGACTATTGTCATGTAGTCATTGTAAGAGAGAATCACCCACTGAAATCACATTGCAGTGAGAGTGGTCCTCATGGCTTTCACTGAGTTATGCTCTTGATTTCATAATCATAATAGTCTAACATAGCTGATCTCACTCTCTGTAGTCTAGCTCACCAGATCATGGTCCCTTTGGTGTTTCTGTACATATTCTTGGAGGACTGAGGACAACAAGTGAGGGCTTTGTAAGCCATCTCTGGGGTCTGGGGCCAAAAAGGACTTTTCCATCCCTGGTGTCAGTTAAAGCAGCCTCATAGAACAGTTTCTTCCAGTTTTGTTCTCCCTCTCCTTCACCGAGGCTGTTGCACAAGAATATGGAGCTAACAAACAGGAGGTAGGATGAGTCTGGAAAGGGACAAATGCCTGTGCCTGGGTAAAGCCAGCAGCATCCAACCAAACTCTCTGCAGGCATCTCATTTTGTCTGGTGGTATCTTATGGTACTGATAGATGTCTCCCCTGGGAAACACAGAGCTTGCACCTCTGTGGGGCTGGAGGCTGGGTTTCCCCCAAGGAAACCAGGGGAAATATATCTTTTATATCTGAAACCTTCTGGATCAATCTAGGTCTCTCTGACCTGCTCACTCCCTACGTTTCCTATGGTAGCCATTCCTACTGCACTGCAAATGTTTTCAGCCATCGGTAATAATGAATAACAACAACAAAAAGATCATATATTTACACTACATATACAGGACACATTTTGTTTGTATTGAGTGATCTTATTTGCTGGTACATAATAACTGTTCTTTGTTGTGCTAAACTGTTGCTCTCCTGTACTCTATGCTTGGAATTTATTCTAACAGTTCTTCAGGTCACTTACAACAGTGGCTTTAAAATAACAGAAGAGATAACAAACTTCAGTCCTTCTAACCCATCTTGAGTGTTAGAAGAAATAAGGGACTAGCTGAGTATTGATCTGTAATTTCATGTATTTGCCTAAAATTTTCATGTACTTAGCTGAAGTAACTTAGGTATTAGCCCTAAATCCTTCTGCAATTTCCTTCTAGACCTGAAAAATACCTGGAGAGTACACACAAAACACCAAACCCTGTGGGTGTGTCAGATGAGCTATACTGGGTGTAAAAGCTTGAATATAATAATCTTTCAGAATATGGAAGCCAAGATAGGCAAAGTAGAGAGGAGACAGGTAGGCAAAATAAAGAAAAATATAAATTACACCAGGCAGTGCCCCAGGGTGCTGCTTGAGTGTTTTTGCATTCCTTTGGAATTTTCTTTCCTTTTTAAGGAAAAAGATATATTTTTTTTTTCTAAATCCAAACAGGACAGTATTCATTATAGGAGCTTATTTCAAGAAAAAGGAAAAAGCTGATAAAAACTGAAAATCTTCAGTGACAGGAGTTGAGAGACATAAAAACACACAAGGACTGTGAATTCTGATCATGCCTCGCAGCCCCACAAAATCAGCCATGCTTGCATCTACTCACGCCAGTGCTGATCCCTGCTGTGGCTTTTCCAGCACGTAATGGTGGAGCAAGTCCACCTAATTTGTGACTCTGCTTAGTGGCCAGCTCTGTGACAAATAGAATATTGAACAGATTTGCTAGTTCTGCTTTACAAGCTGAGAGCTCAAACGTGAATAAAAATGCATATGGGGACAAGGAATGTGAAAAAGTGTTATGGGAGACCTGAACAAGGGAAAGGGAGGAACTGGTAGGAACTGGTTCTCAAGGGATGGGGGAAGCTGTGGGGTTGGTGTTGATGCACGTGCGAAGACATCCAACAGGTTGAAAGATGTTGTTCCCAAATTTAGGAAGATCTAAATACGGATCGTAAGGTTTAAACCAAGTGAACAGATCAAGGGTTCAAAGCCATCAGTGGGATGTTTTCTATAGGCTCCAAGGGGCAGCTGGACCAGGCTCATCATCTCACTAAGTTCACGGTGCTGTACAATAAGGTGCATCATGCCTTACAATACCCTGGAACTCTCTTTTTCCCTTCTATCCAGTATTTTACTGCAGTGAAAAATTACTGTGACACTTCAGATATAATTGCACATTTCAACTGGTGTTTAGTGGATAGTGTAGATTATAGTACTATATAATGGAGTGTCCACAGAAGAGGAAGCACTCACAAATATTACTCTTCAGTATCTATAAAAGCTTAAAATATTTTAAGCTCACATACTCTTCTGTACTGATTAATCCTTCACTAAAAATTAGTGGGTTATGCTGACAATTAGTTACTTCACCTCTGTTTTATTTCCTCCAATTTAGGCAGCTAAATATAGATACAAAGTTAGATAATTACACTCCAATTGGGAACTGTACTATAAACAAATGAGATACAGTGTCTTAACTGATTAGTAAATCTGCATAAATCTTTCTTTAAATGCAAAATATTTTTTCATTACTGTGCAATTATTCATTAAATGCCATCTGTTAAGAGTCAAGTTAACAAAATGTGAAGAAGTGTAGGATAACAATCAAAGTCAAATAATTTCAAAATAAATTTCTTGAAAGAGTTGTCTGGAAATAAATGCATTTTATTTGAGCCAGTGAAACCTGTCACACACAGATCTGAGGGGGAGAGAGGATAATGTTCGCTGAGGGTTTTGTTGTGAAAACAAAAACATTTCCATTTCCAAATACCATTTTCACATTGGGTTTTGAGAATCAAACATAACATTTCACCCAAACTCTCCTAGAGCACAGTGATATTTAAGCTTTTAGCAAGTTTATGAGGAAAGCAAAACTCACTACTTCTTGTCTGTGTGAAAAATCACTCAGACTCTCGCTGTCACTTATTTCCCATTCTAATTTTCAAAGTGAACTTATTTGGATTCAATATATTTGACTGCTTTTTCCATATGGAATAGGACCACAGTGAGGTTTGGCAGACCACAGAGGCGCTGCTGTTAGAAGTTCTCCCATCAGTTGAAGCAGTAGGAAAATGCAATGATGGGTTGCTCACATGGTGGGATCTGTATCTGTACGTTTGAATGCTCTTTAAATAGCAGAATCCTTTCTGTAAGGGGCACGAGTGCTCCTCAGCTGCCATGGGAGAAGCTGCAGCTGGGGGGACTGAAAGCTTCTCACTGTGGTTATTCAGCAGAAACATTGCAGAAGTGGGACGGGTCTGGATCCTCTTCTCCTTCTTGAGGCTCTGCAGTCACCTCCCTGCCACTGACTTTGCACCCCTGTCAGCCAGTACCACTTCCTTCAGGAAAGCCAGGAGTTTGCTGCAACACAGTTAATCCAGCTGTATTTTTCAGCTTGCCTGCCAGTTAAGCAGCAAGGGTTGCCATACATCAACATTTTTTTCTGAAATCTGATATTATTCCCTACTGCCAATTAGGTTTAGTGTAAGCATTTTTCTCCCAGCTCTTTTTCCAGTCTGTGGAAAAGCCTGATGTTTTTCTTCCTAAACCCAGCTGAAAAGTCAGCAGGTTGAGTGATTTGAAGAATGGAAAGTTGAGAAAAGTATAGATACTGCAAAACATTTGGTTTGAACTTTGTAAATTGAAGCAGAAGGTTTGCATGTGCCCAAGTCAAAGCATTTAATTTGGATTTGTTAAACTAAATCAAAACTCTGCACTGCAGTCTGATTTGACATGATGCCCACAGCATCTGCATGTTGTTTCCCTGGACTCATGATGGTTCATAGACACCAAGCTGATTTCACTCTGGTTACTCCTCTTCAGGTCCAGGAAACAAAATAGTATTTAAACTCAGTTTTATTATTTAAGCCTGTTTTATTCTTCAGAACTGGAAAACTTTCCTTGCATGTCTGTATTGCACAAATGACTTGGGTTTGTATCAGCCCTTATCCAAAATGCTCTTTGAAATGCCACTCTTATTGAATTCTAATGGCAGGCTATGCCTACACAGTTTATTAAATATTGAATTATTACCTCGGTGACTGAGTACATTGAGGCTGATAAATTTCAGCTAAGAAGCTGAATAAAATACACGCTTATAATTAAACTAATGAAATGGACTCTAAAGTTTGTAATGGAAATTATCTAACCCAGTCTTCATATTGTACTCAAAGTCACAACTAGAAGAATGAGGGTCACTAATATAAAAATGTCTGTTAAAGAAATAATTGCTATTTAGGAAGCTTGTTCGTGTTTATGAACAGAAACCAATTTTTTAAGAATTATAGTACTACAGAAATCTATGACTCCATATAATTCAGGCTGTTGGGGCAAGAAATAAACTAGAAGCACAAGATCACAACAATTTTCTTTCTGAAATGTGGTAAGCTGTGTTTCACAGAAGATAGGAACAATGTGCTTTCCTTTGGGCATTTCTTAGGAATAAGAGGTCAAACTCCTAAAAAGAGTCTCAGCCTAGCCTTCAGATTTGTCTTTACTTTCATATCCCTGAATAAAATTACTCAGCTATGATGTAGAGCATCTTATTGAGCTCCATTTTGCTCTCTTTTCAGGGACGTGGTTGATGTGGTTGGTTGCCCCACTTCCAAAAGCATGAATTTTTTCCCTGCCTCAGACTCAAACCCAACATCATCCCCAGCTGAATGATAGTTTATTTGGTGATAATTGTTTATTTGGGTAGCAAAGTTATACCAGAAAGAAACCATCATGTCCTGCTATATGAGCTGATTGGGATATCTGCAATCAGGCTAACCTTGGCTTATTGTGACTTAATGTGGCTTAAAATAGGCAGGAAAGACTAATCTTAATCTTAGAGGACTGTGATGATCCAGTGGTCAGGATGCTTTAATTACACTTTGTACAGGGTAGAGCATAATAATAGGGCACAATTTTTTTTGAGCAGGTATATCACACACTGTGGATTGCATGGATCCAAGAGAAGTGAACTGAGACACGTACTCACAATTTTCCCCTGGAAGATGAAAAGATTAAGGGATCTTCACACACACATGTTGAAGATTTTCAATTATCCAGAAGTAAAGTAAAAATTGATTGAAGAAAATCCTTTAGGCTGGCTGACACTCTGCTGAGAAAGATATGTTGGAAGTTGTTGAAGGCTTTAAATCAGGCACTTGCAGGGGTCGGTTGTCACTCATCTTTCCTTCCAATTCCGTCAAGAGACAATAATGGTGCAGGTGCCCAACTCAGAGAAATATTTCTACAGCTCTGGAAAACGTGACAACCTGCTCATGTTTTGGGCTGTTGCTACTCAGTAAAGACCCACCTCTACACACATAATCATATCTTTTGTAGGGCTTCTACCTCATTTCCATTTAAAGTAGATTCATTTTACCTGCTACAGTGAGATAGTTCCTGGTCAAACACATCTTAGTAACAAAACATCTTTGCATTTCCATGCAGAACTGATTACTCCATGTGCTGGTTTATCTACTGTATGATGACTGGGATTCATCTATACCTTGGTGCCCTGTGATACCTCATGCCAGTAAGGGTCATGAGATGCTCATCCTTGAGATCATTGATACTCCATTAGACTCTCAGCTCTATCCAGACCTGCTATACCTAGCAAGAAGCACAAATACTGTGATTGTGGTCATCAAACAGATCATATACTACATACTCTCAGTGTACAAAAGACAGCTTCATACAGTGTCATGAATTTGAAATGCAAACATCCCTTTTGCTGTTAGCATCAATCATAGCTTTTCAGCCTTTTCTTCACAAATGATTGACTGGCTGCGAACCAACAGTTGGGTTTACTACTTCCTTCTATTTGGTATAAATATACCTAATGGTAATAAATATACCTAATGCTTATAGTTTCATGACTTGATGCATGGTCTGCTAGTTTGGGAAGTACTCACAAGTTACCTTTCCCAAGTAATACAGGAAGGCAACTAAAACCAGTTATTTTTACCTATTTGGGAAGATTTTCCATGTTTGTTGAAAAGCTTAATAAGGGTTAATTAAAAGCCCTCAGAGCCTTTCCACTAGTTTTTCTATAAGTTTTTCTACCAGCTTCAGCAAGCTTAGGATCAGGCCTTAAATACTGTATGCCATAAGGATGGAAGTCTGAAGTGAATAATGAAAAGAGGATAGAAGTGACATGAATGAGAAATAATGCTGATTGCAGAAGAAAGAATGACCTAAAATATCAAAACCCCACTAGACTTGTGTCCTGACACCTCCCACCCAGGCTGCAAATAACACCAAGACACATAAGTAATAGCATTTTCTCTCTAATCTTGCCAGAATTGCATAAGAAATATCTTTTTGGGGGATTAACTGTTCCCGAACAGTTTCTTCAGTATATTAGTTGAGAAAGCCTTCTTTCTTGTCATGTCTTTCTCACCTATGAGATTTTTCTTTGGAAAAAAAAAACCCCTTAACCCAGAAACCAGAGTTTTTCAGACTCTATTAGAAAACATCACATTCTGCTTGTCCCTTTTATCTTGCTCTATTGAGGAAACAAGTAATGCTGCCACACTCATATGGAAAATAAATGCTGAGGGCTAACAGACTCAGAAGGAATAGCTTTAGAGAAAACAGAACAAGGATACTGTTCTTGTTAAAAAAAACCCAACCAAAACCATCTCAACATCCTTCAGGAAATCACTGAAGGAGAACTTAATAATGAGAGCTATCTTTTAAAGAGTCTTTCTCTGGTAGAGGCAGCAGCAGATAAATAGGGCGATTCCTGCAGCTGCAGAGACCGGCTGCAGTCAGGAGAGATCCCAAGTCATCCAAATGTTTAGCTAGAATATATTGGAAGTCCAAGCAGATCATTGTTTTTGTAAGGTATGTCACAATCCCCAATTCCTGCTTTTCAAAGCCCATATCCATCTGTATCTACAGGTGCTTGTGTCCTTATAATTCATGCTCCTATAATACACACATAGGCAAAATCCTTTTCTTAGTTTGTATTGGAGCTAATATGGTATATCTGGTCTGGGAGTTACTGAAATTACATATTCTATGTTATTCTGAAAATCAGAATATCAGAAAATGCCTCCTTGGCTTTCTATATGCAAAGTATAGCATCTTGCAATGGGACAATAAAAAAAAATGAGGAAATGAGACATAGCAGCTTGTTACCAGAATCTCTCAGACTATTTAAAGTTCAGTTTGGATAATGTATTGCCTCTTAGAATTTTTATTATTGGTCCTGAGCTTTTTTTCACTCATGTTATAATACAGCTTTCTCTGGTGAAAGTCATCTAACAATGCTTAATAAAGTTGCTCAGCAAATAATCCTATCCTCTGATGGATAAAGGTAATATCCTGGAATATTCGTGGATATTATCTGTATCTCTAGCTGTATCTCTGTCAACCTATCTATCTATAGTAATTTACTGACAAAGATTACAGAAGCGAGGGTTATTATCATGCTCAGGAAAGAAATAGCTATATTTCTGTTAGGGAGGAGAGAAGTATAAGAAGAATGAACAAGATTACAAATCCAGTTTTCCTGTTACCAGCTCAGGAATGGAGCAGAGAGGTTACTGTGGGATCTTGGTAGACAACTGAGAGGAAGGTGAGGCTGCCATGAGCCTTCAGTCCTTTCTGGGATGGCAGCAGGATGGGACTGCACTGACTGCAGCCCCTACACCTATGTGATCTGCCTGAGGAAGAGGTAGTAAAGGTTTGCTGCTATAGCCAGGGTCACCATCCACACCAGAGTATCTGCAGTGGGATGGGGGATGGTTCACATGGGGGATGGCAATGGTTAGGATACAGCCCCATTGCCACCATGGATTAGACCATTTTATTTAATGCCTGAAAATCACACAAAGCCTTTGCTCACATCTGTTACAGGTTAAACCCTCATGGGATCCCACTGAGGCAAAATGTCTTCTGAAGAACATACATGTGAGAATGAGGGCATTACTCTGAGATACTGTCATTCAATGTTTGTGTTTGCAGTGTTCTGAACTTGTGCCATCACCTTCATTGCAGACCCACATTTTCGGTGATGCATATCTTGTCAGAAAAACATTATTTTAAAGCTGAGATTTAGCAGTGCAGTCCTCATCCTGTGAGGCTTATAAAGAAAAATATCCCAAACCAGACTTTAAAATAAAAATATTGATTTTAGCTGATTCATGACTTAGTGGATAAATATGAGCTTTTATCCTTATTGGGAACCCTGGGAATACATGGCTCAGATGTCCCTGATGCTAAGGGAGATGGGCTGCCTCTAGAATTACAGTTTCAGTTTATTGGACCAAGCAAGCTGCTTGTTCATAATGCACCCAAGTTTGCTTCCACATTGCTTTTTCATGTCCTCCAGTTGCAAAAGTCCATCAAGTCGTCTTAAGGCAGTTTTTACTTGCCCTTAATATGGGCAAAATCTTATGAGATTTCTTTCTGGAAATAATTGAATTAATGAGTAAAAATTTTCCAGACTTTTGAAATCAAAGATTCGGATTTTCTGCCCTTTCAATCACCTTGCAATCCTCGAGTAATGTACAGAGAAATAATTCATGCAGATGTGAATAGAGATTGGTGCCTTACTGTCCAAGAGATTTATATTGGATGCAACTAAGGAGGCAGCAGGCTGCAAGCTCTGACCTTTAGGGTGGCTTCAGGGATGCTCTTTGCTCTGGGACTGCCAGATTGGGACAGTGTGGGCATGGGTGTTGAACCCAGAGGATTGCCAAGGTGCCTTCAGCCATGGCAAGACCTCCCCAGGCCGAAGGCAGCTGTATGGTCATGGCACATATTCCAGCACAGTGTTTTGCATACATGACACACAAACAACCACGCTCACTTTTCCTCTCATAGTTCTTAAATTATTAAACAGAATTTAAGCCAGTAGCTTAACTCCCTATCTGCTAAGCAGACAGGTATTACTAAACATGATCTTCTGGCCTGACGTGTGGATTAAGAGGACTAAAACATGTGTTGTATATATAAAACAGGCCTTCCCACAGTGAATGCCATGTCCTGCTCCTAGGGTGGGACCTTTTCTCTTTTGGCAGCCCAAAAGCCTGTTTTGGCAGGCGGCTGTTGACCTCCACTCAGCAAGGAGGACATGTCAGGATCATGACCAGGAGAAGACGATCTGAAACTATTATATTTGAGGGATTTTGAGTGGTATAATGGTCTCCTTGAAACTGTAATTGAGGACTTTATCTGGTCTTGGTAGTAGGTCCTTCAGTGGCAGGAGCCAGAGGACAGGCTTACTCATACATCCCAAAGCACTCATTCCTCTTTCACTCAAACGTTCAGCATCATTGCTGCTTCGAAATCCAGGCAGCATGTGTCCACATGTGCTGTTTCTATGGAGCTCTGGAGATCTCATATCTGTCTCCTTCTGAGATGTTTCCAAACATCACTGTGCATCAATCACCACTGGCATGTTCCTCTTTAGAGTGAGCATGGCCAGCAAGGTGGCTCTTACTCCAGGCCTCTCAGACAAAATACCTTGCTGAGAAAGTGCAGGCAAGACTCAATGCAGATACATTCTTGTCTAAGAGACCTGACACACAATTCAGTATCTAGATCCAAAACGTTGTTTCAAAGGTTCTCTGCGTGTGCTCTCCAATATAACTCATTGTAATGCTCTTTCCTTCCCTTAAAATAACACCAAAGAAAAGACAGACTGTCAGACATTTAAAAAGTCTACTGAGAAAAAAATGTAAGGGAAGTATCAGAGTTTCAAGTTTTTCTTGCTTCCCTCCACTAACTTGTAAGAAACTTTAGAAGAAAATAAATTCAGAATTCTCGGTGACTTTACATAGCTGGTAGCAAAAGAGGGAGAAGCCTCTGTACAGAGGGGAGAAATTATGATAGCTGGAAATCCAAAACTGTGACACTGCTTGCAAACAAGGAAATATTGCCGAGGATATGTATTAAGACAACCTCAATTTCCCTGTGTTTAGAGCCATTTTTGAAGACATTGTTTCTGTTTAAAGAAGATGTACCTAGAAGAGAAAAAAAAGATTCAGCATCGTCTAGCTGTAATGCTCCAGGTGTGGAGATACCCCTGGCTGCAGTGCTTCCTTGTCTCCCATGGTCCAGAAGTAGAGGATGAACAACTCCTATAAGCTAATTGAATTATACCAACTTAAAATGAGAAAAGAATATATTTTAATTTTTTTTTTAGTAATAATTGATCTAATGGTCTTCATGGTCTAATGGTCCAATGGTTAGGAATATGATGGGATCAAGGTTGGACTTGATGACCCTGGAGGTCCCTTCCAACCATAATGATTCTATGATTCTATGATTCTATGAATTAGATTTTTTTTGTTTTACATAAGAGAAAACACCATTGTCAGGAAAGTGCAAACACATTTCAGGCTTTCGGTCCAAATCCTCGAGGGCTTTCCCAAAAATAACAAAACTGGGGACTTTCTGTGACAATGTAATCCACCTAAAACTTGTGGTAAAGAGTGGAAGATCCTCAGCTCAGTGAAAAGAAATCAGTCAGCCACTCCTTTAATTTTCTTTCTTTATAGCTACCGGATCAATGAGATGCTCATGAATGCAGAGGAAATTCTTACATGAATACTGCTGGAGAATTATCATTTCCAGAGCTTGCCAAGAAAATGCAGGTGTTCCTCGAGCTCCAAGTAATAACAACCTGGGCTCTTGGGTCTGCATGACAGGTATTCATGACAAAAGGAAGTAATCTTTCTGCGTGGGAGATAATTGCAGGTGATGTTTATTATGCCTAGGCTTGATAAAAATCAAATAGTGATTAAGGACATAGACAAAACTTCATCACTTTCTCCTTTTCTGCCTTATAATTAGATTTTGTAGCTAGACTCTCGACTACCGGGTGAAATTTAATACAAGAAAAGTCAAAGATGTTATAGAGTATTATAATATAAAGGATATAACAGATCACTTCAGGGTCTCTGTCCTCACTTGCTCCCTCCACAAATCTGAAGTCTTCTTGTGTGGTTGCTTTTTTCTTTCCTCTTTTTCTCTTTTTTCTTTTCTTTCTGCTCTGAGCCTTTACCAGAAGAGTGTTTTAAAAAGACAAATGGATTAGTTAGTAGACATGGAAATAATCCATATGAATGTGGTTTAAATTTACTTTTTCCATTGTAGGAAGGAACTGACTTGAGACCAGTCATGAGAAGTGCTTGGTAAAAATAAACTGAACCCGTCCCCGTGTGTTTACAGTTAATAATTACACAGTACCACTGTGAACTGGATAGTTTTCCAAATTGTTCCATTGGTGGCTTGCTGATCTTGAACACCAGTATGGTTTGTCCCTCTGCATGAGTTTTACATCGGTTTTCCTTCATTATCAGTAACACACAGAGCATGTTGACTGGTAAGAACACAGCAGAGAGCAGCCAATATTGGTTATTGTTTATTTTAAACATGTACTGCATTAAAAAAGAAATAAAGGAGATGACAAGGCAGAGGTATAGTTGACTGAAAGGCTATGACTTTCTTAGACGTGTTTTATCTACATCGCTCTACATTACTGGTAGTAGAGGTGCAGGATGTTGTCAACCTACTGAGCACAGACTCTGGTGGCAGTTATGTATCTTGGAAAATTATTAAACTCTGTATCAAAATCAGACCTCAGTACTCTTCTGGTTCAGCTACTTAATGAAAGGAAGACTAATCCTGGTGAAATTTCCCCATGTTCATGGGAGAAGAGTGGTGGTATGTTGTTTTGGCTGTGCATACTTGTTATAGAACTGGCTCTTTTTTAATGTGAGACCTTCACTCAGAAAAGTAGATGGATATGATGCCCTGTGCTTTGATGGGAGCTCCAAAAATAGTTATTGTTTTGAAATCAGTCATTTACTGACCACTCCCTTGGAAGTTTAACTTCTGTTTCTTCTTTTCTACAAAGGCAATGTATGGATGGCTCAGTCATCCTCAGTCTTTGGTCATGATGAGAACTGGAGGCAAAAAAAAAATAAATTTAAAGTTCTTCATCAAGCAATTCATTATTTCCTGAAGGAACAGAGTAGTCCTTCCAAAAAGCACTAATACATTAAAAGCTTCCTTCATCATTATGCAGTTTTGAAGAGGTCATCTTTTAAACAGTCTGAGATATTATTAATCAATCAACAGCAGTATCTTTTATTGACTGTGCACATAAATGATAACTTGCTAAATGCTAAATGAAATTAAGCAAGATGAAATTGAAGAAATTAGTGTGATACAGTTACCCTATTCCTTAGCAGCCACTGATCTCCAGGCAAGTTAAACAAATGCTTGATCTGTAACTTTCTGAACCATGCATCCCCACATATTGCGGTACGTGTTTGCCCCACAGAAATGCAGAAGGATTTTGCTTAATCCTTCAGCAATATTCCCGTCCAATTTGGTATGCTATTAGCACACTCATTGCCTTGCATTTTCATTTTGCTGAAATTCATTTACAGTCCTGCAGAGTGTTCTGACTCCTTGACTCTGATGCCTCTGTGAGCTCTTCTAGGTCAGATACGTCTCCTGCTGCTCCAGGCAGGCTGCAGCACCTGCATGTATCAGCTACAGACACTCACTCACACACCAATTAGGTTTGTATATTTCCTGGAACATGCTCTGCTCTAGGCCTGAGGAAAGACACTGCACATGCTTTGCAATAAATTGAATGTTCTGTTTGCTCCCAGCTGTAGACAGCAACCGGTGAAACGACAGATGGGCTATTTCAAATAAAGTCCTGTTCGGTGTCAATACAGGGTCACAGAAGCAGCTCTTCCAGTTTCTCATTATCTCAAAAATTTGATATGAGGAGACAAGAAGTTTTTCAATTAAGGGCTGGTGCATTGGTGGATACATTTGTGGTTCTTTCACATGACACAGTCTGTTGGAAGAACCTGCTGGCTGTGGTCAGTGGTCAAACGATTATTTTGAATTAACACAGAAACCAAGTATATTTAACATTCACCTCCTTTTTGCCCTTCATTTTGATTGTAAAATGTTGACTCAAATTCACAAGTTCCAATTAAAAATTTCTAATCTAATAACATTTGAGGACGGAAGAGGCTGGACTGATAGCAAGGGCATGCAGTACCTCATTAATAGTGTTTCCCAAACTCTGGGCCTGGAAATAACATATCTATTTTAGAAAGGCTGCCTGGGCTTATCGAAGGGATTGCGTAATTCCTTCATTACCATGGTAAGCCAGTCGAAGCACTAATTAAAATTAGAATTTCAAAGTCCTTAAGTTAATGGATCTGTAGAAAAGCTTTCAGTGAAAAGAAGCCTTATAAAAGCCTTATCAATATATTGCAATTCCAAAAGAATCACAAACCCAGAAGAGTTGCTACAGGGAAATAACTTTAGCCTTTAATAAACTGCTTTGCAATTAGCCCTTTAGTCTCTTAAAGATCTATGAATTGAATATTACCTTCCCTGACCTGGAATGCCATTAATAAGTTCTTCAGTATATTTTAAGTAGCTCCTCAATCAGGTGGAGAATTTGCAGGTAATGCACAATTAGTTGAGCTCTGAAGTCCATAATTCCAGCACAGTAAAGGGGGCAAAGCAAAAACAAACTGTGCAAAAGATACGTATGATCATGTATATTAAAAATATTTTGGAACCCAAACTCTTCTGCCCAGCCTGAGGCAAAGATCCAAATATCCTTCATTAATAAAGCAGATGTATTTGGATAGATCACCCCCACATGTATAATAACATACTCCCCTGCAGAACTTACCAGAAAGAGCAGAAATGTTATTCTGCTCAATAGTAAAACTATGCAAAAATAGTTTATTTCCATCACAAGATAACAACTTTAATAATGGACATTTCATGCAAAGTAGTGAATAGATATGAATATCCACATAAAATTGCTATGCCAGAAGCAATTATAAAAAATAAAGTATCTAGTTAATTGGTAAATGGAAGTTTATGAGAGTGCATGCTCATATGTGGCTTTTTATATAGATACAGTCACTGACATCTAGGTATGGTTTTAAATGCCTTCTGTTGCAAGCCTCTATTTTCATCTTCGCTGAGTGAGAAGGAGCCAGCCCAGTTTAAAACAAGAGGAAACTGAAAAACTCGGTGTCTAAAAAGAGCAAGTGTGACAAAAGTGGTTCCTGCGTTGACATTTTGAAGAACTACGTGGTGAAGAGAACAAATTCTGTCTAGAAGAGTGTGGCTGTGACAGATGTCACTTGGTTATCAGAACATGGGACCAATATAAAATTTAGCAAATTCAGTCCTGCCTTTCCTGCACAGACATTGGGAATGAATTTGTTTTACCTGCCTTCTGACACCCAAGAATATTTTGGGTCTTTTAATTAGTGACTGGCTTTCTTCTTCCTCTAAAATATATTCCTGTCATTTCAAACATCCAACGCTTTTCCCATGAGAGTTTAAATCCCAGAGTGACTGTCACATCTTTGGTGGCCTTATAAGCAGTGCACCAGAGGCCACTTCTAAGCTTAATTACTTTCCCTGAGGGAGTGCCTTTCCAGTTGCACTGCCTTCTCATTTGGATATGGGTCTCTAAATCTTGTCAGGCACTTTGGAATTCACCTGCGCAAGCACGAACTTCTCATGGCAAAAATTTCCTCCCACATATGTGTAGATGTAGCCAAGACAAAATGCCTTTTTTACAGAATCGTTGGGGACCTCTAGCACTCCTAATGCAAATTAGCCAAGATGATCACAAGTCTCTCAAGTTAATGAACAAAGACAAAGAAAGGCACGGGTTGTACCTTAAAGAGTCATGAAGACAAAAGCATCCCCATTAGCTGTAAACTCATTCTGGACCTCTGCCAGCTACCTGAGCTCAGGTGGCTACATCAATTCACAAGGCATCTCTGCTTTTCTGAGGGACTGTGCCACGTCCTCATGGCAAGGCCAGAAAAGGAAAGGACATTGCCCATCACCATCCACTGTAACATCTGAGCTCTTGTCAAGATGGTGTCAATATTTGGTAGAGTCCTTGCTATGTCTCCTCGTGGGAGAAGCACTCACGAGCACTCATGGAGCCCCTTTCACATGCACACCAGCTTGCTCTTGTCCTTATGACAACATTTTCAGGAAAACATAAGAGTAACCTTGAGCAATAGTAACAGTTTTGTAAATTCAGGTGATATTTGATTGACAAGTTTTCATGCCAATATCAGAACAGCTGTGCAGTTTGCAAATAATGGTGGCATCATCTAAGTAGACTTTAAAATGCATTAATTCCTTTTTCTCAGTTTTCCAGTGCTATTCTCATTCAGTTGGTGCACGTAACATATCAGATAATGTTTCAACAGTTCCTGGAGGCTGGAAATCAGCCTTTCTAGAAATACCTTCCAGGGTTTGGGTCAGAACGTGTGTTAGGTTGTGTTGAATAATTCTACCCTCTGCAGATGTGTATACCAGAAGATGAATGGCCAAAGAGCTGATGGAAAAATTTACTTCCCCTCCCTGAAAGTACTGACACTATTCTAAAGACTGCAATATTATGAATATACTAATTTAATTCTATTTTAAATAGGGTTTTTTTTATTTGTTTGATATTAGGTTTTCATCATCTTGAAGAAAATAATGATGTTTTATTAGTTATTCTTTTATTTCATTTGCATTTAAGAAAGAGGCGAGAAATAAAAGCAGGTTGGGAATGAAAAAAAGTATCAGGAAACAAAACAGAAAGTGTCTTACATCTTTTAAAAAATTAAGATAGAATTAATTATTCTTTGAGCACTCCTTGTCTTCCCCATGCTGGAATCTGTCATTTAACACCTTGCATTTGCAGGAAATAACACAGAGGGACCAAGGTGCTCTCCTACTCGCACCAAGTGACTGAGCTTGCTCATCCACTAATTGGTCCCCAGGAATAAAGGTCTTGCCTGGTTCAGAAACAGCTCCGAGAAAGGGAGAGCTGTGCCTTCCACCTACACACTCCCCCACCCACCCAAGTCCCTGACTCAAAGGTTCACATGTTTGCTGCTGCTGCTGGCTTAATTTGATCTTCTCAGCTGCCCTAAGAGCCCTTAAAAATCCATCTGGCAGGCAGAAGTGCCAGAAGCATCAGCCATGTGCCTCGGGACCTAATGTTTCTTTAATTCCATGAAGCAAACTAACAGTGACAACCTGAGCATGAATAATTCACCAGGAGGGCTCTGGCGAGCGGCGTTGCTGTCGCTGTTCCAGTGAGAGGGCTACACAGAGAGGCATAGTTCCCCAAAGAGGTGGTCTGTGGAAAACCATCTAGCTGGCCAGTAACCCCCAGTTAATCCCAGTGTACCAGGCAGTATTCACTGTGTGCAACACATGGCACCTACTGGAGAGCAAGGAAACGGACAAGAAGCCACTAGATGATGATATTTTTTGGGGGCTGGGGAGAGTGAGGGCTGAAGTAAAAGAAACTTTGGTCAGTGATGGTGACAGAGAAGGTGTAGCAGCTACCTCTGCACTGTGACACCCTGCAAATTAGGGCCTGAGTGGGACAGAGATATGGTTCCTCTCTCCACCAAGACAACTGGCCAAGGTTTATTCATGATACTGGGCTGAAGAGCTTCCTTGTGCCTCCTCTTCTCGAGCCTCTGTCCTGGCACTGTGACCTAAGCCTTGGATCACTTTTTACACAGTGACTCAAAAGTTATGATTTTGCAGAGGAAGATGAAGAAGTGTTCTCTGCTGCTTCTGGCATTGTTAACGGAGCAAGGAACTACCAGGGCCAGCTGCCCCATTAAGTCTGTCTACCATCCTGATGAAGTATGTAGATGCTACACAAGTCATTGCTCACATTATCTGCACTATACATATATGGAGAACCACTATCTAACTCCCATAAAAGAGGATAACACTTTGGTTTTTCCATTGTGACACTTGACCCTCTAATAATCAAACCGAAGTTACTCCTGTTGCTAAAGTTTAGTTTAATTGACAATTAACAGCCTGGTTCTACAGTTCACGAACGTATTGCAAACTCTCCAAACAGCTGCCAAACAAAAAGCAAAGGCTGATAGAGGCAAGAGGATCTACCCGTGGGCTGCATGAGGGCACACTGCCTTCCCGGGGGAAATTGGTTGTCTTTGAACTGACTAAGACACAAATAAAGGAGAAACAATGTCTTCCACGAGCCAATACTCCTGTTATTGCAGTCCTGGAAAGTTTGTACACTGCTGATCAAAGGAGAAGGGGAGATGACAGGAGAAGGAAGGTGCTGTGAAAGCATGAAACTGAGATCGCAAAATTTGACAGAGAAAAATTGGAGAGCTAAAACCTTCAGTACAAAGGAAATGCATCAGACCTTCAAATGCATTTTTGGGTTAGTTTTTCAAGTAGTTTTCTCAGTGATGCAAAGCCTTAAACATTAGTTTCCTATGAAATGAGTGCCTTAGATGTTCTAGTTAGGTCATCAAAACAGCCTCCTATATAGGATATATTGGACATAACTTCAAAAATTCCTTTTACCCCAGTAGCTATTTCATAGTCTCAGTGGGACCACATGCAGACAAAGCTTTTTCCTTCCATGAACACCCCAACAAAGACAAATCTTCTGTACACATGTTGCAGAATTTTTGAAACTGAGAGATCAACCAAAAATATTGAAGATTTAATCAGCTTCATGACTTTGCCCATTGCCAAATATAGACAAAAATGTAATAAAAATTATTACACAGAGAGTGATAATTTAACCTCTTATCTCGACGAGTTTCATATTGTTGCAATATGTCTCCTGTTTGGTACAATACTACCACAAATCATATCTCCATCAGGGTAAACTTGGTATGCATGTGGTATGTAGCCCACAAATCCACTAGCTATAGCTAATGTAAAAGAATGTTGTTGTAAAAGAATGGCAAGAGATTTGTGTAATCCTTCTGAAGCTAGTAATTTGTGGATAAAATTCATTATTTAATTAAGATAAGGCCTTAGGCTCTCGCAAGGATCAGGGCCTCGTCGTGTATAG
The DNA here is from genome assembly GCA_013398125.1 of Aegotheles bennettii. Taxonomy (NCBI): domain Eukaryota; kingdom Metazoa; phylum Chordata; class Aves; order Caprimulgiformes; family Aegothelidae; genus Aegotheles; species Aegotheles bennettii. The sequence continues at coordinate 246,813 of VZRW01010830.1, forward strand.
GTACCTTGCTGTTGTTCCCATGAGTTTATGGGACAAAGCAAAGATGGGAGAGATTTGGTGAACTCATGTCCCCATGGTCATGTTGGACATCGGTCTCTTGGTTTGCAGCCCATTGCTCCATCTGCTGGGTCATGCATCTTCACAGTCAATTCTGTACTTAATATATATAAAATACGGTAGATTTTCTGGGGTTTCTTTTGTGCTTGATAATGGAGTAAATGCCAAAGGAGGACTGATCTTCTAAACCCAGACCTAGTCCTGTCAGGGTTGACTGGTGATCACTGGTATTTATTAGTAGTGCTTATTGGTAATTCATAATGTGGTCTGTCATGGAAATATCACCAGACTTGCAGTCCCTGTCATTAGGAGCTCCCAGGAAACACATTCATTTCCTTCAGTGATGAAATATGCATAGCATATTCTTTCCTCCTGATTTGTATAAAATGAAGCTATTTGGTGGATCCATCATGCTCTCTTAGGTATGCATGATAAATTAATCCAGAAGCATTCCCTAAATATCCTCAGCTGCGGGGATTACCACCAGGGGAATCAATTATGGAAATTGTTTGGGCCTTTAGACATACAAACCAACACTCAAATCAGTCATCAAGAGAAAACTTCAGCTTTCTCCTGAAATCTGGAAAGCTTTTGCACTTGATTGTAGATTTAAGTCCTTTTTAGCTGCTACATTTTCCCTGTAAACACTGGGAGTTTGGCTTCACTGGTAACTAAGTTTTCTTTACCCCAGAAAATTGTACGACACAGAATAGCTTGATAGAAAAAGGCAAAGCAATCAGTAAACCATAAAACGTAAGGCTAGGAAAGCTTCATTCATTTAGGCCAATGATTACTGAAGTACAGGCCAAACTTGTGGCTTTAAATTAGATTTCCCACACCAGTATGAATGGTAGTGGCACCCTAGCAAAGTCCTGGGAGAAAAAGGGTTAGGTGGAAGGAGGGGAGATTTCAGGTCTTGGAAGAAGGAGCTCAGGTATAACAGAGGAAACTGTGGCTCTCCTCTAGACAGTCCTGCAGCTGGCCACTCCTGTGAGCTTCTCCACTTCTCAGTAGAGATCCAGCAGAGCCAGTCCATAGCCACACCAGCCTCTCCTGCCCTTCTAGTTGTGCCCACCATTACCCTTCGTTCACTGTTTCCTTCACATCAGCTCCACATTGGGCCCCTCATGACAGATCCACTGCAGCATCTATCCCATGCCACGTCCAAATCTGACCATTCATATTCCACCCAGTGAACCATCACTGAACCATCTCCTTCTGCCTCCCATTATTTCCCGTTTATCCATCACTTTGGGAGCATCCTCCTTTCCTGACTGTCATCCTGAATCCTTTACCTCCAGATGCATATTTCGTTCCTCCCCATCCACCTGGGCATGGCCCTCATGCCAGACCCCCCATCACAGCAGGGAATTGCTCACGAGCAGAGCTTTTGGATCCAGGAGGCACCACAGCTCACTGAAGGGAAAACAGTATGCTGCTTCAGGAAACCATCCTGACAAACCCATAGCTTCGTGTGCTGCGAAACAAGAGAATGACTGAGTTACCCAGTGACTGTGCTGCTGGGCTTTGAATGGACCTTGCAGCTTTGGTTTGAGCTGAGGAGGCTGAATGTGGAAAGGAGGGGTCAGGGATCACCTGATGCTGTGCGATTCCTCCACCACTGTCACCACCACTGCCCCCTGTATGTCACCACATTTCCCCCTCCTTTTCCCCTGTCCTCCCCAGTCTCACAGTAAGTCTTGCCATGTTTTTAGAAACTTGCCATTTTTTTTTTCTCAGTGCCTCCCAACTCACATGGCCCCTTCCTGGGGGTTTGCAGCTGTCTTTCCTTGATGAGCTTTAAGCTGACATCATGGTAGGTGCTGTATCATGGACACCTTTCTCAGGCAGGATTGTTGATTCCTACCCAAAAGAAAACTTGCTGAATTTTTGGTGCCATGCAGCAAAATCTGCATCTTCTCTCCCATCTTCTTAACATACCTCTCCTAAGAGGGTAAAGACCCCTCTTGTTTAGAAAAGGGGTCACCTTTAGGTTTTTCTTATGTGGCTTTTGGTCCCTGTCTCAGGAAAAGCCCAGACAATGAAGTCCTGCTCCTTGTCCACCCAGCATGAGGACATGTACTTGTGTTCTGGAGACTGAGAGATTGCAGGGATCATGGACAGACCTGGGCTATGCACCCTGACCTGCTCCTCTGGTGAGTGCGTGCATGGAGGACTTGCGCACCCAGACAGACTGTCCTGGAGAGCTCCAGCTGTCTTTCATGGCACTGACAAAGTGAATCCTCTTTGCTATTAACACTTTAAAGCCTGGTTTCACAGAATCATAGAGCCAGAGAATGGTTTGGGTTGGAAGAAATCCTAAAGATCACCCTGTTCCACCCCCCTGCCATGGGCAGGGACACCTCCCACCAGACCAGGTTGCTCCAAGCCCCATCCAACCTGGCCTTGAACACTGCCAGGGAGGGGCAGCCACAGCTTCTCTGGGCACCCTGGGCCAGGCTCTCACCACCCTCACAGCAAAGAATTTCTCCCTCATATCCAATCTAAATCTTCCCTCTTTCAGCTTAAACCATTTCTCCTTGTCCTATATAAATCCATGCCCTTGTCAAAAGTCCCTCTCCAGCTTTCCTGAAGCCCCTTCAGGTACTGGGAGATGCTCTAAGGTCTCCCCAGAGCCTTCTCTTCTCTNACCTTATGGAGACCGGCTGAGGGAACTGGGGTTATTGAGCCTGGAGGAGACTGAGAGGAGACCTTATTGCCCTCTACAACTACCTAAAAGGAGGTTGTAGTGAGGCTGGTGTTGGTCTCTTCTCCCCACTTGCTGATGACAGGATGAGAGGAAATGGCCTCAAGTTCCATCAGGGGAAGTTTAGGTTGGAGATTAGGAAGAAGTTCTTTACTGAGAGGGTGGTTGGGCACTGAAATGGGCTGCCCAGGGAGGTGGTGGAGTCACCGTCCCTGGGGGTGTTCAAAAAATGGGTTGATGAGGCACTTGAGGCCATGGTCTGATGGTCTAATGGTTAGGAATATGATGGGATAAAGGTTGGACTTGATGACCCTGGAGGTCCCTTCCAACCAGAATGATTCTATGATTCTCTATGATTCTATGATTCTCCAGGCTGAGCAACCCAAACTCATGAAAGTAGGGGAGAAGAGGTCTTCCTGCAGATGCCCATTTGAGGCTGTGCAGGGTGACAGCTCTGCTGTGGAGCAGATGAGTCCATGCCTGCAGTGCAGAGCTGCTGTAAATCGAGCGTGCCCAGCTCCGGCAAGGGCTGTGAGCACACAGCGAGGATCCACCTGAGCATCCAGCTCCTGCACACGTGCAGAGGCACTCACCGAGCCACAGTAACTCTGCTGCAGGGTATCTTTTGCCTTCTTATTGTGCAGGGATTAAGGCTTGGCTGCCCTGATGAGAAAGCTGTCACAAACTCTCAGCATTCCCAGTTAAAACTTTATAGAGACGGGAAAGGCAACCAGAAAACAGCTCCTACACCGTCCTTTAAAACAAACTGAATTTTAACACTTAATTATGTGCAATATAGACTTATTCCAATTTTCTTTGCCAAGATGCTTCTTGGTTTTGATCTCCCAGGGTGCCCACCCTCCCAGGAGGGAGGTTTTGGTTAGGAAGAAGCAAAGTGTTGGTGGGGAGAAAGCCTGACCAAATCCCTGATGCTGCCTCTGCCACTTACCTGCTCCACAACCTTGGGCATGTTAAAGCAGAGTCTGGGGCTTTGTGTTCTCTAATTTTAAAGGAGGAGGGGAGACAATCATTTTCCTCATCATGCTTAGAGACACGGGGCTGCAAAGTGCTAAACCAGAGCAGTAAAACCCTTCCGGTAGCCTAATGACAGCTCCACAGAAGTAGCAGAATCCATCCGCTTTTCCCCAATATTTTGAGCACAGCTAAAGAGAAGAAAGCCCCTGCCCTGGCAGAGAGCAAGCAGCAACAGTGAAAGTGATGCACTGAAATGTAGGAATCACACGGGAGTGCAGGAATTCGGTTACATGGCTGTTGGAAAATTAATGCTAAATCAATTAAATGAAAGCATGGGATTTCTCTTGAGGAAAGTCTAGTCACAGTGGCAAGGAGGAGGGGAGGGGTTGGGGAGTGGGGATGACATAATCACGTTTGCGAATCACCAGCAGCATGCATGCCTTAATCCATTAATGGGGTTTTTATCTGTGATCATAAAAAGCAGGTTACATTCAGCCTGGAAGGGAGTGAGGGCTGGAGGAGAGGGGAGGGGAGAGAAAGCGCAAGAGAGAGAGAGAGGCAGAAAGCAAGAGAGAAAGAGCACAATTCACTCGGTGAATTTCTTGCCAGCTTGGAGCTGATATTTAGGGATCTCAGGAGAGCAGTTCCTCAGAATAACCTGCTCTCCTTCGAATGGACCGAGTGGAGACAGTGGTTCAGTCCTGCTGATATTTTTTAAGCCCTCCTCGCAGTTTGATGGGCATTCCCAGCGCTTTTGTGCACATCTCAGAAAGCACTGACGTGGAAAGGAGCAGCGAGGAGGGGGAGGTTGGAGGAAAAAACTGTAGCTCTTCTAAAAATACGGAGGGCATGCAAGAGTGTGAGCAGGCTGGGGAGGACGGCGAGGTGAGCGCCCCTCGCACCATGGTCCCCGGGTGCCGGCGCGGCGCAGTTCCGGAGATGTCCCTCCTGTGACTGGACACACCATGAACATCTGGGAGGTGATCCTGGCTTTTGTGGTGGTGGTGCTGATGCTCGTGGCCCTGCTGGCCAACGTGCTGGTGCTGATGTGCTTCCTGTACAGCGCCGATATCCGCAAGCAGGTCCCGGGATTGTTCATCCTCAACCTCACCTTCTGCAACCTGTTGATGACTGTTTCCAACATGCCCCTGACCTTGGCTGGGATCATTTACAAGAGTCAACCAGGAGGAGATCACATCTGCCACATCGCGGGCTTCCTGGAGACCTTTCTCACCACGAACTCCATGCTGAGCATGGCAGCTTTGAGCATTGACAGGTGGATTGCTGTGGTCTTCCCTCTAAGTTATCACTCCAAAATGAGGTACAGAGATGCTGCTCTCATACTGAGCTACACGTGGTTACACTCAGTGTCGTTCCCCATAGTGGCAGCTTCTCTCTCCTGGGTTGGTTTCCATCACCTCTACGCCTCCTGCACTCTCTACAACAAGAGACCAGAGGATAGGACACAGTTTGTGATTTTCACGGGTGTCTTTCACACCCTCAGCTTCCTCCTCTCCCTCATTATCCTGTGTTTCACATATCTAAAAGTGCTGAAGGTGGCACGGTTTCACTGTAAGCGGATTGACGTGATCACTATGCAGACCCTGGTGCTGCTCGTGGACATCCATCCCAGGTAAGGTGCCTTGTGTGCAGCAGGTGAGACTCACGGCAGAGGAAGCCAGGACGGGTTCAGTGCTATGCTAGACACAGTGTGTTCTGTATCGCAGCAGGGGATGGGGAGGGGAAGGAAACCAGCATCCTTCTTGCCAGTTTCTATTCTGCATGTTTCTTTTATTTGTGTTTATTTTCCTGGTTGCAGAAGCCACTCTTTGTTATGCTGAAGGGCTTGGGAGGGAGAGCAAAGAAACAGGCAGCTTTGGCTGAGCATGCACTTCCCTTTGAGACAGTGATCAGATCACTGCCCTTTGTCTTCCAAGGTGGATTTAGTGGTTGACAGATTGGTATTTTTTTGCCACTGTCATCCCAAAATGCTGCCGGATCCCTGAGAGAGAGCAGGCTGAGGCTCACACATCCCTTCCCTCGGAGTTCTGAAGGAGTCCCCGTCCCTGGGGGTGTTCAAAAAACGGGTTGATGAGGCACTTGAGGCCACGGTCTAATGGTTTAATGGTCAGGAATATGATGGGATAAAGGTTGGACTTGATGACCCTGGAGGTCCCTTCCAACCATAACGATTCTATGATTCTGTGATTCTAAGGGAAGCCAGGCACTGCGTGCTGCTCCTTCCCAGCAGTTTCCCTGTTTGCTCTCTGTAACTTTATCTTTCCTGAAGGCAGAATTGTAAGGGAATAACATCTGCAAAATGCACATGCTTGAATGCCTGTACTTAAATCCGAGTGACAGAGTCTTCAGTAGCAATGTAAATATGACAAGCAGGGCATGTATAAAGTTCATTTTAAAACAGAGCCCTTAAGCAAGCCCCCTGTGCCCAGACACAGGAGGAGAAATGTCTCCGGGGGCTGGGAGCATGATGGGCTTGAAGGCAAGAAGCAAACGGGTCTGAATGTGTGCTGGGATGCTGTGCAAAGAGTCACTTCAGGGATTATGCACACACTATAAATCTTGTGTGAATAGGCTGCGTCTGGATCTGGGAGGGATGCAGATTTGGCTGGAGGAGGGAGGGTGGGAGACACAGTTTCCCCTGGGTCAGGAGCATAGCAGTGAAGCTGGAGGAGGGAAAGCCGTGCTGGATGGAAGCCCGAGGGTAGTGCTGGGCAGGCAGCGACGCTGGCGAGGAGCTGGGGAAGGCACCCAGTGCCCGGGGGAGGAGGATGAGAGTGTGGGCTGTGAGCACGCGATGGCTCTGTCCATAAGACACAGAGACAAGAAATGGAGAGGACCAAAACAGGCACAGCTGGAAGGACATGGGACAAAGCTGGTGAGAAGGGAGCAGCAGGACAAGCCAGAGAGATCTGCCCAGGAAATGGGGATTTTAGAAATAAACCTACAGAGCTGAGGCGGGATGGAGCAGGACAGGGGGGCTGATGGGTCAGCGTGTCCTGGCTGAGGGCTGAGAAACTGTGATGAGCTGGGATGGATGAGGCTAAAACTCAGCTATGACTGGGATGGGGTGACAGAGTCAAAGAGTGAGCTCTGGAGAGGGGAAAACAGAAGCAGTGGTCGCAGCGTGGAAAGAAATCATCCTGGTTTGCTCAGTTTGGCTTTGGGGCTTAGTGCGACTGGAGCAGGTGACTGGAAAAGGGAGAATATGATGCATTTGTCTGGAGAAAAAGGAAAAAAATGGTTTGGCTAGGTAGGGTGACCGAGCAGCTGCAAGGGATGTGTGTGCTGCTTGGGAGACAGTCAGAGGCTGGATCTTAAGGTTCAAACTGTCTCTGTCAGAGACCAAAAGGCAAGGAAACGTCTTTCAGAAATTCCAGGAGCTGGCAGTGCAGGGAGGTGTCTGATACGGGGGAAGAAATCTGTCTGGAAGAGAAGAAAGCAGTTGAAGAGGGCAGTCCCACACCAGATACCCCACCTGACCCCTCTTGCTGTCCTTCACTCTGCAAGCTGCAGGCTAACATCAGCTCTCTCCAGCCAGGAGTAGAGCTGAGGGACTGAAAGCACATGTGGCTGTCCTCAAAAAAAGTGTCATATTTTGGAGATTCCTAAGCTTAAGGCAAATAAATCTGAAAGGATCAGGGCGGGACAGCACACTGCTAGAGGAACAGGAACATTTGCTCAAAATTCTCCAGTTAAGCTGTTTGAGCTGTCTCTTGACCAAGAATGTGGAGAGGAACTTCAGGCAAGTCCCGTTGCTATTCTTGAGAAACACAGGTATAAATCTTCCCTTATCCATCAAGTCACACAGAGGAAAAAACACCCTTCTGCCCTACGTGCTGCCTGGTTGCTGAAGTGTGCTCGACTGGTCCCAGTCCCTGCACACACCATGAGATGTGGTGGTTACTCCCAGGGCAGTGCCACAGACCCACTGAGGCTATTGTTGTGCCTAATGCTTCGAGTGTGCCTGGACTGCACAGCAAAGCTTAGAAAAAGGGCAAGAATCTCCATGGTATTTATCTTCCTCTGCATTTTTTCTGGTCCAGCTTAATTTGAGGGTGTTCCTGCATTTTGTAATCATCTCACTGAGGGTGGATTCAATGGGCTGTGGGAATGATAACTCCTTTCTTCAGAACAGATGGAGTGGCACAGGCATTTTGCTACTAGTAACCTGTATTACTAATCTCTTGGGTCAGGTTATTCTAATGCTTCTCTCTAAGAAAGGGGAGTTTTAGCTTCTTTTCTCGACTACAGAAATGGTGGCTGATTTGGCATATGGTGGTGCTGCCTTAACTGGTGACAGCTACTGCCACTGAAAGGGTCAGACCTCGGATTGCCTCCCTGGCTGTGAGAGCTACACAGAGGCTGCAGGTCTCCTTGGAGCAGTCAGTGATGTTTATAAAGCTCTGACATTACAAAGACATCATTTGAATTATATAAGTTATATAGAATCATAGAATCATCGAGGTTGGAAGAGACCTTCAAGATCATCCAGTCCAACCCCTACCTACATCACCACTAACCCACAGCACCCAGTGCCACATCCAGACGCCTCTTGAACACCTCCAGGGACGGGGATTCCACCACCTCCCTGGGCAACCCATTCCCACACCCAATCACCCTCCAGGGAAGAAATTTTTCCTAATATATGTATACAGGCAATTTCAATGTTTACTATGGCATCTAACAGCATAGACAGGGATGCTGGGAGTAGGCACATGTGACAACAAAGTTTTTAATCCCACTTTAGCCTGCCCTGACTTCTCTGGCTTTTTGCACAATCTAGTTTCAATGCAGAGAAATACATACAGACAATTTTCTGCTTCCTGTGACTCAGAATCCACCCGCAAGGGGGTCTAGTGACAGGCGTTATGACAGATGGCTTTATTACCTGTGACTTGAAAAAACACATGTGATCTTCTGAAGATCATTCAAGATGAGTACAAAGGGAACCTCTAAATAACACACAAAATCGTGTGAATGTTTGGGGCACATGTTCTTTCCAGTTAATTCCGGCATTTTTACTGGATATTGCCTTTCCTTGGCTTTGTTCTTAAGACCAAGATATGTTAGGTATTGCGAGAGGTTTGGGCAAGACTTCTCTTAAGTGCTCAACCCATGTATTTCCTCACCCTAATTATCTATACTATCTTTTTGGTGTATCCAGCTTTACAGACCTAAAGGTCCAGTATCTCATAAGCTTTGTTTAAAATACCAAGCCTTCAAAGGGATATATCTCAGATTTTCCAGGATATTAGAATTTTTAAATGAAAGCTTAGTCAATAATCCAGTTCCAGTACTAGTGTCACTACTGGAACTTACATATACCCTCTTATCTTAGTGTGTGAAACTACGTGCAGGAGCAAAATACTCATCTGCGTTCATTGTCTATATAAAGGAGTGAGATAAAATACCTTTCTCTGTGATGTGGCATATATTAGCTACATCTGGAAAAGCTGAAAAGAAATTGGTTGAAGTCTTCAGTACTTCCCAAACTCTGTGTGAGCTCCAGGAGCCAGTAGGGAAAAGATGTAACTGGGCAAACTGTTAGAGATAAAAAATACACCATCTTCTACACCATAACAACATCCTGGTTGAACCTGCTTTGGAGATTTCTTTTCCTATATCACTGTGTACCTGGTATACTATGAATTTAATAACATGAGTCTTAAATGAAATGATTGAACCTCTAAGATCACCTGTCTGCACCTAAAAATACTCCAAGTCCTCCAGCTCTTGCAGAACAGAAAACACACAGGTTCCCCTGAAAAGGTGGATGTTTTTTTTTTTCTCAGCTGTCATCTCTAGCAGCAAATAACTCAGACAGTGAACCTGTAACACTTGTAGATGTGTTTTCATTCTGCTTTGGCATATTCTTTGAGAAAAAAGATGATCTGTTATTTCACGGAGAACAAACTTCTCCTCCAGTATTTATTTCACTTTGCACATCATGATAGCTGCTCTGGGGACTGACAGTGTGAGACCATGTATTAAATGGATCAGAGGAAACACATTTTCTTTAACACAACAAGGTCACATAAGAACTCAGAGGCACATAGATCACCAAAGCACACTGAGATCCTCAGGACATAACATGTGTGATCAAACATTTGCAGCTACAGCAAATAATGTAAGGGTATGGCCATAAACCTCGCAGCAATTAACCTATGTGAGTGTGGAACCTGACAGTGAATCATCAACTACAAATTCACAGTACAGACAGCGAGACCAATGCCAAGCACGCACAAAATGCAGCACATGGGCCAGATCATTTGATTTGCCCAAGGCGTGTGATTGCTTTACCATGAGACCTGTGCAACGAGCCAACGTGTAGTAGTGCTATGTTCATAGTGAGGGGTTTCAGGGCTGCAGTCTGGCTTTGGTTTTACCCTTTTCCAAAGATTCTGGCTCAGGTACAGATGGCTCTGGGAGATACAAACGGTGGTGCTCATCCAACCTGCCTACCTGGAGAAGACAGTTATTTGTGCACTTCCCTCAAATGCACAGCCATCCTAGGAGCTACACAAGCAGGTAGAGGAGGAGGATGGGTTTTCATGTTATCACTCTTTTGGCAAGCAAATGTGCTGATTTCTAAGGGATTTCCTGCAGTGGCAGCGTGATCTCAGCCCTGTGCTCCCATCACCTTGCTGACATGCCAAGGGTCTTAGCAGCTCTCTGATGGCCTGGTGAGACCACCACTGGGAAACTCAGAGAAGCTCTTGTCCTAAAATGTCACAGGTAAGGAAAAAAAAACAGGGTGTGACTAATTTGTATCTGTTTAGTTAGTAACAAGGCTGGTTTTAGGCGAGGAGTCAGAGCATCACAGCACTGTGGGTTTGTTATCTAATTCCTGACTTTGCATGGCGGCTGTGCAGAGCTACACAGGCAGCCAAAAGATTTATGGCCACAGGGTTCACAGCTATGGTATATTGTGATTACTCCAATGTTGGGCTGAATGTTCAGAGCATGTTCTTTCCCATTATGGTTTTATTGTGTTTTACGCTTATCGTGCTGGGAAGTTTCTCCTTCACTGTTTCTAGGGAAGTTCCATGCTGCCTGTCCCTCTCTGGATATTTTCCAGACCTCTCAATACCATGAGGCAAACTCTGGCCTGCAAATACAGCTTACAGTATTATAAAAAGGAGCTGCAACTGAATTCAAGGCTGAATTCAACCAGTTTGACCATATATAAATTAAAATAATGGGGGGTGCGCGCATATAAATAGTTAATCATGTGTTTCTCAATAATTGTTTTTGGAGGGTAAGATGATCATACAATGCATTAACACGTGGTAGTGTCCCATATAAATGCAGTGCACCTGATATTGGTTTATGGGAATCCAGCATTTCCTGGAATGACTGATTTCCAGCATTCCATAAGTAAAGTCATTAAAATCTGCTACCTGATGTTATGATTGATGTTCTTGTTTGTGTTGAATGTCACACAGTGTAAGAGAGCGTTGTCTAGAAGAACAAAAGAGAAGGAGGCAGCGAGCAACAAGGAAAATAAGTACCTTTATTGGTACTTTTATACTTTGTTTTGCACCTTATGTAATTACAAGGTAAGTGTGAACCTACATACTGGAAAACACTAGAGATGCACTTTTAACTGGGAGAAGTAGGGCAACCTGAACCAGAAAATGATTCAAGTCTGCTGTGAAAAGTTCTGTGCAATGTTTCCACTCCTATGACAAGAAATTGCATTTACTGAGCTACCAAAACTGCATAAAATGTCATAACACTTACTTGATACAGTCCTGATGCTCTCTGTGGTCTAAATTCTGGTCAGTCAGCCCCATCGGTATGTTGGTCACATGGGAGTGATTTAGGAAGTCAGTCCACAGGATTTTGCAGACTTTTTTTGGGGTCAAATAGTTCCCTACACCTCAGATTGCCTCCCCTGTTCAGGGGATGATCTGCAGGGGAAGACACTGATATGAATGGGTCAGACTGTAAAAATCTGGCCAACAAGATCCAACCGAGATAAGAACATGGTCCACAGACTTAAATAACAGTTTTGTCTGACCAAGTAGAGTTTATTAGTCATAAACATCTATCAAAGCAGTTCTGGCTCAGAGCTAAAAAAAATTCTTGTGATTTATGGTCAGATGCCCTTATCTATCTGCTACTTATCTTTGGAAATGGCTCCTGTGGGAAACACAGAATTACTCCTATGAAAGAAAAAGTATTAAAAAAGTGAGTATATCCAGAAAAGTGTTACCTAGTTGTTGAAGGAAATTTACAGATTGCATTCCTCATTAAAGGACTGGAAAAACTGAAATGCTGCTATGCAGAACAGAGAAAGAAACAAATGTTTTAAAAGTCTCTCCTGTTGCAGTACTGTCAACTAAAAATTCTTTGGGCTGACTTCAGTCAAACTCAAAAACTCATTGAAAAAGCTGAATTAAGACTCAGTGTGGGCATGTGGCTGACCTCATGTTTTTCCAATTAGGTATAATGTCCTGAATTTCTAATTCTAACAAAACAATTCACAAGAAGGTCTTGTAGTCCCTTAGTAAAATCAGAAACCTGCATGTCATGTTGATTTCGTGTCCATAATAATAGTGGTTAATTGATTCCTGCTGTTTATTTGTAACAATGTTGCAAATACACTGTAACAATGTTGTAAACTACACTTGCAACAATGTTGCAAATACACTTGTAACAGCGTTACTGTGTTTCCCTTCACTTTCACTTAGCAGTCAGAAGAAGACACTCCATGCCACACACTCTCAAGGGGTATGAGAGGATTTATAATTATGGATGTTTAGCCTCAGCTCCCAGGCTACAAGATTTTAGAGTATCTGTCTCATTGCAAATGGTTAAATTTAATTTTATGCCAGGTCTCTGAATTTAATGGAAATCACCATATTCATAGAATAGCTTGTGGCTCTGTGCTGAGTGGCACCAAGTGCTCTAACCAGGACTGCCAGAAATATTATTGTGCTTCTCCACAAGCATCTCAGCCCAGCATTCAGGCACCACCTCTTCACCTCCCCTTAACTCTGTGGCATCCTAATTTGTGTCCCAGTAGCCTTAAGATACAAGAGAGGGGATAGAAAGATCCAGATCCTCCTGCCTTTATTCCATACAAGGATCACTTGAATGTTCGCCAACTCTTCAGTCTGATGAAGATGAAAAACTTTGCCACAGACAGTGACTATGAGAAGAATCAAGACATCTTGAATGCATGAAGAATTCATGAAGAGTTGGGCACTGGCCAGGCATGTCCAGTGAGGTGAAGGTTATCCCTTCCCTGGCCTTTTCAGTTGTGACACATCTAGAGGAATCACTGCACAACGGGCTATGGGGAATTCCATCTTCAGCTACTGGAATCCCCCCTGGGACCTTGCTGGACACTATGCCACATGGATGGGTATTCCAGGACGTACATTAATGTGCTTTCCTATGCCTCATATATGGCTGAGGGTGTTGAAGTCAAGGGGATTAGGAGGCTTTTGGGCTTAACCATGTAAGCAAGTATTATTCTCTGGCCTATGTCCAGTGCTTTGCATTCACAAGATAGAGGCAATCCATCACTTTTCAGGGCAGTGAACAGAAGATAGCAGAGGAAGTGTACGGCTCAGGCTCTCGTTTGGACAGCCAGCTTTAATCAGCAATATGCTTAAATTAAACATGCTTCTAAGTACTTTGTTAATTGAGGCCTCAAGGCAGCAAATCACAAGGCTTTACTATAACAACATCTTTCTGCTGCCACATTGAAACCAAATACTTGTCTTTAACAATTCCATGAAGCAGTGAAGGAGTTGTGCTTGTAAGCCCAGCCAGATAAAATCTTCCCTGGATAAACCAGTTTTTCAGATCACATTAAGGTAAAAATCAGATCAACCACCTCTTTTATCAAGAAAACACCCTTCTAACTAGTTCAGTAGCTGACCTTGATAGTATATCAGTAGAATCAGCTTCTTCTTGATTCAGTGTTTCCATTGCATCAGTACAGCAAATGTATTACTCTATATTATATATTTCTAGGCATAGTTTGCTTCTTGATTTGTAAAAATTCTATTAGTGCACATCTCTTATTTTGCTATGTTATCATTATGTGATTAAATAACATTGCTCAAAACCTTTTTTTCTCCGGGGAGCTTTTTGCTAAGAAAAATTAAAATAAGTAAAACCAGTTTCTAATATTAATTTCCAACCAAAATACAGTTGGAAATCTTAATTTCACACTGAAACACAGAACTTAGCTAATGTAAGTTTATAAGTGTTGCCAATGTATGAGGAAATTTGCCTTAAATTAAAAATTCTGGAGTAATATCAGTTCATAGCGCTCATGTTACAGAGGAGGATGGTGGAAGAGGCAGAAGAAGATTAAAATTCTCTTGTATCATCTCTGGGGAACAAGGGGTAAACAAACTGTGTTTTTAAACTAGTGTTTTTAAACTGTGTTTTTAAACTGCCCACTGAATACAGAGCCTGCTCAGGTAGATGAGCAAGTTCAGAATTCCTCAGCAAGTTACACTCTTGCCTGTCTGTGCACATAAATGCATGATTTTCCTATGCAATCATGGGTTGACATATTTAAAGAAAGTGGCCTTCTAGCCTCTGTCAAAAGCCTCAGCTGATGTGAGGTAGAGATATTTTCCTCCTGGATAGAAAATCCTTTCAGTACAAGCAGACGAGTGCTGCTTGCTATCATATCTCTGTAGCTCCTTGCTATCTCTGTGCTGACAGGTGGTTCCTGCAGCTCTGAGGAACAGCAACGGCTAAAAGCAATGGCTTGCAAGAACTGCTACAAGAGATTTGCAAGATTAGCTGCAAGAGCCCAAAAGTCACACTGCTCCTTTGCAGAAGCCGGCCAGTTATATGCACCACTTAAGAGGCAAACTGGTTAAGGGTAAAACAACTAATGATCACTGTGATGTCATTTTGGTATCAAGGTGTAATAATTAAAAAAGGGGTTTTTCATTAACAGGAGAGCATATGAAAGATTCAGTCTATAAGCAATAAATGAAAATAAAACAAAATCAACATTAACATGAAGATAAAACTCATGGTCAGCTTATTGATATCACTAACACAAAAGAAACAGCTAAGGATGAATTCTGATACTGTGGGACTTGAGTGGGGAAAAAAAGTCTTAGACACAAACAAAAATGTTAGGAGTGCAAGTTTAAAGAGCTGATACAAATTCTTGGGGAAAAGACTGAATTTCTGCTTGTGACAACTTCATTGATCTACCAGCTCCTAAACACAATGCCAGCTTTGTTTCACTCCTGAACAAGAGGTTTTAGCTTGTTTGAGAGTGTGGTCTGGTCAGAGTTTTCTCCATAACCCTGTTCAATTGTCAGGTTTAAGCAATGCACAGCAGACGTGTTGCCACTGCAGTAGCCTCCAGCTGGATGTATGCATGTTCAGTAAAACATTTTACTAAACTGCACATCTATACAAATAGTCTTCAGTGTTTATTATCTGCATGAAAGATTAAGGTCTTAATCTTCAGCATAACATTCTCATTTGTTTACTGAAAGTGAAATAAAATAATTGGATGGCTGGTTGACGTGACACATGCTACAGAATTGAAAGTTTCTAAAATACCAACAATGTATCACAGCAAAACAGCTTTTAGCTTTTAGCTAAAAAGGTATTAAAGACCAGACAGTGGAAGAGTGGCTTACAAAAGCAAGACAGGGAATTATACAGCTGATACTGTAGAATTTAATTTACAGGTAGCACTGAAATATTGATGCTCCTCCACTTCTTTTTGCCCAAAACTTTTCATGAAAATTGAAGCTATGCATATAATTTCCATCATAAATGAGAAACAAAGCCCTCTTTCAAGGGCAATAAAATAGGTGATATGTTTTGAAAGACTGACATTTAATTGTTTGCACACAGAACGGAATTGCATAGCTTGGGCTATGTCTGCATTTCTGTGTTTGGTGTTTGCTATCTGCAAATGTAATTTGTTAATAAAAATAATACAAAAGAATTGCAAAATGGATAAATTGGATACTGAGGAAACATAATCCAATAAAATTCTTAAAATTCTGTTAATAAAAGTGTAGGTTTTTTAGTTGATCAGTCAATGAAGATAGAATTAGCAAGTCCAGGCTTGCAATCCTGAAGTGCCTATTTGATGTATTTTAAATGGAGATTGTTATCATCTCATAGAACTGATTGAAAGAGACTGAGACACCAAGTTGTCATATTTTGGTCATTCAAGACATCCGTTGAATTTAATGAAACATAATCAAATTCACCTCTGTAAAACATTCAGTATATCAACCAGATGAAATTCATCATGATGAATACAAAATGCAAAGAAGGCATCGAATATGTGGAGAATAACTAGAAAGAGGATGGTTTATGGCAGATTACAAAGTAAATATGACTCAGTAGATGATTAATCACCAAATAGTCAATTCTCATTTTAGAGCATATTAACGTGGGTGTCATAAGATACATTTTATTAAACAAGAGAGAATACACCAGATGAGACCTCTGGCAGCTTGAGTAGGAGATAATTATGTCTGACTTTGGATCCTACTCTGTAAGAAAGATGTCAACTGTGAGTTACAAGGAGAGACTGAAAGAACAACATTTGTTTAGTTGAGATGAAAGGAGAGGGAAATGGGACAGATGGTGGCTCTTTGGTATCTCAAAGTTGCTTTACAGTGATCAGCTGAACCAAGGGGCACCAGCAGAGAAGCAAGAGCCAGTTCCAAGTATTTTCATGTAACATAGCCTGTTTACCTCAAACGTCTGACTGACAAAGTGAATCCTCTTTGTTGTTAACACTTTAAAGCCTGGTTTCATAGAATCATAGAACCAGAGAATGGTTTGGGTTGGAAAGGACCCTTAAAGATCATCCCGTCCAACCCCCTGCCATGGGCAGGGACACCTTCCACTAGACCGGGTTGCTCCAAGCCCCACCCAGCCTGGCCTTGAACACTGCCAGAGAGGGGCAGCCACAGCTTCGCTGGGCAACCTGTTCCAATTGCTAGCAGTAAGCACACAAAAATACTCTCAGTATTAGAATTACCAGTACTGTGATAGTGGGTAAAGCCCCAGCACTGGCTGCAGACCCATGGTACTAAGCCTGGCACACATATCCAGGAAGAAACAGAGCTTTTGCCATGGAGTTTGCAGTCTTGGCAAATGAGAATGGAGAGAGAAGGCAGAAGCTCATAGTCAGTGGTGTAACAAATTAAGACTTCTTAGTCCCACTTCCATGCTCAAAGGACAGGACCATGCCATCTGCCAGTGTTATTTTAAACAACACAATGTAGTGAAAGTTTATAGAATGAGAATAAAAAAGACTGAGGAAAAAAATCCTCATCTCTAAGCTGCTTGAAGTACCTATACTATTGTCATTGCTGCTGCAAGAACCATGTATAGAATGTTCCTGGGAAATGGTGCTTTGTCTGAAGAAACATTAGCAACTGAAGTATTTTCCAGGCAGGTTTAAGAGCACCAGCTGCTGAAGACTGTTTCAGCAAGGATCTTATTTGTCATTGCATGGTGGGGCTCTCTAGCATCACATCTGGCTGTTCCTCCTCTAGAAAAACCAATAGTTTCTCAACACCTGTAGAGACACATGGACCAGAACTGCCCTTCAGTGTTCCTCAAAGACATGGGGAAAGAAAGCATTTTGGAGTTATCAATATTTCACTGTCAAAAATACTCTAAGTCTCAGTACAAATTGGACTATCTATGCTAGTGTAGGTATGAGGGGTATATAAAGCTCTTCCCTCTCTCCCTTCCCTAATGGGTTAGAAGTCTTGCCTTGCTAAGTTTGTTGCAAATATATATGTTTGGCCTTTAAACTGACCAGCTTTTAAATTCAAGATATATTATGCCATCTCTCAATGATGAATTGCCCTTCATATCCTGCTGGAGCTATTCCATTTTGCACTAAATTCTTCAACGTTTATTGTGGCAAATGATCAAAGAGAACCTTTTAGGAAGCAACACATCCAAGGTCCACTTCCAGCCTCAGTCAATATATACCTAAATGTACAGAGTCAAGGATGCTTGGAAGTTTGGAGGTCAAGACACTGGTAGGAGTTGGGTAGTGCCATCCTTGGGAAATAGACCTCAAGTTCATGTTTACAGGCTCAGAAATGTTTAAGGGGAACACTACATCACATTTTAATGAGTATGGTTTTCTTTTGTTCTCTTGCAATTGCCCAGGAATAAATTGGGGGGTTGGGGAGGGGGTTACTGGCTTAAAGTTGGGCTGTTGTTCCATACTTTTAATATGGCTATTCACTCTTTCAACCTTCCTCTTTCCACAGACTTGTTGAATTATCCTCTGTGGTCCACATCAATTCCCACTGGGGAATCATTTCCAAGTGCTTAGCTTACAGCAAAGTTGTTTCAGACCCTTTTGTGTACTCTTTGCTACGGCATCAGTACAAGAAGACATGGAAAGACATCATAAACAAGATCCTCAAAAGAAGCTCCATCAATTCCTCTGCCCTCACAAGCGAATCACACAATCGGAATATATTGCAGCTGAACGAATGAGGAGCCTGGTATGGGACCTACACGACACATAAAACAATATATGGGAAACAAAAGTAACTGGCCTAGCCCTAGTAGCTCTCCTCAGCTGTCAAGGTTTCGGGAGGCAGTCATGGATGGGTTGCAGCCCAGTCCGTGTCCCTCCAGTAGTGTAACACCTAAGGGAGTTTGGGTGCTTTATATCTCCTGCCTCTGACTCAAAGAGTGCTATCAACCTGTGGTCCTGCAGGCTTCACAAATACAAATCTCCCATTGACTCCCATCAGCAGTCACACATATATAAAGGGTAAAAAGCCAGTCCTCAGCAGGACTCACAAAAGTGGTGGGAGCAAAACGGTGCCGTCCTAAGAGTGTTGTAAAAAGCTGCACAGAGATATTTGTGGTGTATTTTTCACTGGCTGCAGGTAATGCTCCCTCTGATGGAGCTGCCAACCTGGCTTTACAAAAACCACCTAGTTGCTTGAGTAGGTCCCATATAGACAAAAATCTTAACAAGAGGGAAAAAATAAATATTAAAAAAATATATTTTTCTGAGGTGTAATTAATCCTGTTTTTTTCCCTACCAATATGTTATTTAAAGGAAAGATGGGTCTAAAGCCGAGTTTAAAAGTACCATTTAAAAAGCAAGTGGGATAAAATAATAATAGACCTGCTCCCCACCATGAAAGTACAGCCAATAATCTGAGTCCACATCTAAATGTGCAAATGTCAGGAGGCTTCAATATAGATCCTTATAGCACTAGATTCCAGCTCTGTGCAATAACATTAATATTTACCATGCATTTTGTTCAGCCTGCAGATAACATAGGCTTAAATATGACTAAAATATTCAAAACCAGGGCAATCTTACATGTCACACTTCCTCAGACACCTCCAAGTATTTTAATTTTTGTAAACATTATTTAGTTCATTATAAATACTACAGCTGCTAGATGGCTTCATAGTTGTCATGTAGACACCTGATGCTGAAGCCATCCTCTAGTGACTCATGAAGAATTACTTTCCCAGGTAATTTTCAGTGACTTCTCAATTCAGTGAAAACACTATGAAATGAGACAGTTTTTCAAGGGTTTTCTTATTAAGATGTAGAATATCAAGAGCAATAATTAACCAGTTGTCATTTCTATTGCTATGATTTTTAGGAATAATCAGTTTCTAAAACAACTGGAGTGTCATCCTCATAATCTCTTAAAATTATTTTCAAGCAAAAACTATTGGTTTTAAGTGCTTCACCTTTATACTTCAATTGGCAAAAGACTTACTATCAGTTCTCACCTTATTTCTGCACATAGTTTTCTCCAGCAATTTCCCAGAAGTCCAGAAGACAACAGC
Organism: Aegotheles bennettii; assembly: GCA_013398125.1. NCBI lineage: Eukaryota > Metazoa > Chordata > Aves > Caprimulgiformes > Aegothelidae > Aegotheles > Aegotheles bennettii. The sequence goes on from VZRW01010830.1 coordinate 266,395, forward strand.
AAGTTAACATCAAATTAAATTAATTTTTGCTGGGTAGGTCAATAAATACATCCAGTGGCCATAAAGTAGACAATTTCTTTTGTGAGGGTAAACAGCAAGCATATGCCCAGATTTTGAATAGTCTTGGTTAATATGGCAGCTTAATTAGGCATAATTAGGTTAATTATAGCAGCATAATAACAGCTGACATAGCTGGCTATATTACCACCTATCACTGTTCATATTCTGACTGTCAATACCATATTGAGAAAATAAGGTCAGGACCATATTGTGAAAATAAGGCCTGGAATATTAAAAATGTAGTTTAAAGAAAATTTAGTTATCACCACCTGTGTCCCCCAGGTGAAGGTCACTGGTGTCAGAAACCCTGACAGCAAAGGTTAATGAGCTAAATCCGTATATTCCCTATCACTTATGATGAATTATCAATATCATTCCCTTTGCAAACTTTAGCATGAGTCATTTTGCAAGCTCTACCATGAATATCAGACTTTGATTGAACAGACATTATGGCAACTGCAACGTCCTTCATATCTTGCAAAACACGTCCACTGCTGAAGCTTCTGGCCAGTGAGTCAAAGCTCAGGCAGGGACCTCAGTGAAGGGTTTCACCCCAAAGTGGGGTAATACCTCAGTTGTTGGTCTGGAGAGCCTTGCCTTAGCCCTTACTCTAACAGCTACCAGGAACCATGTTAATCTATAAATTCACATTTCTACCTGCTTTATAAATGGAAGAATTAATATAATGAATATCGTCAACTACTGTGTAAATAAAAATCTTCAGCTTAACTATTAATTTTAGTTATGAAACAATAGCATAACCAGAATAAAATATAGACACCAATATAGTCAGAGAATTTAAGCAAGTTTTTATTGCATCCAAAATTAACCCTGAGCCAGATTAAATAGTCTACCTCATCTTAATCATTTTACTTCTTAGGTTTAACTTAATTTTCTCAGGTGCAATAGATAAAAACACCCAGTTAAAGATATGTTTCTTAAAAAATTCAAGTCATTTTGGTGACTTGATTGTATCAGAATACAGGATATTAGAAAGTTGATTATTAGTGAGTATAAAAAGATAAAAAGCTCTATATCAGATTGTTATACATTTTATTAAGACCACTTTTATTTAAGTAAATTGCAACAGGATGATTGTTAAAGTCCACAGCTGTTGCCAATTTATATGCAGGGCTGCTGCCAAAGTCAGTGGGAGGTTTGTATGTTGATAAACCCAGCCCCAGAAGGATTTCAAATTTTAAATCAATTATTCAAATAGAATTTCCCAGAAAAACCAAACCAAACCAAAACATTGTACATTTAGGATAGCTAGTAAAAGCCAGAGAATCCAGCATTGGACTTGTCTCATTATGCTTGTGTATCACCGTCAGTCACTGGTTGATTTATGTGTCACCATGAGCAATAAATCTCTCCCCTTGTATGTGTTTAAAAATTTGTCTTTCTTTCATGGTGCCTTTCTTCTAGAATTAATCTTATAACAGAGAATAAATATAATTTCCCCTTACTTACAGCAGCTGTCTGACACATTGTCATATTTCTACCATTTGAAGCAAGCGAGAGTTGTAAATGCTGGTGCCTGACAAACTGACTCAGCATACAAAATAAAAGTAATACCCTACCATTTCCTGATGCCATTTTATAAGAGATTAGAAATATGATATTGTGGCTCGTTAAGTGCTAGATATTCAGCTGAATTCTTCTAGGCAGCTGGCAAAATTTTCTAAAATGTATGTCTAAGTGATGAATGTAGATGTGAGTACGTGTCTGCTGACTATTACATGTACTATACAAAGCTTTCACTCGAGTGAGTTAGAATAATGATGGTAAATGTAATGTGCAATACTTGATTATCTCTGATCATGGAGCAGAACTGTTCTCTTGTCTGACACAAATGTGCGTGCGTGTGGATTTCCGTTTGTTATTTCAATATTTTTGGAAAAAAAAGTTTGCAAAATGTGGCTACAGTGTGTGCCCAAAATACAGAACTGCATGTGCAAAAAATTGTGCAGCTGCTTAGGCAATATGCAGTTTTCTGTTTGTTGCTATCTGCGATCCATATACAATATCTATTTCTCACACGCATGTTCAATTAACATTTTCTTCATATCTTGTAAATTTGGCAGGCAGAACACTGGCAGATGATTAAGAGAATTCAGTCCACTGCGTTGTTTTACAGATTCTGAGCTTTTTCCTCTGTTAATTTCAGTTATTTATATAATCTCAGGACTTGAGCCAGTTCGAACGTGAAGATCTGGGTATTTGCATTTGGCAAAAAATTTGAGGGACTGGTAAGAGTTTATGGAATAAGTAACAAATACCAGGTCCTCTTCTGACACAAATTATCATAATAGTTGTTTTCTTCACCTGAGGATTGGGTCCCATTAGATAACTATATCCAGGTTTTATAGATCTGCCTTCTAAACCTATAGGGCCCTGTTTTCATGGTATTTATAAATGGAAAGATGTAAGCAGGATTTAGTAAGTTCCTCATGTTCCTCAGGCAACTGCATGACCCTTCTCTAAATACATTCTATCCCTCTTTTTACTTTCTGAGTAAAAGACCCCATCAACCTGTTTTCAGTGGCTCTTAATCGGACTTTTTATAACCTCTCTTATTGCTGAAAAAAATCTAATCTAGATATTAAGAAAGTTCCTGACAAACCCTCATGAAGTCTGATGATGTATATCACACCGTTACAGACCGGTTGGAAGGGACCTCTGGAAATCACCTTGTCCTGCCCCCAAGAGGTACATCCGTGCCTCTTGCTGTAGTTTATCATCTCAATTTCACCAATGCACTGTTTGCTGTGCAATAGCACTGGGAAACGATCCTGGTCCATTTCAGGTCAACAATAAAATCTTCTTGGAAAGAATTTTTTTTGCAGCTTTTCCTGATGACCTGTTTTCACACTGAGAGCTCTCCAGGTCTCTCAACCATCCACTTACCCCAGTAGCTGCCATAGGGTGAACTGAGGCTCCAAGAGCAGCTCAGCTTCCATAGAAAGATCCTTGTTGGATTGAGAAGACTCTAATGGTTTTCAGATGGGCTATATGGAAACTGCTCACACTGTTTGAATGATCAGAATCTCTTGTCCTGTCCATTTTTACCTGTGCAGTGAATACCTTTGGAACAACCCTTTGGAAACTGCTCACTTTTCACTACACTTAAAACTGTCTTCTCCCTAAATTCAACGTTCTTGTGATTAAATGAAGCCTAAAAGCAAAGCCAGAGAGTACAGATCTATGTCAGCTCATTTCTACTTGAGCCTAAAAATCACAAAATATTCCAGCACATCACATTTGGCACAGGAAGCTCGGTTAGATCCTGATCCTATAGTCACTGTGTGCTTCAGTGGGTAGCCCTGGATAGTTAGGGCTAAGCATAGAATCAGGGATTATGTCTTCATAACCTACCCAAGCCTGAATAAGTGAGAACAACAACATTCTAGCCTTAAATCTACTTTCTTTGAATTCGCTTTTTATGCTTTTGGCATTTAGTATATCAAAAATCTTTGATGGGTGAAGTTTCTTTATGAAAGCACCTGCTCTAAATGGCAGCTGTCCCTGTTTGGTCTATAAAAGTTTACATGGAGAAAAGAGCTGCTGCAGTCTTTGTAAAATGTCTACTTCTTCCCTGTTAGTGCTGGTGTGTAACATGTAAATATGTATTTAGAATTGTTGGTTTTTAAGAAAATAATGCTGATCTAATGAACTAGAGAGGTTGCTGTAGTTTATCATATAGGTCTATATTTATAAGAGAGGTGGTTAAACCTATGGACTGCAAGTGCACTTCGGAAATGTGTGTATTGAGAAGCAAACACACCAGGTGTGTGACAGCATGCATGTGTGGTTATTTTGTAGTAAAATACTTCTGTTTCGTTTTGGGTTTCTTTTTATTGAAGAAATACTATTGCACATGGTTTCAATGTACCCAAAGGCACAAATCCGCATGGTTGATTGATAATCTACAAAGATATATTAGGAGGAGGATCTCCATTTGGAGTTACTACTGAATACTAGGGAACTGTTTTCTAGTCCCTGTAGTTAGACAGTTAGAACTTTAAAGCAAACCTTTTGGAAAAATTGTACAAATAGCAAAAAATTGAAAGCCTCCATTCTCCTGGTATTTGGATCTAGCAAGGAAAAAGAAGTGCAGTGCTTTTGAATGAAATGCCAGTGCATCCTAGCAAGATACCAGTGGGACTGCAATGTGGCCCAGGGTGGGAAGTTGGCAATAGCCTTCCCCTTGCTGACCACCACAGCTCATCCTGTTCAGTCATATTGCACTTGTGCTAGCTTGAGTTCTTGAACAAAAATTTTAAAAACCCCTTTTGAATATCAAGTGGTTTACATCAACCACCAACCATGAAATAATTATGCAAAGACAGGTAATATCTACTCCTTCTGCTTTGCTAGTGTGGTCAATGAGCTACAGAGGAAGAAAAAAAAAGAAATGTAATGAACTGAATTACTTTTGTTAGGAAAAAGAGTCAGTAAAATACTCAGTGCCCTTAGGGCCATACAGCAAACATGGGACAAGTTGTACGTGCTCTGCTATCCAGCCCAGCCTCATTCAAGTAAAATAAATCCACCTGCATCAGCCAGAGTAAAGAATGGGTCTTTTTATAACAGAAACCATAGGGCTTCCCAGATAAGATGTTTCAAAAATCATTATCACAGATTGCCTTGAAAAATAGAAATAGATAACTAAAAGGTGCCTTGATTTACTTTATTTTATACATAGGGCATTTTTCTAAACCTTAGATTTTTTTTTCACAATTTTTATTTCCTTAAGGTCGTTTTAGGATAAAAAATCCCATATATTTGGCAATCACTAATCATTCCCTTCTGAATTCTTGCAGGAATGTAATGTATTACCAGCCTTTCCAGATGCATTTAGATATAAATATTTTTCCCTAGATTAGATTATTAGATGATTATTTGCTTTGAAAAAAAAGTTAGGGGCTGGTTTTACAAATCCTTACTCTAAGGACAGTGGGGATGCTTGGTTGAGTAAGAAGCATTCATATAATGAGAGGTATAAAAGATCTGGCCTGTGTATTTAAACTTTCTTGTTTTGTTTTGCAGATAATGGAAATTGATGTTTTCCTATTTCTAAAAGCACCTAGCCTGTCTGAAGAGAGATAGTTGTGAAAAACCATTAATAATAGCTGCTGTAGATAGGGCATGTTTTGATTATATTATTATAGAAATATCTTTATAATTTATTGCATTTTACTTTTTGGTATAATAACGGGATGTAATTACTGGGGCTATTCCTTTAGGAAAAAATGGCAATATAAATAAAATCTTTCTAAATTGCATGGATAGAGATGCACAAACCAATTTGTAATGACAACATTCTCAAGAATGCCAGGGGTTAACACGGACCCAGGCTCCTGGGTAAGCTAAACTGCAACAGTCTCCCAATAGATATTTCAGAGATACAGATTCATTCATGTAAAGGTAGATACATAAAATGCTGCTATATTAACACCTAAAGTTTCAAGGAATACAGCTAAATACATTTTAATCTTCAAATTGTTGAATAACAGGGCCTGTTCTGTCTATTCTGTTTACAACGGATTGTGCTTTGTGAATACATATCAAATGTTGTAATATATTTTTATTACATAGAGTTAATGGTAAATACAAAGTGATATATATAAAGAAATACATACTATATATGTATATTGTGATTTTGTTAAATTTACTGTTAATGAAATGTGATTATGATTAAATGACTTCGTGTGAGCTATTTTTTCATATAAAATTGGACGTTTGAAAAAGTGTGTTTCACTTCATTGCTGCAAAAGTTAAGCCTCTAATGTCCTCATTTTGGGAAAACAACTACAAAAGTCAACTGCAATAGAATATTACTTCACTGCAGTTATGAACAATGCAAGTGAAATAATTGGAGCACCTTAATACATAATGCATATGTCTAATCTTAATGCACATGCCTAGTCTTAATACACATGGTCCTACTGAAGTTTAACTCTTCCTTGACATCTTGAGCAGATTTTACAGTTGGTGTGAAACCAAGGCTGGGGGAAAGCTGGTAGTTTGGGGCTCCCTTTCCTGCTCCCTGAGCATCCTTGACCACTTGGAGCTCCCATAGAAGGGTCTCTGGAGGTTTCAGACACACCCTGAACACCACCCAAGAGACAATCTCTGCAGAGGATATAGCTGATAGTCTTCACAGAGCAGAAGTCTTTTATAGTCTATGTGAAGTCCAAACTCTTAGTCCCCAGATGTGTTCTTCTGCTGACTCTCAGGGTTTAACCATTAACTGTGCTTTAATAACAACATCGTAACTTCAATACTCTGGTGTGGGTAAGCACTCATTGAAATCCACAACGATATCTCCAGTCTTACCCCTGTGATCTCTAGATAGAGATTTGAGCTGAAGATTAAATTCCTTTCCAGTGCACAGATTAGGCCTCTTAAGGGCTCTTTTGCTTCTCTTACAGGCGTTAAATCTCTGCTGCAGAAAAGCAGAAAAGATCCCAGAAGAGCTCAAAATTCTCAGACATTTAATAACTCCTGATTTAACCAACATGATTACTTTGTGTTATGCATTTGGTTCCCATTCACCCCCTTTGTTTGAAACAGCTCAGCAAATAAGTTTCTGTTTTCCATCTTTCTCTGTGCATGCCCTCCCCTCACCATGCACACACACACATGGTCTCTGCCAATTAACCCCATGCTCTCAGAAGGGCTGGCAGGGCTGGACTAAATAATTTATTCATGTTCAGCTCATAAACCTTTTCAATTTATACTGAGGTCAATGCACAAATCAGGCCCCAGATGCAAAGCTTTCACTGTTGCCTTTGCGAGTAGAAGCTGGAGGGAAGACATTTCCCAGCATCATGGATCCATCCTGTGCTCCAGGCTCATCCAAACACCTAAAGGAAACCTGCTAACACAATGTGAGGGATTCTGGGGGGCTGTTCTCTCTGAATCTGTGGGAGGGTTTATTTTGTTCTGGTCTCCATTACGACTGTTTCTTTTCATCCCTTAGGAAGGACCTAAATGTTGCCTCTCACATTACAAATGCTGATTCAAAGGAATAGTAATTCCTGGAAAGTTTTGCACAGAGATTTATCAGAGACAGAATAGCTATACTGGAAAATGCATCTCATTTCAAAGGACTTGCCTTCTGCATGGTGATAAAACTTTTTCTTTTACCAGCATCATGCTAGAACCCAGTTCCAAGCCTCATGCCAACTTCTGCTACCCAGACTTTTGAAGGAAGCAAGCTGTAATGCCAGTGACACAGTGGGCATGCATCCAGTATGGCAAGATGCCTCAATAAAACTAGTTATTTATTCTTTTGTATTCAGTAGCATGTGCAATGTAGAAAAGGTGTCTGGCCAAAGCTGTAGGAGTCCCAGCACAAAGCAAAGAGATGTATGGTGGCCCTCAGAGGTGTAGTCCATCCCTCGAGTCAATCTGGTCCCACCACACTGGAGCAGTGCATGAGAAGGTAAAGCTCAGCATGTCAAGAAGCCCCTGAAGGGGAGAGGTTGTCAAACATTTGGTGATTTATGGGCCATTAGATAACTAAAAGCTGACCTAAACTGATATTATATCCCTGTGTGTGACTGTACGGGCTGCTTTCCAGTGGGTGTGTGCAGACATGCCATGCAAACAAGGCAGAAATATGCATATCAATGCCATTTACTCCAATTGTTTGTGCTAGTGTCCCTCCCAGAGTATTCCCAAAGTATATATTGAAATGAAAGACAAAATTAAATTATCTGGCAGTAAATAAGCAGCTATTCACATTTAGTGTTGTGTCAACAGAAAGAAAAAACATTCCAGAGGAAGAGAAGATTAAACAACTACCCTTCAACATAGGAAAAGTGCTTTTGGAAGGAGATACATCTGAGGAGATGCTCTTCCAGTTAAGAAAAGAGCAAGCAGAAGATCCAGCCACTTGTCCACATAGCACCTGGAGCTGCAGAGCCCCTCACTGGGAGCTCACCTTGGCACTGAATAAGTATTTAGGGATTTTATTTATTTATATATTTATTTATTTTAAATTAAACTCCATGAATAGAACTCATAGAAGCATAGCATTTTCCAGGTAATTATCTGTATTAAAGTTTAAGCTCCATATTTGAAAATGCACATGCTGAATCATTATATCTGATAATTAGGATCAATTAACTTGGATGGTAATTTTGAACGTGCGCAAAGGCTTCAGCTGAAGGAAGCACTGGGAAGAAACATCGCATATCATTCTGAGTTTAAGCAGTCTAAATGATTCAGCTTTCCAGTTGGGGTTGGACATAGACAATGTCATTTGCCTTTGGGTTTTGGGTAGGAGTTTATCACTTTAAATCACAAATACTTTTTTTTGAGATTACTTTTTTTCCCCAGCACTTCTTGAAAGTGCTTTAAAGAACCTATTCCCAAGACAAGTGATGTTCTGACATCTTTCCAAATGGCTTCATCATTACGTCTGGTGTAATACTTAAAAATTAATTCTGCACCTTTGCTGTCCAGATATTACATTTAATTCTCATTTTACTAACAGTGGCTGCATAAAATTTTTCTGTATCTGCCTATAAATGATGACACTTTGGCTTTCAATAGTTCTGTAAGCTTCTTAAACTGTAAAAGAAACTGTTATATACCATTTTAACACAGCAGTAATTCCTGGTGCTAGGTATTAAACACCCTGACTTTCATGGCATAAGGGGAGAAATAATGTGGGTTTGATTTACTCTGCTCCACCTCTGTTTCTGAAGTTGTGTGTATGAACCTAACACTCCCAAAATTTTAAACTTGCCATTTGTCCAAGCTGACCATCACAAGATTTCACTAATATCTTGGGATCAAACTCTCATTCTGCCAGTGTTTGAGGAAAAGACCCGCTGGGGCAGATTCCAGCCAAAAATGGTTGTATTATTATGTTGTTCCTACTTCTTTCTATTGTAAACCTTCTACTCTCCAAAGGCAAACTGTCAAAATAAAATTGTTTCATTTAAAAGCAGGTTTCTCTGGAATCCATACAACTTCAGACTGCTTATAAAAATAAATGTGGTACAAACAGCCAGCCCAGCAAACCGAGAGCATCCGAACTCGCTCTAGTCTGATTAGATATCAGCTTTTAGACAAATTATAAAGTATTGCATTTCAGAAAGTAAATCTGCATTTTCTCCCTCAAAGGCTGTCAGTCATCCTCAATGTTCCCATAGTGGCCACAGGATCACTCACATCGGGTCCCAGGGTCTGTGCAGCGCACGGTGCCTAAGCCAGGACCTGGCACTTGGGATGCCCACACACATCTGGGCTCCAGGTCAGGCTCTCCCTCAGCATCTCTGTTTTGCAGGGAAAGTTTCTGCACATTATCACGTGCATGACTGAGTCCTCGAGCTGCCACTCTGAAGTTGTTATTGCTCAAATGGAGATGAGAAAGGACAAAGTACATTAAATGTATTTTCATTTTCTTATTCGGTGCAAGAGTTGCCAAAACCCGTGAACATTTCAGATATTTTTAGAAAGTCTAGTGTCTTGATAATTTAAGAAACCAATTACCTTTAGGGAATTTAATAATTCTCAATAGATCGGTGCAATCTGTTCTACTAAGCATGGACTTGCATGAGAGTCTTCACTGCTATTTAGAAGAGTCTACTTTGTAGGCTGGTTTTCAGCAGCAAGCTTTGCTTTCCTGGCTTTGCCTCTCTGCCAGGTCCATAAGGAAGCATTTACAATAAAACGTTACAGCAAATGATAGCAGAAAGTTCTCGAGATGGCCTGAAGGGACCTGATTGACAGGGTATTGTAGAGACTTTCCACTGAGTCCAGGAGGCCTTGGAGTAAAGTCCCAGATCTGAAAGAGTTTGACTATCAAATTCCCTATTTGCAATCAAGGAAGTATAAATGTTAGATTCACAATCATGGCTAATCTGTCACATGTACACTAACAGAACCACTTCCAGCTGCAAAGCTTTTGACTGGAGCATAAGAAAATAATTGTTAAAGAAAATATTATAGCTAATCAGAGGATTGGGGCTCCCTGCTCACAGGTAGGCTCAGATATAACTAATCCAGCTCAGCATACAATAGCCTCATCTGATTTTTAAAACTCCCAGTGATAGTTGTTCTACAAATCCTCTCTTCTCCAGATTATGTCAAAGTTTTACAGTTCTTATAATTAGATTACTCTCTACAATACCTAACATTGCTGCAAACCTTGATGCAAACTGTATAGCTCTTAGTCTTTCTTATGCAAGTGCAGTTACAGGATGAAACATTTTAAGAAGTGGGAATTGGAAGGGTTAAATCTCTATTTACAAGAAACTAAACTTTCAAAAAAAAACCACCTCATAAAGATCCCCAGCTTTCTAATCCTGCAAAACCCCTTCGAAGTGGATAATAAACACTTGCACAATAAGGATCTCCATACAGATGGATGGGATGCTGGCACAGTTCACTTGCATTATTTTCAAGCTGCTAATGAGTCTACAGTAAGTGTCACATGATATTTTTGAAAAGACTTCAGGACATGAAGAAATTGGGGAAAAAAAACCCCAACAACCAGAACCCCCACATTTTCAAAATTTTGATTACCAAAAACTTAGCCAAAATCTTAGCTTTTCCCCACTCAATGCCTTACAGATGAAAGTTTTTGATGGTATTTTATATATAAAGTATATATAACCTCCAGCATTTATATGTCAGCCTTGATGAGATGCAAACAGGGACAGCACTGGCAGGTTCCCCCTTGCCTTCTCCCATGTTGAAATGCCTCCAGCACATCCCACCACACAAAAGTATCCACTACCAAAATGAGGTAGACAGAAAACATAGGAGCTAAATATTCCACTTGACACCAGCTGAGAGCTCCTCTGGAGTTGCCAGCAGCTGGGACCAGGGTTCACATCCTCTAAACGGTGTCAGCTACCAGGGCTGGCAGGTTGGTCCTGCAATGCTGTAGTGTGTTTTTATAGTCAATGTCCTTCACATTTCTCTGACTGCCATTGTGAGAGCTCCCATGTTGCCCTTAGGTGGTTACTCTTGTTTAAATGGAATTAAGATGTCCTAAAGGGACATCTTCCCCAGCCCCTCCTATGTTTTTAGAACATCTACATCCCTCCTTCCCTGCTCTTAGTGAAGCAGAGCTCTCATGCTGGCTTTGCTTGTCAGATCAGCTCCTTGGCTGTTTCAGATGCTAAAAATTCCAGGATATTCTGGAGATCAAAACAGTAATTATGAAGAGCAGGTACTCTGAAAAAAAATTAAAATGCTGGCAGTTACCACAACCCTTAATGCAATGTGTTCTGCTAGAAAAAGTGTCACCTGCACACTGTGGATTCAGAGAGAGGATGCCACAAGAGTCAACTGTCAAACTTCGAAAATGTCAGCAGCAGAATAAACCAGAAGCCAACAGCAAACCTGGCAGTACTCTAAGCCTCAGGCTTTATCTGAATTGTGTTTTGTGAGCTTGGGTAGAAGAGCAGGAGCCAGGGAGACACTTTGCTACGCTAATTATTTACAAGGTTTACCCTTTCTCAGGATTGCAAATTCTTGTTTTACCACTATGAGGGAAAAAGAAATTCATTTGAAGCTTTTAATACACACAAAGTCATGATACATTAATTTTTGCAAGGTTGTTTTTCCTTCCATTTTTCTAATATAAAGATTGCTTTCACAGCGCTTTGTCTTCTGTCCTCATTTAATCCATTTCAAAAATATCTGTGCAGCAGGAAACATTGCCGTGGATCTCATTAAGTGTCTTTTAATAATTGCAGGTTTTAAGAAAGCTAAAGTCAAAAACTGACTGAAATTAAGCTTGTAATGAAAAAGAAGAAGAAAAAAAATGAGTAGGAGTATGGTAATTACATGTTTACAACTGTGACAGCAGGCGAAAGAAAACAGAGCAGCAGATGGTATCTAAATCTAAAGGAAAATGTAAATGATGCTGAAGTCAGACAATTCTCTAAATAATGGTGTATTTAGCAGCAGGTAGATGTTCCACCTAAAGAAGTGCAGCCTGATAATTCAAGGACACGCATCCTATATAAAAGGGACATCTTTATTTGAATGAAAAATCACTTTATCAATTTCTATGCACTGCAGGGCCCTTACCTCACTTTCCTGGCCATCTCTACAGTTTTGCCTATCAATAAACTTACATTAAATTTGATATTTGTCACTGGAAGTCACACAAAACTTCACACGCTTTTGTGACCTCTGTCTCCTTAACGTGGCTATTTGCAACGTAGCCTGAGTCAGTAGGAGCTGGCCTCTAGTTCAGTGGGGAAAATGAATGTAACACTAAAAGCCAACAAAAATTATCATCAACATTTTAGGACATGCTCCCAGGAAGGCTGCTCTGCATCATAATACAAGTGTCATGTGAATAACATTCTGCCTTGGTGAGGCCACATCTGGAGTATTGTGTCCAGTTCTGGGCCCCACAGTTCAAGAAGGACAGGGAACTGCTTGAGAGAGTCCAGCGCAGAGCCACAGAGATGATGAAGGGAGTGGAACATCTCCCTTATGAGGAAAGGCTGAGGGAGCTGGGTCTCTTTAGCTTGGAGAAAAGGAGACTGAGGGGTGACCTCATCCATGGTTACAAATATGTAAAGGGTGAGGGGCAGGACGATGGAGCCAAGCTTTTTACAGTGATGACCAATGATAGGACAAGGGGCAATGGTTGCAAACTGGAGCACAGGAGGTTCCATGTGAATCTCAGGAGAAACTTTTTCACTGTGAGAGTGCCAGAGCACTGGACCAGGCTGCCCAGAGAGGCTGTGGAGTCTCCTTCACTGGAGACATTCAAACCCCGCCTGGATGCGTTCCTGTGTGATGGACTCTAGGTGACCCTGCTCTGGCAGGGGGGTTGGACTGGATGATCTTTCGAGGTCCCTTCCAACCCCTAGGATTCTGTGATTCTGTGATAAGTGCAATGGAAAAATCAGGTCTCCCCAGTTCCCCGTGTCTGTGCCTGAGATAGAACATGAAGGATCCAGAGGAACTGGGCAGAACATTTAGTCAGCAAAGTGCTGACTTACTTACAAAAGAGGTATTTTTAAAGAAGGTTAGAAAGCAGGGCATGTGTGCAGTCCAAATGTTTCATCAGCGAAAGCTTGTGTGTCAGGTCTGATAAAGTGCTGGCTGATGCACCAGCCAGCTGCCTAAAAGCCTCTTTCCAGCTCTGAATTATTGGGTGTGTATAAACATAATTAATAAGTTTCTTGAGTCTTGTTTTCCTCATGTTGTTATAATTCTGGAATCAGCAATGTACCACCCCTCTGTAGAGCCAGGCAGGATTTGTCTAAAGATATTTTTACCCATAGTTCGTTCCTCCTTTGTAATGCAAAAGAAAGAAGAGGAAGAGAATATATACACATTCATTTTTTTTATTTCTATACTTTTATATCACATATAAATAAGTATGTGTTTTACAAAAGTATTCCTCCATAGGAATACTACAAAGACAATAAAACCTGTTTTCTGTTAACAATTAGACAATTCTTTTTATAAAATAATTAGTATCTAGAAATTATAATTATTTTCACTTCTCCTGTGCCAAGGGGACTCAAAGAATATTGCTGCCACCAGCAAACAATGAATATACATAAGCAGTGAGATCATCATCTCAGAAGAACTTTTGTTTACTTTAGGTTGTTTCATCTATTTTTTGGCCAACTTGCACAGACCTCTTCCAAGGACTAAGGCATATTCTTGTCTATGGTAAGAGTCAGCAGATGAGATTGAGTTGGTTAGGTGGTGAAAGTACTACCTGTGCTTATTACTTTGTCTTCCTCCACAACCCAAATTCTGTGTTCCAAAATCTCCATTAGTTTTAAACAGTTTCCTGAGGGAGGTGAGCACCCAGTGTGGCCCCACTTGACTTGTTCTGCTCACCTGCACCACCCATGAGCTTCTACACCCTGGCATGAACCAGCAACACCCTTTTATGGTTTGCATTATGCTCAAAGCCTTCAGTACATGGTCCCAGGCTGCCTTATGATGTATTTTCTCTTTCCCCTTTCCATCCCAGTTCCTACCAGCCCATGCCATGACCCACAGATGGGCTAACAAGTTACTGCTTGTTATTCTTTATATTTTGCTTCTTTTAATAGATGCAGGTGCACATGCTGCTGAAATGTTTTCCCCCAGGAGCCCGCAGTTCTTAATCATCCTATTAAAGTGATCGTGTACTTGCCATAATTTTCATATTAATATTGTCTGCTTTAACTGCACACACAGAGCTGTTCAAATTATTTGTTTCAAACAGCTGATTGAATTCAGCTCTGCTTGTTGTTTACAAATTGTCCCCTGCCTGTTTACAGCTTTAGGGAGCTGCTGATCCACTCAAGTTGTTCAAGATATTCTGGGCTGGGGCAGGGAAGGGGGGCATGAGCACTATTGCTAACACTGAGCTGATCCAAATGCCATGGGGTACCTTGCAGGCAAGCACCTAACCTGGTGGCATCCATGCTTGCTCTTCAGTAGACTGGGCAGAGTTTTCCCCATCATTAATGCATGCATGCAGAGAGTCTTCCTACAGCAGCAGCATAACAGAAATAGCCTCAGTGCTAACTTGGCAGCAGCAGCCTCTGTGGATAGAGCACTGAAGCATTAAGCCATCCAAATAGATACAAGTCTTGACTTCTATTTATGTAGAGCTGTTTTTTTAGAGCCTGCACATTTTTGTCTTTCCATACTACATTCTTCAGTCTTCTGATCCAGCTGGCTGATGTGCACAAAACAAGGGAGCTTCCTGATGGGGTGTAACTGGTGTGACTTCTTGCTTTAAATATCTTTCTTGCCTGGACAGAGCGGGTAGACGTGTGTGTTGCTCCTGCCTTGGAGCAAAGGGATGAAGAAGATGACCTCAGTATACATTTGTTTATAACATGCATATATGTGCATTGCTAAAGCTAATTTATCTTGCAGAATTTTGAATATTGCACTGTTGCCTTTGGAAGAAGATATCAGTGAACCGAAAAAACCTACCAAACTCTGCTGTGGATACTGCTGTCACCATCCCCTCCACTCCCACTCTGTGTTCACAAGAAAACAAATGCAATAGGCAAGCACAGGTGATGCTGCTCAGTTTATTTGCACACCATTTTCTTGCTCCCAAGTCTCTTCTCTCTTGTCTCATCTCCCTCTGGGATGTTTTGCAGGAGCATACTGCCAGTGAGTTTCTTCTAGGCTTTCTCTTGTTATTTTCTTGCTCCTTACACTGTTTATCTCACAGTCACCCACACCAGCACAAACAAGTGATTATCAGCTTTTGAGACATGGATGGTTGGTGAAGGGAGGTGGTTACAGCTGAATTCCAGGGAGTTTTCTGTACAAACCACAATAATAAATGTACAATGCTGGATGTGCCCCTTATTCCCATCAGTCTCCATGTCTCCTTACTGTGACACCAATCACTCTTGGGACTGTCACTGTTTTCCATTTCTCCCTTTTGCCAGCAGAACAACATTACAAAACCCTTTTCTTCACCAAAACAGGGTGATTTTCAGTAGTGACTTAGACTATAGGTCTGCCTCTGGAAAGCTAATGCTTAATACTTAAGGTATTATGCATACAGCTTAGAGAAGGAAGGAGGGGCAAAGGCAATAGGGTGCTGTGGGTACCATGTCTAAAGTGATCACCTAAGTACAGAAAATGTTCTTATAAGCTCAATGTTAATGTTAAACACACCATTCCTTCAAGAAAATCAGTCTTAGGAAGCAAAAAGTGAAAAATAACATATCCTCATGATAGTACAAGTTTGATCAATGTCTTAAAAATTTCTAGTCTGCCTCATACAAAGTCATGAGTTGAGCTTAAAAATAATGAAATAAATGAAAAACAAAATTTAGGGCATTGATATTTGGCCATAATTTCTCCAGATCCTGGTAAACTTCTGATCTTTGACTTTCTTCTACCACTCTGAAGACTAGTAATCCATTTTTTAAAGGAAACAAAAGCTGAGATTCCTCCAGTGAGATCTGTAGTATAAGTGTTGGCAGCATGTTACCAGAGCTCAAATGACATATTTTTATTAGTAGTTTGTTTACAGCAGCACCCACAAGGTGCTGGACCTTTTATAAACATTCAAGTGTGGGTGCATCACAAATTTTGATTAGAAAATCATCATACTTTCAGAGTAGGAACCAGGTAAAAACTAACTGTTGGCGAGCCACGACCACTCTCTTTGAATTACTGGTAAGGAAGTCTATCAAATGCAGTGGCAAAGTGGCTGGGCAATTTTATCTCGATGTCAGTAGGTTTTGTATGGCTTCAACAGATGAGAACTTGTTCTTGTTTCCTCTCTAAAGCCTCTTTATAACCTAACTCATATGAAAACATGATCAAGGTCCTAAGTATTTCAAGGTAGCATTTTCAGATACCTTTTTGACTTTGGGTTTTTCTTCAGCAGGGTGGGTTTTGGTTGGTTCTTTTTTCTTTTCCCTCCCCTTATTTTTCTTTTTTTTTTTTTTTTTTGAGGGTTGGAAGTATGTTAAAACCACTGTTCTACATCTTAAATTCTTAAGTTGCAGCTTCATCACTGAAACAAATTCAATAAAGATATAACCAGGAAAGCTGATAAATACTACAGACTCCTACACTCTGCTCTGATTGTTACTATAATAAGGCTACATCTGTACAGTTTGGTTTTCCTAATGTCAAACAATTGGCAGCTCTGCAGTGTTGATGCTCCCTGAGGGCTGCCTGTCCTCGTAATTGCTTGTGTCTACTGAAAGTAAACATATGAAGTGTACACAAACCCACACAAGGCACATAAACACAAACACCACTGTTGTTGTGGGTCACAGAGACTCATTTCTACTCTATTATTTTTAACTTCCTTATTTGCTCCTTCCTCCCCCTTCAGAGTTTTTTTCCCTAATAACAGACATTTATTTTATTTTAAATGGGGAATGGATCATTTCAGCATTCTCAGCAGTTTGTGATAGTTCTCTAATATCTTTCTAGAAACTCAACACCTCTCTCCATATTCTCCATTATGGGACAGCGATGATTCAGCGTCTCTGTCTGGTATGAGCCAAATACTCAGGACAACAGGAGGGGAGCAGAGTTCTGGCTTGGCTTATTTCACACCTGCTCCACTGACTGTCCATCTTCCTGCTATGAAAAGGATTTAACACCATTTCATCCTTCACATCAAACATGAAATTAATGTAAAAATATAAACCTGTTGAAGGAATGTTTCTTTGACCACCCCATTCCCCACCTTGAGGTTTTACCAGCTCTCTTCCGGGTCCCTTGGTGTGACAAATACTCAGTTTTCTACTTGTCAGATCCTAAAATTCAGAATGATTTTCCATTATTTGAAAAATTACAGTTACCAACATTTGGCAAAAAATAAAATACGCCAGCATCTGCTTCTGAACTCTTTGGTTTGGACTGGAAACCTTCAAAAGCCACCATTTAGACTGTCCTTTGTTGGACATCTCACTGACGGCTTAAAAAACAGTGGCTTTTTGAAAATTCAGAAACAGACAGGTTCAGGGAAGATTTTTCAGGATAAATAGACAAGTAGAAACTTTCAACTTGAATCCTTTTTTCCATGCTCCAGCTTTTCTCTGATGAAATGATTATCTTTCTCCCCACTTCTATCTCATGCTTTTCCTGTTCTCATTTCCCAAACACTAGACCTAAGAAGTCAACAAGTTCCCTGCAGGTCACTTCTTACTCTAAAGAAAAGTACTGAATTCCATTATATCATGATTAATAAAGATTAGATTACCTATATTAATACTTACCTTTGGCATTTATTCAATAATTTTGCAAACTTTCAGTGATTTATTTTAATGGTTTAATTCATTTAACAAGGATGAAGTCCAGAGAAGGTCTAATGTTTTTTTATTTTGTGCAGAACTGGCCATAGTATTTATTCTCAATCAGCGTTAATGGTGCATTTTCAAAAACAGGAACAATTTGCTCTTCATTATTGTACCAGTAAATCACTGAGCAAGCGGCCAGGTGAAACCCCATCATTCTCAAGCACCGACTACATTTGATTTTCAGTCTCCTAACAGCAAATCATCCAGCAGCCAAGCAATTAATAATACATCTAAAGAATGTGATAATCTGAAAAGTACTCTCTGGAGACTCATAGTGCTTTAAAAAATGATAGATTGCTTCGGAAGCCAAGATGGAAATTCATCAATTTGTTTGTATGAACACTTGCATTAGCAAGAAACTGATTTTATAATGCTGTATCTTCTCCAAATCATGTGTGTTCTGTACACCACTCGATGCTGAAGGTGGCATGGTTATTGACCATACAGTACCATCAGTGCTCAAATGTACAGTGACCCAGAGTCATTGAACTGATGCTTGATGACGTTCTTAGGGCAACAGTGCTATAAAGTGTGTGAGGAAACCCTGCTGTGAAATGTTGGTAACACCAGATCCCATAAGTCTCTGAATCATAGAATAGAATCATAGAATCATTATGGTTGGAAGGGACCTCCAGGGTCATCAAGTCCAACCTTTATCCCATCATATTCCTGACCATTGGACCATTCTATATCTATATATTAATTTATATATCTAGCTGTATTTACATCTTTGCATATAATTCACTCTTTGTTATTATTATTTTCTGTTCCATTAATGCTGTTCTAGTTTCCTCTCCCCCTTATTCCCCTGTTATCCCCCCCTGGGAGGGTGGGTGGGGGGATAACGGAGAGCACCTGTCACCATGTTATTGGCCGAACCTGTGACAGGCTCCTTTCCATACCATAAATCTACTGGTTCTGCTTAGGAGAGCCTCATCCAACCTTGGAGCCACCTGGAGCTGAGCAGAGAGCTGGGTCAGAGCTGTGGCATGCCGCAGAGAGACAGCCAAGGGAATGATTCCAGTCACCTAGGAGTTAGAACTCTCTATAATGGCTAGGAATGTGATTTTGCCACATTTCACATGAAAAAGACCACCCTGAAGCCAAGTAACCAGGTCCTTGTGGTAAGAAAGATCACAAATTAAAATCTCCCTGGACTATTCAAGTGAGATTATGATGCCATTGATCCTTATTAACCCCAGGTATTGAATTTCTGTCACATCTAAACCACAAAGTAATTCAATTTTTCATATTTTCACTTGCTGACATAAGGCTGGCTGAATTTTGTTGTATCTTTAAATGATGGCTAACCCTGAATGCTCTCTTTTGTTGCTCTTGGGGTAGTACAGAGTTACTGAGAATGATTGTGCTGTTGACATAAGTGATCTTGAATTCTAGAAAGCAGCTGCTGCAAATTAAGTGGATTTAATGACTAGAATAATTAAAATATCAGGTGGTTGATATTACTGCATATAATAATAGGTGGGAATTTTTACTAACAGCTTTCTCTGAACAACACCAGAATTCCAGAATATACAATACAGCTTTGGAATGGAAAGCTTTTGAAAGAAAAGAGAGAGCTTTCTGTTCATAATTGTGATCTGGTTTTACTATCATAAATATTATTTCAAACATGCCGAGGAGGATTTTGCTTGCTTATTTGCCTGTTTTGGGTTGTTTTTGTTTGTTTGTGGTGGGGTTTTTTGCATTTCATTCTCATTGAACAGCCCATTCTGTATACAGCTCTTTTCACAAGCATGGTTGGGCTTCCTCCATATGGGCACTTACTAATTGTCGTACTTGAAGCTATACCCTGGGTCTCTATATTTATATATTTCTTTACATCTGTATGTCCTATTTCATATACCCATTTCTGGCTTTGAATGCACTGTGCACATTGATTATGATTCCATGAAGTTTTGCAGAAATTACAAGAACTGAATGCAAAGAATTCCTTATGGAGCTATCATTTAATATTTTTTCAGCATTTGTTGTTCATCAGTCCTTCAGCTTCTTCTCTATCTATGTCCTGATCAGGAAACTGGAGCTTTCTAAATTGCTCACACCTTCTCTTAGAATAGTATTAAACTAAAGAGGTAGACATTTGCAGAGCAGTGCAATGCTCCTTTGTAGTATTTTGTTGGAAAAAAAACCCCAACTTCCAGAAGTGTTGATGTACCTTGGGATCCCAAGTGCCACCTCCAGATGTGATGCTGGCACTCCAGCCATGCTCTAGTGACCTTCACAGACAAAGGCTGGACCTTCACCTGGAAGCGGGGCTGATGGGGAGAGGTAAGTGCTTGAAAGGTTTCTGAAGATCAGTTTAGGCAAGAGAGTCAAAGTAGCTTGAGCAGAAAACTGTGTGGGATATTGTACAATCCAGCTTGTGCAAACCACCAGACACAGGGGAGGGGAGCATGGATTTAAGCACTCTGATCCTGGCTCTACAGCAGATTAGAGGCATTTATGTAAATGAAAAGGCAGATTAAGTATGTAAACATGCAGCTATAAAGTACCTTTATGTTCACTGCCAAAACTTTTTGCATAGGCTTTTAAAATCCCATTCTTGGCATTTTTTACTGATAAATTTATTCTTTCATGTAGTTATGAGTTGAAAACTTATTCCAAAAATTGCCCAGTCAATACAGACCCTCTGAAATTTATAGAAGGTTTAAAAATGTCCTTTTTCTGCCTAATGAGCAAGGGACAGATAATGAGCGTGAGAGCACTGTTTAATATTTTCATGTGAAGCAGTAATCTAAATGTCCAAAATAAAATTGGGTAACTTGGCAGGTTAAGAGGACAGAAGCTACCAAAACTGATCGACAAATCGTCCTGCAAATCTGAATGTGGACTTGGTGGGTTTGTATCACCTAGACTTAAACTGGCTATATGTGCTGTAAAGTGATGATTATAACAGTGGCAGATAGCAGAGAATGGTTTAGTGTCTTATTGTTCTAGGCACAAGATTACATTCACTGACAGCTTCATTGAACATAAATTTTGCAGCTTAAAAATCATATGAGTGCTACAGTGAAACATGAAAATGTCATAGCAAGTTAAATGACGTTCAAAAAAGTTAAGAACAGTAAATATAGTAGACTAAGTGTATAGATGTGACTTAAACTCAAAATAAGGAAGTACTGGTATAAAGACCTAAAATTTCTATAAGTTAATCACTTGAAGCCAAAAGGAATTCTTAACCATTTATTAAGGACTAGAAAGGACTGAGGAAACTGCTTGCTGGTATGATAGCACAAAGAAATGCAGGAAAAAGTGGTACTAAAATTATCCATGAAATCAACTGTAAAAATCACTGACCCTCTCTCCATGTATGCAACTTCTCCAGTAAGAAAGCAAAAAAAAACATTTGGGAAGTTTGTATTTTCTTAGTGAGCATGAAATAGAGTTGCTCTGGGCTCCTGCTGTGTAGTTGGTAGGAGCAGGCAGAGGTTGGTCCTGCCAGGTTCCCATGCTGGCATAGCAGTGCACTGCAGCAAGAGGTGATGCTACCACAATGTATGACTTGTACTTCCTCCCTCAGGCTTATGATATGAATGAATTCACACACTGATTATAGAGATAAACAATAGAGGCACATTTGCCTTCCAACTTGGGCATTTTCAGATCCACAGAAAATATATCGTATGGCAGTTTTTAAAGGTTAACTAGTGAGAGTCAATGTGAAACTACTTGTACCATGTTTCAAGTTAACTCATCTCTGTTGCAGTTTCCCTCAAAGATCAACCACCCACCACAGCATGATGAAAGAGGCAAGTAAATCTGCCTGTGTAACTCTATTGCTGACTGCCACAATCTGTGCTTTGGGAAGATGTCTGAAATTCACTGAAAATGAGCTGAAGTTAAAGGGGGATAAACTCTATGGGGATAAAGGAAGGGAAAGTAGTTGGTGACAGAAGGTGAAAATATGTGACAGGCTTAAAATATCCAACAAAATCTTACATTTCTTCACCAGCATAGTCATGACTTTATTTACATTCAACTTTATCAGTGTGTTTTACTCACACTGAGCTCAGTCTCCTAGTAGAATTGATACTCGTACTCTTAACAGTCTTTTGGTGCTAGTAGATTAGATTTGGATGAGAGTGCCAAGATGCACCATGCTCATACCAGCATGTGTAAGTAGAGTTTTATTGGCTTCACAATTCCTAAGCTGATTTACAGATACAGAGATCTGTCTTTAAGAGGGTAGTGTACTTGTAGCAACTAAGATGCATGAGAAACTGAGCTATGCCTTGATAAAAATTATGATAATTTAACATATAAAAAATGAATAGTTGGATAACATGCCATGGATAGTCAAGGAGAAGCCTTTCATATCCTACTGTATTTCATGATTGTCGGGGCTCTGCGTGGGGGCAGATGACTTATGGTTGGTATTATCAAGGAGAATGGAATATATCCTATTTTAACCTTTAATTTATTTAACCTTTACTGTGTGAGTGAGATTGTGCAGCTGAATTTCTTATTACTTGGATGGGATTGTATTTTTCCCTTTTATATCAGGGATGATTAAAGTTTAGCAAAGTCCTTGTGTAAGTAGCTATTAAAATGGATCTGTAAGTATAAAAGGAGCATATCTATCCTTGAGTTTTATTTCCTATTGTTTCTGCACGGTTGCCTATTTTGCTACAACACTAAAAGGGAAAGAGCATAAAAGCACAGAATTCAGAAAAAAATTACCTCTTCTAAAGATGTGGAGAAGGTAGATAAATAAAAACACCAGTATCCAGATTTATTGGTTTGTGATTTGAATCTATCTAGAGGTTAAACAGCAGTGCTATGTATTTCAAAGAAAATGAACATTTTTAACTCCCAAGTGCATAATTATAGCAGCAAACAAGGCACACATCAGTTCAGTATTATATTCAAGGCAGGCATAAGCATCTTAGCTCAGCATGAGATATTCATACATCTGAAGTTCCTAGTAAAATTCCTTTGTGACTTGGGTGTTTTCCAGTGTAAAGGTGCTGGAAAGGAAAAAAATTTCACAGACAAGTACAATTGACAGTTATTAGGCCATTTATTTAGTAATGCTTGAACTAAAATGGGGTAAGGTCACCTGCATTTGTCACGGTTCTGCTGTGTCCAAGTATGTGCAAGCACTAGTCAGGGCCAGTGAAGAGCATCATCAGCATCTGATGTTACTGAGGTCTTCAGCAGAGTCTAAGTTTAGCCAATAGACATCAAAAATTTTCCATCAAATTCACTTCTTGCTATCAAATAAAAAACTTCTCATATCTGAGAAGAGTACATAGGGACCTCTAGGTTTGTAATGTAAATCTCAAAACAGCCTGAAACATTTCAATGCAGAAAAAACTGACCTGCCAGCAGTAAAATTGTGGTTTCCACCTTCAATCTGATTATCAGAGTGATTTAAATCTGGCTGGTGAGTTCCTTGTAGACCCCCAGCAAGATGACTAGGTAGCCTTTGTGGGACTCTAGAGAGAAGCCACCTAAGAAACTCTATCAGTTTGTAACCCAAAGTCAGGTATGGCCCTGATTGTTACCTGGTAACAAAATCTACACATGCCAATGAACAAACCAAATTAAACTGGTAACAAATTGTCTGCTGTCGTTACTGTGTATTCCAAGATTTTCACACCACTACCTGCACAAAGACATCACTAATCCCTTCTCAGCTGCCAAAAAAACCCCTCTTGACAACTTCGCTGTCACATTTTCTACACAGAAATATATGGCACATAGAATGTTGTAAGGGTGGTAAATAGAGTGCAATAAGTAAAATATAATTTCAAATGCTAATGTAATGATTGGATTATTTGTTTACCTCTATTACTTAAATGATGCTGACTGAGAGCTAGAAATCCATAATTTCAGTTACAGAAAATTATGTATGCATTTTTCTATTTTCTTTGAGCCCTTGCTGCCAAATACATTCCTGTTATTTAATGGTATCTGCAGAACAAGCATAGGCTGAAATAGTCAGAAATTTAAGAATATGACTATTTATTATGCAAGGGTTCCTGATTATATTATTCATTCTGCACCCTTTTGCCTTTTATGTGTTCACAAGATTTGTTGACAAGAAAGAAAAGATTTTGTACAAATGGCATATGGTATTTTTACAGTAAGTTTTCTACTTGCACTTTATTTTTCCTCAGTTTTGAATGATACTTTAGTGAATGTCTTTTCCAAGAATCATATCAAATAAGCAAAAACTAATAGCAATTAAAATGTTTTAAACAGAACTATATTTGGAAGTGTATGTTGCAGTCTTTCTACTGAGCATGTTAAGAGATGTTTATTTAGTCACAGACTTTTGGCTGGCTAAAATCATACAGCTGGTCCTTCATTTGGTGTAATTAAGGCTGTAACATTAAAGCTAATGAAGTTGATTTTCACCAGCTGATAGTATGACCAGTGTTTATTTAGCTCATTCTTTCCTAGATCTCATCTGCATCTTTCCTGAACCTCAATCCTATCCTGCTGTACTATTTTATTACTCAAAAGCTGATGAGAAAGCAGAAATCCTGCTCTCATAGAGAAGTAAGGCCAGAAAAGCAGCAGCAGGCACAGTGGGGAGATGAACAGACCATGCAGAGGAATACAAAATTCCTTCCACATCATGAAAGAGAGTGGCACAAGGCATGTGTGAGCACAAAAAGCACTTATAGGCAGGCAGAAAAAAGATGGCCTTGAGTGGTTTTGTGAATGATGTACATGCCAGTGACCAAGCCTCTCTTGGTCGTCCTATACATGATAGGACTGTCTATATCCACAAGAAAAGCTTTGTTTCAAGTCCTCCAAGAAGGGAGTCTGTGTGCTACAGTGGTCCTTACCCTGTGCTCTTTTTATTAGGTTTAGTTCACAGAGTAAACAGCCTTTAAAAAGCCAGAGGAGAAAACAACTCTGGAATCACAAGACATTCTTAAATATAAACAACCCAAGTACAAAGAAAGCTAAGATGGCTAAGATGGGCTCTTTGCTTCAGGATTTTTCCTCCAAATATTATGGTGCTTGCAAAATGTGGAATTTCAGAGAAAGGAGAACTGAAATTTTGACACAAATTTTAATGATGTTCAACAGACATTGTCCCTCTCAGTTTTCCTCCTATATGACAATGAAATATAAAGACTGTAAAAACTGCAAAAATATACCAATTTTACACCTTAGAAACAATATTTTTCAGTTAATTCAAAACAATAATCCTCATTTTCTTTTTTCTTTTCTATTTTTAAAGAAAACGGCTTTACAAAGGGTTAAATAAAACCCACCAAGCAAAAAAAAAATCATTCCAGCTTAACACAAAACATCTTTCTACATTCTTCCTGCCTCTCCCCTCTAATCAAGGGGCTTATTTGGTTCAACTTAAATTTTGCTTCTGATTTTTCGCCAGACTGAAAAATTCCACTGTTCATCCAGCTCCACTAACAGAAAGGCCTCATGCAGAGAAATATGTGTGAAGAGATGGGCTATGTAACTCTCCCTATGACTACAGCTGGGCTGGTAGAAGCAGAGCTGGTGGATGCCACGGGCTGCTGGGTTGAGGTCTATCGCTGCTGCCGCCACGGCCGAGACCTCTGCCTGAGCCGCCGGATGGATGTGCTGATTGGTTGCTTCCCAAACTTCTTCATGATCTCCTTGATTCTCGCCAGGTTGGTTTTGGAGATGGTGAAGTCACACTGGGTAGCTCCCATGTCGTAGCCAACTTCACAGGTCTTGGTAGCACTGGTGTAGCCCTCTGCCTTCACACCCACCACATATTCCCCCGGGTTGAGAAGGCGCCAGTAATCGCCATCAGCTCCTGGTTGGAAAAGAGATGATTTTCAGGACAGTGGTCCTTGTTCCTTGAGGAAGGCATTGTTTATGAGAATACAGAAATGCTGGCACATGGATAAGGTGAGAGCAGAGGCAGCACCTCTGCATCCTCATAGCAGGAGAGTGTCAAAAAGGCTGCCCCCACCACCTGTACCTTTCTTGATCCTGCTGACCCTACATGAGAACACACCTCAAATGCATTTTCCAGATGATGAAAAAAGGACAGCAGGCTTCAATCTAGCCTAAGGTTTTTGTAGTTGAAGTTAGGAAGATCCTGAGGCAAAAGGCCATCTTGTAACAGTTGGTGGTTCCTGAGGGATATAAAAAAAACCTTCCCCAAACTAATTCTAACTCGTTAATGAAGAAAATATCTAGTGGGTACCCATATCATATTCACTGCTTGCCTGGACACATGTATTTTGGTGATATTTAAGATGCAAAGCATGTGAATACGTAATGGCAACTCAGAGATCTAACATCCCCATCCAATAAAATTGCACATTGAGTTTTATTACACTAATATCTCTAAAAACTATAATTCATCAGGGTGCTTAAACACTTGCTTACCTGTAAATGCATGAACAGAGCTCCTGTAATCAATGAAACTACTCATGCACAAAGCAAGATGTATTTTAACACCTCATTGAATCAGGACTTTTTTCCCCATAAATTGTCTCAGATTACCCATATGTGCATAAGGATGGTTTCAGACTTCTCTTTAAATACTGTTTTAACTATCAAGTATGCTTAGCTTAGGACTGAAAGAAGTAATACACTCATATTTAAATTTAGTTTTGCACTCTGTCCTTGGAAAACCCACTGTGGAATGAAAGTACATATTCAAATATACAATTCTATATAAACATAGAAATGCAATTTCTCTTGTATGAAGACGAGTTGGTGTTCTTCAGCACCAATGAGAACTGATAACCTTATTAACACTAGCTTTGGGTCTCTTGCAATGCAGTGTGTTACAAAAACTAAAGATAATTTGAAAAAAAATATATTTGGGAAAAGATTGGGTTAGCTAGCCTCTGTTTAAAGAAATAGGATTTTAAGTTAGGGGCTGTTAAATAAAAAAAAAAGTTTGCAGACAGCAAGTGCTAGCAAAACAACAACATCAACTCTATCTGGTATCGTGGTCTCTGACTGTGAAATTGTGTGCCAGAAGCACACCTGGTCAGGGTAGTTCTTACACACCAGCTTGCTTGGGTTTTTATTTCAGCCAGTTTGACCCCACCTAGGGTGGTGATCCAGGTCCAGATTTTCTGTTTCTTAGGACTCGGGCATTTTTAGGAAGGGCTCTCTGGGAAGCTCTTTATTCAGTTCTCCCTTACTATTGTGCCCATTGACACCTTAATCAAAGCCCAGCATAGAGCTGCCCACGTTTCTTGAATTTAGCCCTAAGAAAGAGCTCATTTTTAGCTGTACTGCTCTGGTGATGCTACAGGGCTGGCAAAAGGCTACGCATCACCCCACATGTGGCTGTGTACACATCCCTGCTCAGAGGCTGGCTTTAGCCCCTGGACTTCAAAAACTGACCCACGTTTTTTGGACATGTTTAACAGGCAGTTAATCCCCCCCTGCACACAAGGCCAGAAGAAAAATCTACACTATCATACACCACCAGGAATTTCTTGCTGGACATTGGACTATTATAGCAGGATGTACTTCACCTCCTTTCCATTTACAAATAAATAGATAGTAGTATTTCTGTCAGCTGTCACTGCTTGGAATTTAATACCAGACTAAAAGGTTTTTTTTTTTTCAAATCAGATTAAATGCAGTAGGTAAAAAATTTCAGAGCAGATGGCAAAAGAAACAATTAAAAATACAGATAAATTTAGTAAATAATAGATTTGCTAAAATAATAGGCTCCAGTGGGAGCAGGCTGGAAGTAAACTACATATATCTCCTTTTATTGGGTCTGGGAAAGAATTGCCATGTCTACTTAGATTAAAAAAAATGCATAAAAATACAAAAGTAGTGCCATTATTATAAATTAAATGTGTCGGATGACTCCATAAACACTTCAGTTAAGAGGAATGATCTTTGAGCCTGATAGGACACACTTTGTTACAATTAAGTGTTATATTTACAGTTAAATTTAACTAATTTGAATATATAATACAAATCTATCTTAATGCTGTCTCACCTACAAAAGACTCCAGGAAAGCAAGCCATGGTGCTGCACACCCAATGCAAGTAACAGCTAAAACTTAACTTTACTGAACAGGCAGCCAGGAATGAGGCTGAAGAGTTGTAACACCAGAATTATGTTTAGCAGTCTGATGTTATTAAACGATACTAAATGCAGCTTCAAACTCTTTGGGTTTTGTTACATAATGTATGTTGAAATCACATCAAACTTACAAAAATATTCATAAACATTTCTCTGAGCATACTGTGAAATTCAATTAATTCTGCTTTATTACAAAAATCACAAAGAAATGTGCATCTTGCTTTGTACTCTGGCACAGGCTATGATACAGAAGTGTTCCACTGAAAGGAAACAGTACATTTCTTCATCAAGATTTGATTTCAGGCTTCCAAAATGTGCAATTACAGGAGGCAAATCACAAAACTGTCTTTACACCATGGGTAAAAAAGGTGTCCAGGTGCATTTGGCCATCCAATTGATAAATTCTTTTCCAAAGGTTATCTCATAGAGCATGGTCCACATCATGTAACAACATGTAATCACTCAGACTTAATCAATACTTACATTGGCATCAAGAGAAAATGGAATAATTTTCCACAAAGCTCTTACTCTTACAATCAATGACTTCAATTAGCCTATCAATACTGTTAGTTTAGTGTCAGCAAGTCTCTTTTCCCATAAGATATATTGTATGTCCAAGAGAAAGTGAACAAAAGTGGACTTTCCATGCACTTTTTGTCCATGGGAAGAAGCAGAGAAATTTTCGCAACCAAGCAAATGTTATTAGGAGGTCTTTATAGACAACTTTTGTCTGGCTCTGCAGGGTTGTCGATCACATTAGTGTATCAAAGAATAAGTAGATACCTTACAGCCTAGCTCACTTTAAACAAAAGTTATATGAATAGAGAGAGTGGCCATAATTCTTCTCCTGGCTGGCCTATTTTTATAGCAAGGCAACTCAGAGGTTTAAATGGATTCATTTTTCATTTAAAAAGGCATAATGAAAGAAGACTGCTGACACTTTACCTTCTTTCTCTGGAGTTATACGTGTCATTTTAGCTTCTTGGCTCCAGCATCAATTCTCTAGTTTCAAAGACTAATGAGACATACATTGTTATGTGTATAATATAAAACAAGATAGGACTTTAATGTTTCCATCTACAACGTGATTCCCAAACAGAGTGTCAGCTTCAACATGCCTCATTAAAAAGAAGAATTGAAAAGAAAAATAAGCATTTTTATTTTTACTAACAATTGCAGATGGCCTTGAGCCACAGAAGCTCAACTTTAAATCTGGATGTAAATGGCTGCAAGGTTCCCTGAGTGTTACAAGGTGCATTTTGGGATCTCGCACAGTTATTACACTTGTCACCAGGACTCCTTTCATAGAATCATAGAATCGTAGAATCATTATGGTTGGAAGGGACCTCCAGGGTCATCAAGTCCAACCTTTATCCCATCATACTCCTAACCATTTCCATATGTGTGTTTGCTGTCTTTAAACTGTTGATTTTTCTGTCGTGGCAATCCAGTGTACGGAGAGCTGGAGATTAATCCCCTATTGCATTTACTTGGTCATTCCCAGTGGTTCCATTTTGAAATATTTAAGGCAGAATCATTATTGCCTGGTTAAAGATCTGCCAATCAATGTTTCCTTTTACAACAGAGACGCAGTAGCACCGAGACAGAATTAATGTAAACTAAGTTCCAAGGTTTATTATTGGCTCAGAGAATCTACTGTAGCAAACATTAAAGACTTGGAAGTCTCTTATCTAAAGCTCTATGATATTCCACAGCCTGAAATCAGTTTACATGTCAAAGCATGCCATACTCTACCTCGGTGGCAAAGGAGTTAAAGTGGCAGCTAATGAAAGACTCAGGATGCCAGTGAGGCCATAAAAAAATCCCACCCATGTGTGTGGGTTTTTTCAACTACACACATTGAAAAGGTATTCTCTGGGCTGAAATCCAGCCCCGCAAAACAGTTTCTTTTCTGAGCCCCATTAAATGATCTTTTTTAAAGCTGTGATGTTTTGCAGGAGGCTCTTCAGGTTGGGAAACTCTCCCTGCCTCTGGACACAGCTCTAAATCACATCTCCAACATGTTCATTGTCCTGTAACTGATACCAGCCAGAGAAATGCTGTGTCCAACAAGGCATTACCTACAACCTGTTTTTTCAGCACCATAATTATTCTGGGCTAGATTTGCACTACCTTTATGTGAGAAAAGGAGCAATAAGAGTTCTTGAGACACAGTTTACTCAGGCTATTGATTTTTGACAGATAAAAGGCTATTTGCTCACTACTGTAAAAGAGGTAGAAAGAGGATGAGGAGCAGAGAGGAAAGGCACAGTTCTGTTCTTGTCCATCAGCTGCATTGTGGAAAGAAGTGACTCCCTCCTCACGGGTCATTCCTGCAATGCTCTCAGAGTGCTTCTCAGTGTCTTTACTCAGAAAACTGTTCAAAGTTGCAATGAGGCCCAGTATTTTGGTTTGGTTTTTAAAACAAAAAAAATTTTCATTTGCACTGAAGTTTTGGGGGTTTTTTGTTTGGTTGGTTGTTTTACCTGTGCGAACGTCATGGTTAACACCTTCTACTGAAATAACAGCATTTGGGATTGCCTTTCCATGCACATCTTTTACTATGCCTTTGATGCCCCGATGGACCTATTGGGACAATAAACAAACAAATTAATATTGCACAGCAATGAGTATCACTATCATTAGGGAGACACAACAAATCACGAGTTCCATATGTGAATTATATATATATTCTATTCCTACTTCATGCAATTTTAAAATATCATTATTAACCCAGTACCAGCCTTCCAGGCATTAGCTACTTCTGAACCAGCTTACAAACTGTTAGGATTCCTGAGGCATCAAATTCAAGAGACAGATAAAACAAGCAGATAAAACAGCAGACCTAAGGGGTTTTTTTGCTGGCAGTCATTTCTAGCAAGCTCTGCACTCACGTCAAATTTTAACAAGCTTCATTATTTTGTCTTCCTAAGTTAAAACAGCCTGGCTGAAGTGATATGCCAGTATTGCTTGTAGGTAAAGTTTCTATCACAAATGCCAATAATCATGTAATTATTAATGCAAAAAAAGATGCCCTTTTCAATCTGAAAGAATTCATCAAGTTATTCAGAAGTCACTCGTCTGTTGAATACCTGTTCCATGAAGACAATCAGGGACTCGCGGTTGTTTTCCCATTCTTCAGGCAGCTCGCTCTCGTGGGGATACTTGTCACAGCCAACATAGATGGATAGCTCAAAGCAGTTGGTGTGCAGATAACTGAAGTCATTGATGCCTTTCAATAGGAAGTAAAAAAGAAACAATTTTATACCCTCTTCCAACCTATTGATCAGATCTGACTATTTTATGCAAGGTAATATAACATTTAAACACAACATAGGTATTTTTCTAGCTGGCTTAGTCTGCAGACATGGCAGGGCAAAGTTTTTTTAGAAATGCCACATCTCCTGTAACGAAACACCAGAGTAACATCAGAGCTGTACATTTAACAGATCTTGTAAAGACAGTGTTCCATCAACACGTTCAAAACGGAAGGCACAAGATTGCAGCATGGGCCACTGTGTCAGCTCAGCATCACATCTCCAATCCCTTTGCAGTAATGAGCAGTGTCCTTCTGCCACCACAAAACTTAACAAAAATAGAGATTTAGCAGAAAAAAACCCCAAACAAACAATTTAAACACATTCTAGACAAAGTTTCTATTATATGTCATGGAGAAAATAGGGGCACACCAGGGAGATGTTAGGAAAGGCCTCTCTTTGCAGCAGAAAGTCTGTGCTGTGCTTTTAAGAACGCGTCATTAATCCTGGACACATTCCCAATGAGCAGCTCTCACGATTGCCCTGGGTAGAAATGGGATGGCCTAGGTTAACTTGTATGAAATTTATGCAACCCTAAATGCCAGGACAGAGAGTTATGGGCACTCAGGAATTTTTATGTAAAAATTATTTATCAGAACAGTTGATGAAATAGTTTCTCAGTCTAAACGTTTTCCCATGTAAGTAATCTAAATGATAGGAAAGCCAGAAAAATCAAGACGATAATAATAATTGTTTTAAGTTATATATAGTGTCCATTTGCTTGTAAGGGGTGAAAGGATCTATTCTGTTTTTTCTCTACTGGGGCTTTGCAGAGAATGAAAATCCTCCCCACTGCTCTGCAACAGGGCTTTCCATTAGAAAAATGTCCTAACCAAAACCCAGGACTCTCAGTGCCTCTGAGCTCTGAGGAGCTGCAGTTTAAATCCAAGTTACAGAGAGTGCTGTGACCTTTGCAAAGGTCCTAAGCACTAAGGGAGACTGTATTTAGATACAGATTCAAACATTTCCATTCTCCAGGTTTCTCTCCTGTTTCTCACAATTAATTATTTTTCCTTTGGGAAATTCTGCTTATTAATTCTCTCCAGTCACACAGATAACACGATGCAGTACATGAACACTAGAGGAAGAAATTATGTGAGTTTCATTTCTTACTCCACTTGCACTTCTAATTAAAAAAATAAAATATGTTTATTAATTATAAATGTTATGTTTAAATGGCAAAGATTAGCAGGAAATGCATTCACCAAGAGCTTCTGGTTGAAAAGAGTTAAAAAACCCCACCCTAATCCTGTCCACGGAACTGTAGTCAAACATTTATGGAGCCCTCAGTGCCTTCTGGATGCAGAGCAGAAGGATTATACAGTATAGACATTGATCACTTTCTTTGATGGGGAGAGCCTAAATATTAGATAGTGGTATCAGCTACTCTGCATAAACTTGCTTCCCCTCCATTTGAGAAACAGCCACACTTATTTTCCCTTCACATACTGTGGTGCATCCCCATTAATCTATTGTGAAATGTTTTGCAATACACAGTAATTGCTCAGTTTTAATATAAGTATTTAAGAAAATGGCTTAATGTTGCCAAAAGCAACTCTGTGTAGCGTCTGAAACATGCAAATCCAGCCTTGAAAATACTGAAAATAAAATGAAATTCATCTGTTCTTTGCCTTTGTAGAGTTCACCCAACGCAAAAACGTTTTATGTAAAATTGCTGAAGAACTTGCATTCATTGCAGTCCAAAATAAGTGCAGGAAATAGTACGGCTGGGTTTCAAAGGCATACGGATATCTGTGGTGCACATACTCCTCTGGGGACTCTCTGATGCTGAAAAGGAATTAGAAAAATCCCTTATAAATTTTCCCATGGCACGAGCAGTGAAAAGTTCATACGCACAATCACTGCAAGGCCAGGCATCAGGTGGATGAGGAGAGAGAGGATGGGCAGCTTCACGTTGTGCTACAGGCAGGAGATGCCACCCACACCAAAGGACAAGTGAGCAGCTTTCTGCAAGTGACATATTGGTGTGTCACCTTTAGGTCAAACTGTAAGCAAGCAGGGAGTTAGGGAAAGAAAGTATTGCATATTGATCCAAAAGGTAAACATACAGAAAAAGTGCAGTGAGCTCTACAACTATATCTGTATTGTCATGAAGTTACAGAGTGAAAAAACAGGGCAAATCTGTCTCCACATCTTGAATCATATTTGGACAATCCTTTACACTGCAAGGTGCCACTGGCTAATGATCAGCTGGTACACACCTATATGAATTCATATATGTAACTACAATACAAATCATTCTCTTCCATTTGTTTACATAGAGAAGAGGTCTAAAACCACCCTGCAGGTTGGAGGCTGAGTTCAAATGAAAACCACACCTTTTGAGGCTTAGTCTGGAGTCCAAGGTGTAAAGAACTGAAAGTAAAAACAATGTTTCAGCATTTTTCTCAAAGACAGTCTTGGAAGTCTTATTGTAATGGAAGAGAACGGGATGTAAATTGTAATGAGATACATCACAAAGCAATAAAACAAATCAGACGTACCAAATCCAATATGTAATTATTACTAAGAAATCAAGATACTATTCAGCATCTATATCGTACATCATTACTAAGTGTGACAGCTGCTAGTGACATGGCCAATGTCATCTTTTCTGGATCAATTCATGATCATGTCTCTTATAGCACTCAGGAAAATTAAACTCATAAATTAGATAATTAAGCAGTCAAGTTAGCATTCAGAGGTTTTTTTTAGAATTTGAAGGCATGCTTATAAATGTATTGTCAGGCATTGGCCTTGTGATCTAAGCAGTTCAATCTTCCCCTCAAACTCACTCACCACTTTTTAACCTCCTGAAAAAATATTTGAAAAGTTAATTCTTGGCTCCAGCTTTTAATGGCTGGCCAGCATCAACTTTACATGGGCCAATGTAAAAGTCATAGAAGTTGTGTCCAAAATTTAAAAATGTTTATGCAGTGAAACTACCTGCAAGTTACAAACAAGAGCCAGCTCCAATAAAATGTGACCTGCACAGACACTCCCTTCCATCTGTTTGCCATCACTGCTACAGCTGTTCCTGTTGCCATTCAAGCAATGACAGATGCACAGGTCATTCCTTAATTTCATAGAATACATTGTCTAAGTGATGCACTTCAAAAAAACCCAAGGATTTTGAGCAGAACTGTCATGAATGTGCCTATTCCTAGTCTGCTCAAAGTATCCATCCAGAGAGATAACCATGCCTATTGCTCTTAGAAATGTGCTTCCAATTGGGCTTCCTGGAAATCTGTCTCTGCACAACAGGGTATGGCTTCCCCTTCATACTTCTTGCCAGGCTGGAGCATACAGTGAACGATGCAATCTGTAATTTATTCTGGCAGCAGAAATGCCTACAGAGACCATACAACGTTTAAGTGTAAGCACGTCCAGGTCTTTTAAAAATTGGATGGTAGCAGGCAAGCAGCACCATTTCATGGCATGTTTTCACAACTCAAAGTGAATGTGAGCGGTGAGGCTGATCTGCGACTGAGTTCAGTGAGCAGGAGGCTGAAATCACTATTTCCTTAATCCAAGGGCCACTGGAGTCTCTCCTCAGGCTCCCAGTATGGGAATCATGCTTTGGATCTGACTCTGGTTACCTTTGATGTTTGTCAGCACTTTTCTGTTGGCACCCTGTGATAGGGCAAAGACCGACAGGTTGCCCCCAATAGTGGGTTTGGACTGGGTTGGTTTTCTCCTGACAAACCATCTTGAATGTACAGAATCCATAAAACTAATGTGTTGGATGTGCATTTTTGGAAAGCTCAGTAGTAAATGAAATGGCCACTAGGTACTAGAGACACAGTGTCCTTCAACCTTCTGATGAAATGCAACAAAGAGACCTTCAGAGGGGGAAATATTCATAGAATCATAGAATCATTCTGGTTGGAAGGGACCTCCAGGGTCATCAAGTCCAACCTTTATCCCCTCATATTCCTGACCATCAGACCATGGCCTCAAGTGCCTCATCAACCCGTTTTTTGAACACCCCCAGGGACGGTGACTCCACCACCTCCCTGGGCAGCCCATTCCTAATAGGAATTCCTAATTCCTAATTAGGAACTTCTTCCTAATCTCCAACCTAAACTTCCCCTGATGGAACTTGAGGCCATTTCCTCTTGTCCTGTCATTAACAATTTGGGAGACAGTGCACAGGTTTTGCTATCAATTCCTCTGCAACGTACACCATGCAGTGATGGCATCAGCATTTAGAAAGGCCATGATAGTTGTAGTTTCTATAGACACTTACTTCCAGCCACGGTATGCCAAGAGGCTCCATTAACAGTTCCATCCTCCTTTTGGAAATCCTCGGTGTGACACGCTCTCCTTCTGGCATCTGTCATCAGCCTGTGGGTGGAGGCATAGGAATATGCAAGCCAGCGAAAGACATGGTCATCTGGGGTAGGTGTGTAATCCTGGGTCTTCCACATCGATCGCACCATATCGTAGGGATACGCCACCACCAGCTCTCCTCCCTGCAAGTTGCCACCCAGCACAAAAGGAATTTTTTCCATCCATGCTATTATTGCCCGTGTCTCAACTGCCACCTGGGAGAAAAAGAAGCAGCAGCTGGGAAATGTGATAATCTTCCAAAGGTAGACCAGACTTAGGAGTCCTGCTGTGAGTTTCTTAGCATGGAGTGAGTAGCAAGAGATGCAGCCAAGAAGGGTTTCTTTAAACCACTTAGGAGTGCTTAGGAGATCACTGACAACCCATAAAAACACAATCTTCATGATTACAATTTATGCAGCAGGAATATCTATGTAGAGTGAGGCCAAAAGCAGCAGCCAACAGAGACCATGACACTGCTCCCTCTGCCATTGGATGAAATGGGTTTTCAAAACAAGGGATTTTAAACACAAAAATATTTCAAATAAGAACAAATGAGAAAACAGAAGAAATCCGTACAGCAACTGAGTTTGAAAAGAGCTCTTCTACACCACAAAACTAGGGAGGAACCTGATTCACAGGACTGAGCCCTGCACCGGGCTTCTCTTTGCCTACCTGTTGCTGCCTAAATGTTGGGAATCGAGTCCTCCAGGTTCTTACAATAGCTCAGAGAAAAGAGGATCCTCCAGGAGGGAGTTCCCTTCCCAAGTCCTGCTTCTAAAATGTGGGAGTGACAGGTACATTTTTATTTCCCATGACTACCAGGGAAGCCTAAACACATAGCTTAGATCAGGTATGTAACTTCAATTTACTACAATTTAACTCATTTCTTGGGAAATGTTGTAAAACTCTTTTCCAGCCTGCCCCAGACTTTGTGTTCCCCTTTCTCTGGTCTTACTCACAGTGGCATTTTCAGAGAGGTACCAGTCGGGGATCGGGATGTGATGGTTCGGAACTTTTCTTTTACTCTTCTTCTGATCTTCAGACTCCCAGAGCAAAGAGTTTAAATCAGGGAAATTATTGTTGATGTCAATGCCGTCCTGTGTCCATCGTCCTAAAGACCAGCCCCCTAATTCTGAACCCTTAGATTAAAAAAACCCCACAAACAAACCAACAAAGAAAAAAAGAAAGAAAAAAAAAAGATAAATGTTCATTCAGAATACAACCACCTGTGAGCACTCTGCAAAGGGTTGGGGAATTCAGAGATATTTCTATACAGAGAAATGGAAAGATGAATTAAATTAACTGAAACGAATAATTGTTTTTGGTTTGTTTTTTTTTAAATTTTGTATGAAACCTTGATTAAGGTGAAGCAAAACACATGAAAAATTTATTGGGATTAGCTGAAATATTCTGGTTTGTTTTCAAGGTTTCTATTTAAGACTGGTTTTCCCCTGGGTTGCAATAGGGATGGTATATATTCCCTTCCACAGCTGTGAGTGTGACTTTTGTATTCCAATCCTCTACAGACTGCCCTGGGACGTTTTCCAGTGCATTCGACCAGCCCCTGCAATTTTTCCTCCTGGTGCCTGCCTGTCTTCTTCTAGACTGAATTATTACGATGCCCAACACATTGTGCTCTCCTTAAAGATGCACTATTAAATTTCAGCTGTGGAGGAATGCAAATCTTCACGTGCTTAGCTTAGTTTCTCATGAGAAACAGACTGCATGAATATTCCATTTTTCAGAATGTTGTTCCCATTGACCTATACACCTCAGCATGGTTTGTTCTGGCAGTCCTTGTGACCCTCCTTTCCATACACATCTTCCTGTTAACCAGTGTCACACAGAAAACTTGCTTTCAGCTTTTTCTCTTAGTGAGATGTTTCAGTGGTTTATGTTTGCTTTTATGTGTTTCTTTTTTAATTTGTTTATTTAGATTACTTGTAAAATATGATATTTGAGGAAAAAAATAATGACAACAAGAACATGTTTCATTTATCTAATAGAAATAAAAGAAGTCTTTGAGCAACCTGGTCTGACAGGGAGGTGTCCCTGCCCTGGGCAGGGGGATTGGAACTAGATGATCATTAAGGTCTCTTCCAACCCAAACCATTCTGTGATTCTATGGAAATAATTCCTCGATACATTCATAATCATATTACCGCTTTATATGCCTTGTCATATCCATCTGGGTTGATCGAGGGCAGGAGGTGGATTCTGGTGTCCTCAATGAGATGTACGATGCGCGGGTTCCCAGCCAGGTATTCCTGGCACATGAATTGCATCAACAAAAGGATTAGCTCACGTCCAAGCACTTCATTCCCATGAGCTCCTGCAATGTATCGAAATTCTGGTTCACCTGTTGAAAACACATGGGGCAGAAATGTAGTCAGAGCAGCAAATCAAATATCTAATTAAATATCATTGATGTCAATCAGGAACATTTAACTTAAGGAGACCTGGAGAAGTGCCTTAACTGAGCAAACAATAGATGAAAATGTAACTTTACAGAAACAACTAATTACTTTTTGTTCCTGTTTCAGAAGAACAGGTTTATGTATGGGTGATATCTAAAGTTAGTGTGTAAAAAACTCATTTTCCATTACACAGACTTTTAATTATACTCACAATTTCAGCATGTTACAGGTGTATTTTAAAAGTTCTGATAGTCTAAAAATAACATGGAAAATGCATTGCTAGTACTTGGCTGGGACAGATGTTGAGGCTCTTAAAAGATAAAAGTCACTTACTGTACTTAATTGATCTCTGACTTCATACACTCCTTTTCCTTCACTAATCAAAGAACAGTTTCACATATATTTTTCAAGATTATGTTGAATGCCATAATACTTGCACTCAACTACAAAATAGTTTAGAGGTGGTTAGAAATAGTGCCAGCTATTAAAAAAAGCCTTGTAATTTAGTTGTCCTTTGTATAACACTTGCAAATACCAACAGGACAGATACAAGCTGGCCAAGCTATGGCTTGTGGCTGGATCCACCCATCCAGTTTGTCTGGCTCACAATACACTCCTTGCATGTTTTCTGCAGGAATCTCAAAAATAGGTAAGTGGACAAGGCAGATTAGATGAATTATTCTGGTGTTGACACCTGAGATTCAGAGACTGCAGTCTAAGATCAGCCCCAAGTTTACTGAGAGATTATGTCTGTTGTGCTCCAGGAAAAGTAGTGAAGCATAGAGATGTCTTAGGAGCACGTCAAAACATTCTTCCTTGGGTAGGATGAACACATATCAGGGTATTTAAGGACATGGCAAAGCACAAGATGCCTTTATTCCAATAGCTGTCTCAGGTACTAGCAAAGAGATCTCTATTTTTCTCCACAGAAATACCAAAGACTGAATGAGTTTCTATTCTGAAGAATTCTACCACTGCACGAAATTGTACCCTAGCACTCACCAGTGAAAGATAATTTGGGAGATTTGGCCTCTCCTTGTTTGCAATGCATTCACCTCATACAAAAAAATGTCAGATTTCTATCCAAAGCTAAATCCCCACAGCTAAAATCCATCCCCCAGTACAAAAATTCACTTTTATTTTGTTATTGTAAAGAATAAAACAAATTATCATTAAAGAATTTGATCCCACATACAAAATGCCTTCTATTTGTGCTCAGCCTCCTCTTCCCAATTTAGAAATATAGCACCAAAGTTCCTCCCACATACATTTGAAGTCTTTGCTGCTGTGAATATAATTCCATCAGTGATAATTACTTCAGATACAGAGAATGAGGATAAAAAA
Organism: Aegotheles bennettii; assembly: GCA_013398125.1. Taxonomy (NCBI): domain Eukaryota; kingdom Metazoa; phylum Chordata; class Aves; order Caprimulgiformes; family Aegothelidae; genus Aegotheles; species Aegotheles bennettii. The sequence continues at coordinate 305,705 of VZRW01010830.1, forward strand.
AAACAGATCCCATCACCCTTCAACAGATTTAGTTAAACTAAATCCTAACCAACTTCGTGTTCTCCTGGGTTGTCAGAAATCTCGACAGCATACAGCTTTAGTCCTTGGTGGCTTTTTCCAATATTGTAAATTCTTGTGATATTCGGGCACATTTTATTCACAGTTTTCATCAACTGCCAACAAAAAAATTATATATAGTTAGATAATGCAGCATCAGAATAGATCCATTATTAATTATTTCATCCCAAATTGGTTGCGGCAAAAACTTCATTTTCTGTTCTGATTATTTCTTAGTTGTAAAAGCTTTGTGTTTAGTTCATGAATTATGGCTCTGTTATCACACAACATGTTTGTTCAGCTGGAACAAGCTGGATACTGTCTGCTGAAACACCATAGAGTAACTGAGGTTCAAGATATTTCTTATGTGAGATGTATTTGTAATATTATCATGAAATTAAAGACTTGAGGGGAAAGTCCAAGAGGAATAAAACCAACAAAAACATATTAATATACTACAAAGAGGCAGTAAAATAATTAGTCACCTTAAAACTTTCTTCTACACACCCTGTGATTTACCATAGCTAAGTGACTTGGGATAACCCAAGGTGCCCAGTAAAGGAGATTTCACCCTATGCAGCAGCAACTTAATTCAAAGCAAACTAAGAGAGAATGATATAATCCATTTACACATAAGTTCCCCAGTGAATTCTGATTACACCTGCCACTGCTGAGGTAGAAACCAAGCCCACCCTTCTTGTATTACAGTGTGAAATCTCATATGGGAAAATTGTTAGTAAAGGCAGTGCTGATGTGGCCAAAATAGCAAAACAAATATAATCTGGATGACTCCATACACACGGTTGGATATACTCCTTCAGTAAATAACAGATCCCTCAGAATTTGCTTCCCAAGTTTCAACAAAAAATAGAATTAATTATGGAAATGCCAACAGCCTGCATGAAGACATTCCTCCCATCAAAATCTATTCTATTCATTGTTTCTGCAGATACTGCATGTCATAGTCGAAGTATAATCAAATATCCTTGAGTAAAGCTCATCAAGAAGGTCGTGGTTAAGGGCATAGTTCTGTTTAAACCAGTGGAGTTACAGAGATGTCATCCAGATAAGATTATCTGGATTCTAAATTGTTCCACAAACAAACACTTTACTGTCGCATTTAACACGTGAAAGTTAAGATTTACAAGCATGACTTAAAATTTATGTGTTAATAAATAATAAGTAGTCATTGTAAATAACTTATAATGGCAAGTATTTACATGTCTTGATTTTTTTTTCCACTGAAAGGCACTTACTTTGCTGTAAATTGGAACCCTAGGGACTATTAATTAGACAATCTTTTTATAAACAAGGATGCATACATTATTGAAGGAATACTGTAACATAACAAAACTCTTGCTCACACAGTGTTAATTTAGAAACAATATTGGATGATCACAAGGCTGATGATATAAAAAATGCAATAATTAGATGTGTCCAATTCCCATGCCACCATTTAGCAAATCTAAATGGAAACACAATTCACATTAGTAAGAACATCATTAAAATTCCTCTGACAAAAGGCTTCACTTCTATTTATAATCATGTTGCAAAGAGACCAAAAGATACTATTTTTGTATGTTTGTTCATCTCACGGGTTGGTTTTATACATATGAGAAACAATTTCTTTTGCAAATCTAAACTCAGCACTTCTCTGAAAAATACAGTCAGTTATGCTCTTTCAGTGTATTGTTGAGTTTCATATCTACTGTTTTTCACCACTGTCCTCACCATCAGTGTGCTGGTGTAAGGGGTACCCAGATACTTCCATGGAACTGGGCATATGTAAGTGGGTATGTCCTCATTTGATCAGCTGAAACACAGTGGTGAAACCAGAGGACATAGGTTTATATTTCCTAGTGTTTGGTTTAAACAAGTCAATTCCCAACTTTTTGAGGCAGACTCTCTTAAATCTTTGTGGTCAAGAGCTACCACATCTGAATCTACTCATAATGAACCAAAGATGCCATCAATGGATATGGAGCCACAGAACTTTTAGTAGAGCCTCACAGACCAAAACTTATCAAAGGTCTACTGTGTGGGGATTCTTAGTTTATGTCCTATTGACAAGAGGGTGAAACGGATTATTATTGGATCAGATACAGTATTTTTCTCCAAGAGAGAAAAATATCATATTTTTCACTGTGCCAATGAATTGCTCTTGCATTAAAGAAAGGTCTATTTTAGCAGGCTAAAAACCACTTTCTGAAACATATAAATAATGCTACTGTCTCAGGTCTGCATTTGCCGATTCCTCTCCCTAGACCCTCTTCGAACTGCAGGAAAATCCCTCCTGACTTATGTCATCCATTCGGCTCCCCAGGATGTGAAATAGGGAAGATGAGCCTGTCCTTGCAGGGGTGTCTGTGAAATAAAGGCTGCAAAGAAGCTTTCCTGGCACTGCAGTGAGCATGGGATACCCAGAGCACTGACTTAGGAAAGCAGTATGTTTAAAGTTTATTACTAGTGAGAAAAATGAGTAGAACCAAGTTCAAAGGATATTACAACCAGTAGAAATATTTGTATTGGCCTCAATAAACTCCCCGTCATCTCTTTAATTGCAAGCATGTGATTCCTTGCTGAATCAAACAAAGAACCTCTCCTGAATTAGGGCCCCTCTGTAGTAGACTTCACTGTGGTTCTTTCATAGAATTATGGATATAGTAATGTTTACATGTAAATACAACACTGAAAATGAACATATTTCATGTTTGCTTTTCTCAAACCCATTTACTACAGACAGCACAATAGGTCACCTGAAATGTCACAGTGTTTTCTTTGCACATTGTACAAACTGTCAAAGGCAATTGATGAGAACAGTCAGTCGGGGCTCTATTAACAACCAGCAGGACTGTAAAACACTTTCACAATTACGTTCACTAACAGTTCTTGTTTGACAGTTCCTATTTGTTTGTCACTACCAATTATTTACCCTATTAGCACCCTAGAAAGAGACTGCATGCTGTCTTCAAAGGAGCCCCACAAAACTTGTCTCCAAAGGCCCAATTCTTCCATTTTGCAGAAAAGGTCTTAAATGTAGGTCTAAGTGACACCTACACTTAGAGGAGGCAAAAAGGTTCTCAGTCAATGCTTTTCAGGTAAGGGCTATTTGTTGTCCTCCATGGATATCATTGAATCATAGAATTATTTAGGTTGGAAAAGACCCTTAAGATCATGGAGACCAATTGTTAACCTAACACTACCAAGATCTCCATATTTCTTGTTCTGCTGAAGACCAAACCAGAAACTACCTCCCTGAGCTTGGAGACGGTCAGATAGAGACTGGCAACCTGATATTGCATGCAACCTAGGATGGATATAACTTTAGTCTTCTAAATTTGGTTGTTCACCATCAAATAATCCTGTTCCATTGGTTACACACGCAGTGCTCTTCAATATTCTTTATTATCATTTAACCATGTCCATAAACACAGATGACCATGAAGAGCAACACAAGACTTCATGGGTGTTTGGAATCTGGCTTGTCTAAAGACATGAGTCACATCCAGCTAAATGAATTCCAAGTTTAACACTCCTGTTTTCCTAAGAAAGATTTGATCTGGGTTTGTCATTTCAAAGACAAGGCTGCACTCGAATGTCCATCTCAAACTATTTCTGGGGATCTCTACCAACCGTTTTAACACCTTCTTATACAGCATGAATACATCATGTAAATATTTTGGACTGTTAGATAATGCTGACTTTTGCATATGAGATATAGCAAGTGTTCCCACTGTCTGAAAGAAAAATCTTGAGTGTTCTTTTTTTTTTAAAAAAAACGGTATTATGAATTTCACCTTCCCAAATAGAGTGTTCTATTAAAATAATATGACACTGAGAAAATCCCTTCCTCTCATAAATACTTGATCTATTGTTATGTAATGTAATGCTTCCCTAACATAGCCCAGGGAACGCCTTCTCCTCTTCTTTCTTCAGTGTTTATGATAAATAATTTTAAAAAACAGCATTTTTCTAAGATGATTGGCAGTGAAGTAGCTAACAAAACTGACAATAATGTATATTATTTTTTAAAAAAGTATCACGTTGACTCTGGAAATTGACAGTTACTGTTCCATTTTACAATCAAGAAGGAAATTATGAAGTTCTAAGAATAGTTTTGGGAATATAAGACTTACGGCAACCCAACCCACAATCTTCTGCTTACCAGCAGCTGAACCCAAATAGAACCCAATGTACTCTAAATAAACTATTTTGAGACAGAGAATATCAGAAATTGGGAGAACAAAGTCCAAAACAGTTCACAACAGCCCAGCTCTTAGCCACAGTTGCAAATTTTCTACTTGTATGAAAAGTGGAAAAATATTCTGGTTTAAAGCTGCGTTTTTTCCCCAAATATATTTCTAACCTGATCAACCTGACTTTCTGCATTGAGAGTCTAAAATACACTTTATTTTATTGTTCTTGACAGTAATTATGCCAATTGAGTTTCTACACATCTAATCTTTGTGCTAAGAAATATAAGCCACGATATCTCTACCAAAATAAATGTGTGACTCAGTACACAATTACTCAATAAAAATGAAAGGTGATTCATGCAGTATAAATACACTGAAAATTCAGCACACAGCAAATGATTCACACACTTTAAGTCCAAACATATTATCTTTATCACTGAAAACAGGCAGAAATATTTCTTTAGGGCAATCCATACCTATGTCTGTGGTGATATGAAGCATGATTAAAAACAATAGCAAAAACAACAAGGTCGCCTGTTTGAAGTTAAAGGAACAAGATTAACAAGGCTGGTAGATTTAATATTATGCTACCAGTATTTCTTTTCTAGTAGTTTTTTTTTTGGTGATTTTATGTTGATTTTCACAGCTGTGATTACAGAATTGGACCCTATATGGTTTATTCTGAATATCTAAAAATGCTGAAATATAGGAGAATTCTGATGGCTAAGTCAGGGTCAAATCTGAAAAAAGAAACCACTGTAACATTCATCAGTGGAATATAAATTTAGATGATGTACAAATTAAGACTGGGATTTTAATAGATTGCTGCTTTTAATAGGTTGGAACAAAAAAAATATTTTTAAAATAGATTGCAGACACAGTTTAATAATATTTCTAACAGGTAGAATTCAAATTCCATTACAGCTCAAAAGCTTGCACCCATCCACCCAGGGGGTCACACACCAGCCTCTTTGCTTACCTGCCTCATTTCCTTGTAGTTGTGATGTTTAAAGTCAAGATTATCTGTGGTTGTCATTTCATTTCTTCTGTGGTAATAATTATTTGGGTCTGAGAAAAGAAATAAAAGAATCTTCATGTGCTGATGAATTTTAACTATAAAGATGCTTAGCCACAGTACATGCAAGGAACATGGAAATCTGAATTCCACTGACCTGTATGTATTTAAAATAGGTTTAACATATCGAAAATGTTTCTAATTACTGCACAAATCAGCTTGTATAGGTCCAAACAGAATAAAGGAGGGAGCAGGCATCAGCTTGCTAGACACCTCCTCTGCATGAACAACTGCGCAGCAGAAAAGCAGAAGGGCATCCTTAGGCTACAGAGGAGGGCAAAAGACACTGGAAAATGATGAATCAGATGCAAGATAAAAGAGTGGAAAAAATCACAGAGGAAAAAGCCTCAGTAAATGCTTTGTGTCTACTTGATTAATGTGCTCTTACAAGGAATTATCTTTTAGTTCTCTTGATGGGTATTTTCAAAGTCTATGCGCTGCTTGCAAAATATAGAAAGGATCTACTGTGCATATTAAACATTCCTGATTATTTTCCTAAACATTTTTGTGGAAGTCAGAGTTCTTTGTAACTTTAAAATTAGTATATTCATTTCTAGACGGATATAATTTATAGTTTGTATGTTTTGAAGTACTAAAGGAGATTATGTGCATAAAGCAAAAACTTTTGTTTCCTTAGCTTTCCAGGCAATGCACCTGGAAAAAAAAAACCATGACAAGACTGTTAGGGCTCAGCTTTATAATTCTTGATACAAGTGCTCCTAGTCTAATCTATTATGATTTACTTTTAGAGATAAACAATTCTATTTGGAAAACTCCAGACACATTCTTTAATTTGCTGTATATCTGGGATGTCTGGAATTTTGAGTAATCATTTGTCAAACCAGTGGTTGCCAGGCCATTATGAAAAATTTTTTCCCTTCACACAAAATCATCTTCATTGGGTTTAAAACTAGTGGAGAAAAAAGCCAAATATCAAAGCCTAAATATCATCCGGTCTTATTGTAACACAGTCAAAAACCACTGTCTCCAGAGAAGACGACTGAAAAACTTATAACACTTAAAAATTACTTAACATTTTTAAGCTTCGTATTTCTGATATCAAAACTAAATTCTCAAATTTTTTCTTCCCATAAAAGTCTAAAAGTAGTGGGGTATTTTCTTATGCAGAAGAAAGCAAATTTTGAGCTATTTAAGTTGTTTATGAAATAAAACATGCAAGTTCCATTAAGCTTCACTGTAACTTTACCCATGTTCTCTGCCACCGATTTACTCTTCCTTCACATCCTTGTTTCCACTTCCATTCCCTACTCTACAGCAAAAATACTGGGAGGCCACTTGAGTGCTGCTCTACAAATATGACTGAAAAATGCCCAAAAACATCTGGCCTCAACAAAATCTGAATGTTCTGCACAGTCTGTCCTTTCCAGTGAGAACTTATTCTATAATAAGACCACCTGGAAATTAATTTTAATTACAACCTAATCAGGTGAGGAAACAAGATTTAATAGCTTATTAAGAAAAAGAAGTTTTGAAGAATCAAGAGAGTTAAGTTTCACATAAGTCCCCTGCATTTTTAGGTCTTCTTTCCAACCTAACTGCAGGCTAAATTGTTACAAGTCTACTGACAGCAACAATGCTGCCCTAACCCTGCAGATGGCTCTGGAATGCCAAACCCTTAAAGGTCAACCCATGCTAATTTGTAGAAATTTTTCATTAATATATTGATGACTGAGAAATGGAAATAATGAAAAAACCCACATTTTTTCTAGAAAGAGACAATATGTTTGATGACACATAGAATATCTTCGCTATTGTAAAAATATCCCTCTATTGCAAAAATATAAAAAACCCCATAAAACTGGCAGGATGTTGAAGGCTTTCTCTATCACCATGAGCCAAAATATAGAGCAACTGGTATTTTTTCCTAATACTTTAATCCCATTCCTTTCAAAGCCTGGCACTTTTTCCATACATCAAACGTTAATATCATGGGAATGACTGTGAATGCTGTAGAGTTGGTGGAAACTTGAAAGAAATTGTAGAGTGAGAATGATTGTATCTCTGCTCCTTCCTCAAAAACAGTGCACAATTTGACAGCTCCTTGGAGAATTAACACTCATACATTGCCAGGCTCTACTGTGTGTCTGCTTGGCTCATAGAATTCCTGCTGCAGCAGGAATACAGATTAGAAAATTAAAAGCTAAAATGTAGAAAGGCATACAAGTCTTGTCCACAGCTGATTAGGTCCACTTTGGCAAAAGTTATTTTCTTTAATAAGACAGAGAATAAGAGATGAAGAAACTCAAACCACAGAAGAATTAGAATTGAAATATGCTCATTTAGTCAATGAATCTCTATCCTCCAAGGAGAAATGATCCTGCAAAAGTGTGGCACTCCCATTTATGCAGAGGAATACATTCCCTTTTTTCTACCACTAATCTGTTTTTACATTACCAGTAGAATTAATTAAGTTTGCAGGTAAAATACCGTCATATTTCCATTCTTTGGAAAGATGGACGAGGAACTAGGAAGCTCTAAAATTCCCAGCTACTATCCAACATGAGAGATCTGCCCATAAAAAGCACTTGAGAGGAACAATTGCTCAGCAGTTTGCCAGAGAAAGGATTTTCTGTTATATTACAGCTCTTCCCAGCACCTCAAGCAGCGAAGCTCTGATGCTTCCACTGGCTTTCAAGTTATTATGCTACCAACAACGTGTATTGGTCTTTTTTTCCTCCCTTATTTTTCAGTGTTCTTTTAACTGTCACTGGAAAGGTGTGAACTTTGCGATGACTTGGTGATGAAAACAGCACTCACAAAACAATATCATCAAACTGCTCTCACTTAGTAAGTAAAACTTGCACCTATTCCCAACATAATTTGTTCACTTACTTCATTCTCACAGAAATCCCATAATTTCTATGTAATATAAGTGAATTTGACTCATCTTTATAAAATTGAGCATGTCACAGACAGCACACATGTAATCTTGAAAAAATCTGCTGGCAGACACTTCAGATGATTGTAAGTTTTTTTTCCACATGATTTATTTCATGGCAGTCATGAACATTAACGTCGTGCATTGAATCAGTAATGAAATATTCTTCAACTGTAGATGGATTACTTTATGTATATATTCATATTTATATATATATATGTTGATGTATAGTCAAATACCAAACAATTTCAAATACCAGATTAATTTCAGTTAAGCATCGTGAATGATAATAATAGGTAAGAGAAAACCCAAACCCTTAACCTGCAGTTGTTGCTTCTACTAACATTCTATAACAGTTGTTTACTACTAACATTTGACCTTTCTAATGATTTCCTGCAACTTGTTTCTGATAATAATGGCAATTCTGAGGATCGTTAATATTTCATCAGGATAGTATACACTTAATTTTACAAATAAAATATGAAATAAAAACTTTTAATGACACTGCGTTGCTAGGGGATGATACACATCTGTTTTGATGAGTATGGAGCAAAACAACACATTGGCCTTTCCCCAGAGAATTATTGAATTTGGTCTCATTTTTGTTCAGTCTTCACTCAGGCAAACTCCCAAAAAAGTTTTACATTATCCAAGACTAAGTTTTAGCTTTGCAATGATAAAAGCAGAACCCAAGGGCAAGCTGTCACTCTAAGCAAAAATTTACTCTCACAAGTAGTTCACCGAATTTAGTACTGCTGTATACAGCATCATAAAGATTGTTGTAGAAAGTCACAGTTTTATACAAAATGAGCACAGTCCTAGACTCAACTGGGTAGACTGACAAGAAGAGACAAGCAATGAAAACAAGACTGAACGATGAACCCTCTGCAAAACACAGTACTCCAGCACAGAGGAGTTCATCTTTTATCTTGGAATGAAAACGATGGCATAATCATGATACCAACGATAGTTTTCTATGTAAGAATTATTAAAAATTAAAGTTCATCACAAATTTATCCCATTCAAATAATAGCCTATTGCCTTGAATACTCCACAGTATAAATAAATTCATGAAGATCTCAGCTAATTTTCTCTCTCGTGTCTCTGGGTACTTTTGATCATATGCAGTTTCTTTTTGATTTTTTCCTTAGGTTTGAGAAAGAACAGGCAAGGAAAGTACATCCATCCCTCTGAGGCAATTGCAAAAGATTGCGCATGTCAGTCTACATCTATGTAAATACCAACATTTTTGGAAACTGCAGAGGGAATTAAATGCTGGTACTTTCGTCCTCTTCTTCCCCCCAGTAAGAAATGGCAACTCTGATCCTTTGCTATAGGTAGGATTTTCTGGCATCTTTCCTCCACAGCTAAATGTTTTTCCTTTGGTGAAACAGCAAATGACTTCTGTTGCCTGAGAGATGGTACTGACACAGTTGGATAACACAGCTTTTTTTATGTTGTTGAAGCTACTGTAAAGGTCTAGAAAAGGTTGTTCGGCAAAACTAGCCCCAGAATACACCAAAAATGTATGTTAGGAAAAATAAATGAGCATTTCACAGATAAAAATTACAATAATCTTCTATAATACCAATTAGGTAGTAAGTAACTTCTCTAAATAGTGTTTTCTCACACTTTATCCACCTTTTGGTGCACATAGCATATGCAGCAGGCTGTATTAACAGAGCCCTAACCACAGGGATGGGTCCTAGCTGTCTTTAACCATTTTTATCACATTCTGCCAGTGCTAACAAGCCTCCCTAGAATATTAATATCTATATTCAGGTCCCTCCTTTATCTGGTATGCCTTTCGTACTGTCCCTTGTGAGCCTGCATGATGGAAAGCTGATCTACAGTACAGACTGAATGCAAATCACATAATTTATTTGACCTTTAATAAAGGCACAAAACTGAACACTACAAGTTAGGTTACAAGGGAGATCTCATTGCTCTCTACAACTCCCTGAAAGGAGATTGGAACAAGGTGGGTGTTGGTCTCTTCTCTCAAGCAATAAGTGATAGAACAAGAGGGAATGGCCTCAAGTTGTGCAAGGGTCAGATTAGATTGGATGGTAGGAAAAATTTCTTCCCTGAAAGGGTTGTCAGGCCCTGGCACAGGCTGCCCAGGGCAGTGGGGGATTCCCCATCCCTGGAGGGATTTAAAAGCCATGTAGATGTGGTGCTGAGGGTGACCTTGGCAGTGTTGGGTTAATGTTTGGACTCAATGATCTTAAAGGTCCTTTGCAACCTGAAAGATTCGTAATTATATGGTTTAATTTTAAAAGACATGAAAAATTTCCTTCCATCTTCGTTTTTTTCTTGGAGGTTTTTCCCAGTGCCATATCTGCCCACACATTCCCTCAGGAGGACACAGTGTGTGGCAGCTCTAACACACAACCAAACTGCTCCTCCTCACATACTGATTTCTTGTATGTTCACACTCAGAGTGCAAATATGAAGAAAGGGACCTGGGAGTCCTGGTGGACACGAGAATGACCATGAGCCAGCAATGTGCCCTTGTGGCCAAGAAGGCCAATGGCATCCTGGGGTGCATTAGAAAGGGGGTGGTCAGTAGGTCAAGAGAGGTTCTCCTCCCCCTCTATTCTGCCTTGGTGAGGCCACATCTGGAGTATTGTGTCCAGTTCTGGGCCCCACAGTTCAAGAAGGACAGGGAACTGCTTGAGAGAGTCCAGCGCAGAGCCACTAAGATGATGAAGGGGGTGGAACATCTCCCTTATGAGGAAAGGCTGAGGAAGCTGGGTCTCTTTAGCTTGGAGAAAAGGAGACTGAGGGGAGACCTCATCCATGGTTACAAATATGGAAAGGGTGAGGGTCAGGACGATGGAGCCAAGCTTTCTTCAGTGATGACCAATGATAGGACAAGGGGCAATGGATGCAAACTGGAGCACAGGAGGTTCCATGTGAATCTCAGGAAGAACTTCTTTCCTGTGAGAGTGCCAGAGCACTGGACCAGGCTGCCCAGAGAGGTTGTGGAGTCTCCTTGGCTGGAGACATTCAACCCCCGCCTGGATGCGTTCCTGTGTGATGGACTCTAGGTGACCCTGCTCTGGCAGGGGGGTTGGACTGGATGATCTTTCGAGGTCCCTTCCAACCCCTAGGATTCTGTGATTCGGTGATATAATAAAAAACACACCAAGCATTCAAGGAAACTGAGCATCTCATAACTTCTTTCATGGGTCTTTGGGCTTTGGAAAGGATAAAGATGTGTGAATGGATGGGGCTCCACCTCCTGATTTTGAAGAATTTAGAAGACGTACTCTAGTTTTATGGAGAAAACCTGTGTCAGAAAAGAACTCTTGATTTCTAGTTGCACAGTCAACACAGAGTATTAGAGCAGTGTTATCAAACACACTGGACCCATGACTAAACCCGCCAGTTATCTAACTTAGAAGAAAGATGACACCAATAGAGGATGAGGAATCCAGTTACAGGGAACTGTAAAAAATAAGTCATGTCCTGCAGGAAGAAAACGTACGTGGAAAGGCAACCCAAGGAACAGCTTTGTTTTGAGTGCCTTGCGTGCGATGAATAAAATGACCTAGAAGAAAGAAATGTCAGTTCTTTCTGAGCTAAAAAGATGGGTCAGCAGCTTATCAAAACCTATTAGTTCTTTCAGTCCATTTACATTTTGAATAAGCACACCCCATTCCCATTGTGTTTCTCAATGAATGATTCTGGTATTTTCTTTCAGGAGTAAACTGAATCAGCCACTACAGGCAATTAGCTCAATAAATGATGACCAGGGAGAAGCACTGATGCTGTTTTCATGCTAAACCAAGACCTGCAACAAGGTGTAATAGCTCTTATTGCAACAGTGGTGAAAATGCAGGTGTTTTCTTACCTGGGCAGCACCTTCAACCACTGATACAGTGTAAATAAGTGCTGCACTTAATAAAAATCCCCTGACATTTTTGCTCCTTAAGTACAGGTTTATGGAACTGAAAAGGATTGTGAGAATTTCCCTACAAATTGCTCCCCCAAATGGTTTGAGTGTCATCTCCATTATTCCCTGGAGATGTGTATCCCACATACCAGGAAAGTCACAGTACTGATGAAGGTGATGATTTTCCTTCAGCCTCACACCCTGTGTTCCAGCGAGTGGATCCTCTGCAAACCTGCAGAGGAACCTGGGCTAGAATCATAGAATCGTTATGGTTGGAAGGGACCTCCAGGGTCATCAAGTCCAATCTTTATCCCATCATATTCCTAACCATTAGACCACGGCCTCATGGTAGACCATGGTAGATGATTGCTCTCCCTCAGCTCACCAGCCCTTTCAAGAGCTGAGGGGAGAATACTGGCTCTGGAGTTGCCCCTAGGGGGTAAAAGGTACAGTGATAAAGAAGCAACCCACAGAGCTGGAGTTTTCTAAACCCACAGTTGAAATAAATCAAAATCCTACTTAAAACATGAATATTCACATACACAGGACACCCCTGGTCACTGCCGTTCAGGCCCAGGATGTGTTTGTTACCCCCAGAAAAGCAGTTGTCTGAATGTTGTTAGCTCTCACTGCTTCATGGTAATACCCCTACAGACAAAGCTTTATGCCAATACTTGCCCCATACTTCTCTTCATCAGAGAATTATCCCTTCTATGCCCCAGATTGCTTTTTTTTTTTCCATGAGTATTTAAACATCTGAAGGACAAAAATCAGGCTACCTCTGCTTGGCATGTGAAGACCCTACATCAACAGTGGAATTGGAGGCAGCAAGTCTCCTCTGAACAGCAGCAGGAACAGCTAAAGCAGTAATGATAGGCTCTGGAAAGGCAGTTCTCTTTCGGGCTCTAGTATTTCTGAAAACACTATTCATAGCCCCCTGCAAAAAAAAGAGAGAGCTATCCCCAAGGTGCCAGAATTTAAGATCAAAGAGAAAAAAATAAAAAAAAAGCAGGTGAGAGATGTGGAATGGTTAGTGGGTAACTTAGAAAAGGTTTGAGCAAACAGCTTTTCAAATATTTATATACATACACACATGTGAAGACATAAATCCACCATGAGACTGTTTACAATGTGCTTAACAGAAACATGACTGCCATAATTTGCAGTATTGAATACCTTTATTTTTTAAAGTGGCCCCGTGTAAGCTTTCACTTTGTATACATTGTTTAGCAAAACCCCAATGGTTTGTGCTGAACATCAGGTTGTGCCTTTTCCACAGTCTTTACCAAGGAGAGGACCATTTACCTTCACCAGAGACTCACCAGGGATCATGCTAGATTTGATAATCCTTGAAATATGCTAGGAATTCTTTACATCCCCAACTGCCCTCCTTTCCCCTACAAGATAAGCACTAATTCAGTCACAGTATTTGCCTTCAAATTATTTCAGGAAAGTCCTAAGGGATGTACAATAAAAAACATAATAAAACACCCAGCTTAAAAATTAGACTACATAATTATAATGGTTCTTTCTTGCCTTAGAAGCTTAAGACATCTGCAAGGGACTGTCCTGATACACACTATTGCCTCCCTAGTACATGTACACTCAGTAAGATTAATTGCACTGCACTTCAGTCCAAACTACAGAGTTAGGCTGAAGTCCTTTTCACAGGGGTTTAATTCCCATTCTTATCGACTCTGTGGTGAAATTCATGTCGAGTTGCAAGCTCATTGATGTACATTGAAGGTATACCAGGGTCTGTTTAGATGGAAGTCCACTGGTTTGGGCATCTAGCTGTTAATTAGAATCTTGTGGGACCAAAACCCACCCAACTAGTTTAGGACTCTAACTTAATCATAGTGTTGTATGAGTCTGAGCAGAAACTAAGAGGGTTTAACTCTTGTTTAAGACTTTGAAGGCCTTCAGCTTAAATCATTATCCTAAGTTTCTAAATAGTGGAGAGGATTACTGGGGAGAGGGGTGATAGTAAGGCCGATAAAAATGTGAGGGCAGCAATTGAGTTGTTTGTTGATTTGTTGATGTGTCCTTGTTTTATGTGGTTTGTGGAGTTAAGTGGGAGTGTGATTGTTGAATGGTAGGTGGGGCAGAGGTAGAAGAATAGTCCAAGAAGGGAGAGTAGGGCAATGGTTGTGGCTGTTGGGGTTATATCTTTTTGGCGAGTTTTTGGATAGGGAGTAATTTTGGGAGAAATCCAGTTAGTGAGGGAGAAACCTGCTAGGGAGAGCAGTGTGAGTATCAGGGTTGCATTTAACATGGGAGTTTTTGTTCAAGGAATTATTATTGTTGAAAGCTTTATGGTCTTGGTTATGTTGAGGGTGAGGAATACAGTGGTAGTTATTAGGGAGTAGAGGTAGAGAGTTAATATAGTGATAATATAGTTGATATACTTCTGGGAATCAGAAGTGGAATGGCACAAGTCCTAATTTCATTGCAATTGCTGTTGTTAGTAAGATGGATGATGCTGGGTGGCTTAGTTGGATGATGTCTCATTGCCCTGTTGATGAGGCATTGACTGTGCCTGAAGATAGAAGTAGTGTTGAGGTGTCTGCTAGTACTAGGAAGTACTTGATTACAGCTTCAATGTCTCAGGGGTGGTGGGATTTGGAGATAAGAGGGATGATAGCAAGGGTGTTAATTTCTAGGCAGGTTCAGGCTATTATTCAGTGGTTACTTGAGATTGTGATGATTGTTCCTAGCAGTAGGTTTATAGAGAGTTAGACCATCTGTGTAAGCTTGTTCTATTAATAAAACCACTTATAGGTACTATGCCATTGCATTGGAAGGGTTATCCTGATACAGTCTGTGTATTTGGACATATTTTTATTTCTTTTTGCAAAACTCTGCTCACTATACACAGGTATTATATCAAAAGCAAAGATAACCAAAGGAAATAAAATTTCTCAGTCTAGGCACAGGCAGTCATTTCAAATCAACTGAGAGATTCTTACCTGGCAAAGGACACCCTAAGATTTCCAGTCTCATACAGATGCTGCCCTCTTCGAACCAGGACCGAGGGTTTATACGAATATAGCGTGCAACCAGTGGCACCGGCAACATATTGAGAACTGGGATCTCTTTCTCACTGTTTCCTTCAAAAATCTATGCAGGCCAAGCATACAGAAATGTCAAGATCAGTTTTCCAAAAGTCTTTTAGCATTTTTAGCAATAGAAACAAATAAGTCTACCTGATAGAGCCCTAGGTTGATGGTGGCTCGGGCCAGAACTGGTCTTCAAAGAGCACAATCCCCACATCCCCCTCAGAGAGGGGTGAAGGAGCCAGAGCTCGACACCTTATCTCCAACTAAAGGCACCTCCTGGGTATGAGATGTCCTCAGGGACCAACTGACTGAGACTAACCCTTGCATGGGTCATGCAACAAGAAACACGTCTGATCACAGGCAAGACTACTGCCAGGGTGGCATTCATATCCATAGGCAGACATATCCAGGTTTGTCATCTAGGATATTTGGGGTCCCTCTCTGTATTATGTGATTTACTCTTAAAATTAGCAGGACCACTGAGAGACTTTGCCTTGTTGTCTTATACTGACTAATCCAACAAATCAAAACTCCACATGGATAGCCCTCATTTTCCCACTGCTGCTCATCTTCATAAAACATCTATTTCGTGATACTCACCACATCTCCAGATTCATTTCTGACAGCAGTCCATGAATGACTGTCATTGCTCACCAATACTCTGTAAGAGGTCACCCAGTTACTCCTTGAAAAAGACAGAGTATCTAGGTTATTTTTTCATCATTGAGAGTGACTGCAAACTATGGTTCATGTATTAAAGTTTGTAAGAGTGCTAGCAATGGAAATCCCACTTGGCAAAGTCACGTCAACACTTGGCTGAAAAAATGACATGCAAATCTAGAGTCAACAGATAAATAAAAAAGCCTAGCACATGTAAGCAAAAAAGCAAGATAATACTTCCAATCTAGGACTTTTATTTATCATATTTTAACTTTCTCACTCCCTACAATTACAAAGCTTCAAACTTCTCCCAAAAGGGAATGTATACTAATCAGTCATACACGTATTTCATCTTGAGTGACAACAAGTAACATGCTTTTGAGAGGCACTCTGCCAATTAAAATACAAATGGGAACACATCCAGTCTTGTACAGTACAGAAGGACTACAGAGGGTCATGGGATGAGATAAATCAGTGTAATATATTAGGTGACACACCACATCCTATTAACTGTGCCTGCCTGTAAGGAATAAGCATTCAGTTTGCATTTGTTGAGATGCAGAATAAAACCATTGCTGGTGACATCATCTGCTACCATTGCCTCTAAATGTGAAACCATCTCTAGGAGCTTAAATTTCTTCCCCTTTCTTCTAATGCAAGAAGAAGAACATCTTCTGTCAATATTAAGAAGGGTGTTGTAAATTCAGATTCCCCTCAGAAAAGTCATCTTCTGCCTTGAAATCACATTCCCCACGGTGGGGAAGGGGAACACTGCATGCTTTCATGTGTTCAGAGTACCTGGAAAACTAGCAGAAGCCAACGCTCAAGGCTCCTGAGCAGGCAACTGAGTATCTTTGAATCCCAGATATTTCTACAGATATAGACCAGCAGAAGAGCATTTACATACTAAATATTCTTGAAAGCTACAGATTTTCTCCACGTGTGTCACAGGAGGTCTGATGCTTCCAGGAAGCAGGTGGGTGTGTTGTCAAATCCACACCCTGTCTGTTTACAGTCAGCACAGTGCTGCCTGAAATTGAAAAGTTTAATATCTACCTGGGGCTTGGTTTATTCATGTAGACACTGAAATCTAAAGCTTTCAGGGAAATCCATCACAGAAACACAACAAGTAAAGTCAAGTCTTGTGCTAGAAGTAGTATTGGGGGGTGTCAACAGCTTTGCAGTGTTAACTGATGACAGGAAGATCCATCTCATTGGGTTTGGGATTTGCAGATGTTAATTCCTGTACCACATCACATCAAATATTTTGAGGCTCATCAGCATTAAGCAATAAAGCTAAGGAAAGCTGAAAGAAAGCTATAGAACTTTAGAGTTCTTAGGATGTCCCCATCATTGTTTTAGAGAAGCTGGTCTGAATTCACTCTATAAAATCTTCCTGGACCTACCTTTATATTCCTCATATATCTGTTGGTTTTATAGAGTCAAGGAGACATAATACAATACAGGGAAAGTCCTATGCCAGCATTCAGAAGAGAATGTGTTAAGTATTGAGCTCCTTCTTGACAGGGAGCTAGGCAATACAGAAGTTATTGCATGAGGATATCTTCAAAAGTATTTGAGGTTACCTTTAGTTCATCATCTTCTAGCACAAAGTGTTAGAATTTCATCCATGCTAGGAAAGGATTGAGAGATACCAATTTGATAGGAATCATTTGGATTCAGGTGCTTCCTACTAATAATTGTTTTTTAAAATTTATGCTAGCCTTATCTCTTCAGGAGAAACCTATCTGAAAAATCTCATTATTTAGATAATGCCAACATTATTCAATTCATTTCACAGAAAGTTAAAGCAAAAAAATCAAAATATAATTCAAATTCACTTAATGTGATTGATCTTTTTATTATGATTAATTAGTTGTTTTTTATCTGTAATGCATTAGCTTAAGAAGCAGCTTATTTGAACATCTCCAATTTTCAATTCAGTTTCTTTTGATGCATGGGAATGTCCAGCTTGTCCATTTCCATCAAAAAAAAAAAAAGACAAGCTGAGGCATTAAGTGACTTGCTTGGGGACAGAAAGGAAACCTGAATCAAAGTGGAGAATTGAAAGCAGATGTCCTACTGCCTTGGAAGGTTCATGTCCAATGAATCAGCTTTTCCTTATCCAAACACAGTCAGGCTATTGAGCATAGGGAAAGACATCATGACAGCAGCAGAACAAAACAACTTTCTGCCTTGCCTTCCTCTATGTAATTTGCTTACTATTCTTTATGTGTATTAGACATATAGATGCATCCCAACTCAGCCCAATACCCAGTGAGTGTTAAATGAGAAGCGGTGGAAGGATGCCAGGCATTTGGTTGCCCAGCTTCCAACAGGAGAGCCCATCAGCTGAGACTTCTGACTATTCGGATCTGGTTTTGTTTTGATTGAACAGGATCTGTTGCATCTAAAGTTTTAAGGCAAAGTTTCTCATTTATGGAAAGCTGAATAAGCAACCAGTGAAATAAATCTGATTCTCCTATCCTGGACTCTAAGAATGCTTTTCCACATCACTAAAGCCCCACATAATTTGAGATAAATGAGGAAAGTTGACAGGTGCCAGTCAGCAGAAGCTCAAGCCCACGGTGGCAGAGATGTTGGGGATGAGACTAGCAGAGTTAGCATCATCTGCAATGGACCTGGCTCCAGCTGACCATATTATTCTTCTGCTGTCATGATAACCTGATTTATTTGCATTACAAAACCCTAAAATTAATAGAAAATAGAACCAGGCAGGCACACAGATGCATATCCCTCCAATATATAAATTGACAAGCCAAAATACCTGAAATAGCAGAGTTTCTATACCAAAAAAATGCTAGGCAAACCAGATTAAACTGTACTCATGCAACAGAATCAGCATGATGGCAATTAAATGGCTTTCAGCTTGAAAAAGTAATTTGTAGACTCATGCAATTAAATGTAAAACCATTAATATTAATATTCCACAATAATATTTATGC
Source organism: Aegotheles bennettii (assembly GCA_013398125.1). NCBI lineage: Eukaryota > Metazoa > Chordata > Aves > Caprimulgiformes > Aegothelidae > Aegotheles > Aegotheles bennettii. The sequence goes on from VZRW01010830.1 coordinate 324,518, forward strand.
TGATAAAATTTTAAATCGCCCCCTGCCTGACAGCTTCAAAAACAAGCCAAGTCAAAAAAACGCTCAGGCTAACCACAGGTAGCTCAGCAAGTTTTACACACTAATTAAAATAAATATGATTTAAGAGATGGAGTTTGACTAGCAAGCAAGGGTATTTTGTTTAAATAATTGAAATCTGGCTGTTTAATTTTTAAAATTGCTTCTAGCAATTAAATGAAAATACTGCTGTGAAACCCAGCTCGGAGGGACTGTGAAGAAAAGCTCAGGGACAGAATTTCATTTGCTCAGAATGAATTAAGCACAGATTTTTCAAAGCTCTCTCCTCAGTAAGGAGGAGTTGGGTGGGAAATGCATTTGCAACCCCAGCGACTGCCACTTACAGCCAGGTTTTACAAGATTTTAATCTCCGATTTTCTGACACTTCTGGAAAAGCCAGTGCCAGTTGTGGGTGGTTCCTTTTGCTGCCGTACATCCAGATAGTAACACCTGAAGTTGCCAGGCCTCCTGTGTGGGGTCAAAGACATCCTCTGCTCCAAAGATTTTATGGTCTTAACAGCTGTCATCTCAGGCCACATTGCAAAGAGACCTGCACATGTCAGAAATTCTTCCTACACCAGACTTTCTTCTTCCTGATCTTCTGTAACTGCTAAACACAACCAACCCGGGATTCCTTTTCCTTCCATCCTTGTTTGTGCTACCACATCTTTGTAAATCCATTGCATATTTGAGGAAAAAACCTGAACCATATAGGCACTGCCTCCCTATGTCTTTCTGTCTCCTTCCTGTGAATATTAAAGGAAAATTAAAAGCTCTGACAGCAGCCAGCAAATATTTCCATTTATGAGCTTATTTAAAGTGATGCTGAAGGGGCTCACATCCACCAACTGCACACAAAGACATGGTCAAGTGCTGCTTGGTGCATGCAAGAGGGAAGCTGCCTTGGGACAGCAGCACAGGGCATGGGTGGAGGGGAAAGGAGCATCTGCAAGGAGTCATCATGCACATGCAAAATATGCAAATCAAGGCTGTGATTAATAGGTGTGAGTAATCTGCTGCAGCAGATGCCTTCATTCATTTGGTGCGTCCTTTTCCTAAAGGCTTGAGCTCATTTGATGTCAAACTGCCCATTGTAATCCTTTCCATGGAGATTAAAAAGCTCTCCTTCCTCTTCTGGACATCCCCAGTGAGCCTCGCTGTACCAAGCAGGTCCTCTCCATGCAAGACCACCCTTTCCCAGTGCAAAGCTGTGGTTAACCAGGCAGGAGCCCTCGTGGTGGTGACAGGAGTGACCTGCTCCCTCCCAGTGCTGCACAGTGGTGAGTCACCCAGTTTGGCAAGAGAGTCATAACTGGAGCAAGAGCACCATGACAAATAACACCCACATTGTCAATTCTGACATTTTTTTATCAAACTTGTGAAAGTATAAATACATTTCTGGGTGTGCTGTCAGAACTCCACCTACACAGGATTATCTGAGCTGGTCACAAACCCAGCTCCACAGTGTTGGGAGCAGAGGGCGAGTGTTCATCAGCAGTAAGGAACATGGTACCAAAATCCTGTGTAGGACACAAGAGCTGAGGAGGAAGATTAACCCAGTACAGAAAATGAAGTTGAATAAATAGAGACCACTCTAGGCTGAAGCTGCAAAAGGCTGACTGTCTTCCAGTACTTGGGCTCCAGAAAAGCTGGAGAGGGACTTTTGACAAGGACATGGAGTGATGGGGCAAGGGGGAACAGATTCAAACTGAGAGAGGGGAGATTTAGATTGGATATTAGGAGGAAATTCTTTGCTGTGAGGATGGCGAGACATGAAGGACTACACTGCACACAAGGCAGGCTGAGGGTGTACTATAAAATAAAGAATTGCAAAGTTATTCCTCTATTCATTCACAAATATCTTCTCTTTAGGAAAAGCATGATCAGACACAAGGTCAAACCTGCTGGATATTTAGTATTTGCTATCCCTACAGAGTAGCACAAGGAAGTCAGACTACTGACACAGTAGGGAGCATGTAATGGTGTCTACACCAGCTTCTGGTTAAAGCAGAGCTTCAACAGTGGTGAACAAAAATGACCCATTTAGAAGTGGGTCAGTTTAGAAGTAAACAATATGTGAAAGTCACTGTAATTATGTCTTCTAGCCAGCAAGTCCATTGTTTTGTTGTCCCCTCCAACCAACTAGCCTTTTAAGCCCTGTTGCAGGTTTGCATGGCATGCTGACTAACCTCTACCTAAACTGGAATTTGGGAATTGCTACGTCCCCATTTTATTTCTAAAAGACAAATAACTTGCATAAAATTAAAAAATCTTCAATATTTCCAAGAAGCTGAAAGGTCCTAAAGAAAACATACTTGGAAGTAAATCTATTTCGATTATTTCTCTAAAAACTTCAAAATTTTTCTTTGGAATTTGAGCATTCTGTACAGATTATTTCATCCACGCTTTTTATTATTGTTTTAATTTTGCTATTCCATCACATGCAGTGGTAGTGTTTAATTTAACATGGCTGAAAGATTAATTTTAATTAAATGCATCATCACAGATACATCTTACTCACTGAAATATTGCATCATCTTCTAAAAATCAAAACAAACTGAAACAGTCTGAAGCTTTCTATTACAGCCAGTACACACCGAGTCTATTTAGTCATGTGGCTTTTCTCTCGATGCAAAAGTTGGTGCTGAATTATCAAAAGATAGTTTGGGTTGTGGGAAACACGTTTCCTATGTTTTTCCAGATTCTTGCCAAACTGCTAAGAGTGATTAATATTTTCTCTCCCTCTGTCAAGAGAGCACATATTTTAAACTATCACATCATTGCTTTAAATATATGGCACCAATCCAGTGATGCTTCCAGTGACCCACTCAACAGCCTTGAACAGTTAAAGAGAATTGGTTCATAAAACTAAAGGATGCATTGGCAATAATATTTTAAAAAATACCTATTGTATTTCTCCCCCAAATATTCGGCTATAAACCCTTCTGTAACCCAGTCATGGCCTCAACCACCTCTCAGGTCACATGCCTTTCAAAATGCCACCTCTCAGGTCACATGCCAGGATGTCACATGCCTTTCAAAAAGCCCACACCACTCAGACCTTTCTCCAGCCTTAGAAGGCAAACAAAAACAGCTCTGCAAAGAGATGTCACCACTGCCCATCTACCAACCATTGGTTATTCTTAGTTAAACAGCGTGGCAACTGCCCAGAGGCACTGATCTCCAGATGTTCTCAGTTCATACAAAGGAGCTGATGTTCCACTCACACTCAAGTTGATTTTATTCATATCAACCCACACTTGTGGCACAACTGTGTTTTGGATGTTCTCAGTGTAAAAGTCCAGAAGGAGTCCTGGTTGTTGCAGCTGGGCTCCACTTTATCTGAGAATTTCAACATCTATGGATCTTCTGGATAACCTAAACAGAGTTTGCCATTTATGGTGGTAAGAGAGCATTTTTAGCGATTTCAGGTTTCCTAGGAAAGCCTGAGGTGCCTGAACAACAACAGCCCTTGAGCCCACACCTTTGCTTTGACTGGCAAGAGGAAGGACGCCTCAAATTCAAGAGTTTTTGCTCAAAGCCTGTTTTTTCCCCTGTTATAGCAGTGAAAAAAAGAAAAGCAGAAAGATACGATTGCACATGAATGCCATGGAATTCACAGCCAGGCAGTTTGAGCACAGAATTTGTCTCAGAAGTGTTTTGCCTTGAAAAGGAAATGATTAAACAACCCAAGTATTCGTTATTACCCAAGCATGGTTTCCTCCTCTCTCTAGTCAGGTCATCTGTGCTTTCAAGAGATGTTTTTGTACCTTGGACTTTTCCTCCTCAAGGCTCTCATGTCTCAAGCACAAGAGCCCTGGACAGGCAAGCAGGGCCACAGCCCTTAAGGGAAGACAGGCAAGAGACAGCAGCTTTCCAAGTGAGACTGGGAGAGGTTGAACTGAGGGGCAGCAGTTCCTGCAAGCACGCAGGGACAGCCCAGTGCATTTCTGTGTTATTTGCATTGTCAAGGGCAACCTTCAATTCACCCACTGCCTATAAAGCTCAAAAAAACAGACAATAAGGAAGGCTGGATATAGACTGTCTCTGGGTGGAGTAAAACCAGACCACAGCTGCCAGTGCTGCTACAGAGGAGTAAAGGGTTGCTTCCACCACCAGTACACCAGTTCTCATTACCAGTACACCAGCTGTCACTACCAGTACACCAGCTCTGGCTGCAGCATCAGAAATATAAGCAGAATCAAAAGTCAGACTGCCAGTAGCTGGGATGTTGCAGCCCTGCAATGAGGAGCAAGGTTATTTGCTGCAGGATTCAGCGGGTGTCCTTGCCTGCCCTCCCTTGTCATTTTACATGTCCTCATTGAGTCAGCAGCAGGAAGCTAAAGGGACCAGGAGAGGTACAAATCAGAACCAGGCAGAAACTCAGAGAGCACTTTCAGTTAAATAAATGTTTCCACTTCATTAAAAGTTTCTTGTTCAAGCCAAAGAGGAAAAAGATTAAAAAAAAAGGGGTTGTTTTGCTGATTCTTTATCACTGTAACATAATAGCCTTAGTGAACTTAGCACATATCTTGGCGTCTTGTCTTCTTTTTTATATAATTCTGGGAAAGTCTCCAAGTCTTAAATAAAAATCTTACCTTGACTCTCAAGCTTGGCAGGCTTTTGCTTCTAATACAGCACAGATCAGAGGGTTGTTTTTTGACTCCTACCTGAAATAACTTCTTCTCCAACATATGTTTCAATTAGTTATGAAAGACCCACATCCTTGTCACATAACTTCATGAAGTTGGGACGGTGCCTCAGGAAACAGAGTGGCATCTTTTTGTACAAACTTTCATATCAAACAGTCCTTTTTGATACTATCACAGTCAGTAGCTATGTATAAGAGAAGGATGCTGCTGAGTTTCCTCTGCTTCTAGTGCCCGTTATAGCAAAGCAGTAACAAAAGAACTTGCCCACACCAATAAAAGTCCTACCAGCTTGTTTCTCCTGGACTGGCTTCCAAAAGTCAATTCACTGCATGCAGCCCCTATCACTATGATCAGGTTGTTGTCTCCTGAGTTTTCCACAAGTACCAAAGCTTCCATCAGTGACTCTGAACCCCAGCCCAAGGCAACTTCTGCTCCAAGCTCAGGGTCTCTACTGATTCAGATTGAACTTCCCCGTACAAAGCTCTTCTCCACATCAGGATTTCATATTTTTTCCTTTCCTCCTGCTTTCTTGACTGTTGGAGAAATTGGGGTACAAAGTCATCCTGAGAAGATCACCTTTCAGATGCCACAACAGGATTAATTTAGAAAGCAGCACCTGCCATCTTCCTGGGTATGATGTTCCCAAGTGCTGATATTCTGTAAACCCTGGGATCCAGCTCTTGGCTCAGAGGGCTTAAACATCAGCCTAAACTCTTGAAAACATGAACATCTACTTTGGTACCTCAGGGAGTACCAATTTATTTTTAAAATTTAAGGACTTATATGTGCAAAGCAGAGCACACAAACATCAACTACACTGATTGTATCTGTTCAATCTGATAAGGTCTCAGGGGAGACCATATCACACTCTAAAAGTCCCTGAAAGGAGGTCAGAGAGAGGAGGGTGTTGCTCTATTCTCGCAAGTAACAAGGGATTGGACAAGAGGAAGTGGCCTCAAGTTTCACCAGTAGAGGTTTAGATTGGATATTAGGAAAAATTTCTTCACTGAAGGGTTGTCAGGCCCTGGCAGAGGCTGCCCAGGGCAGTGGTGGAGGCCCCAGTCCCTGGAGGGATTTAAAAGCCGGGTAGACGTGGTGTTGAGGGACATGGTTTGATGGTGGCCTTGGCAGTGTTGGGTTAACAGTTGGGTTTGATGATCCTAAAAGTCTTGTCCAACCAAAATTATTCTACGATTCTATGAGGGGAAAGAGAATATAAGGTGTACTCCAGGGAAGTCAATCACACAACCAAGGCTGTGTCAAGAGACACTGAGATGAAGGCCATCAAAACCTGACAAGAAAAGCCACCTCCACAGCAGTCCCTTGTGTGCAAACTGGAGGTAAGGAAGGTTTTCTACCCTTACTGAGACTGTTCCTCCTCACTCCCCTGGCCTTTCCATGCAGCCGAGCCCCATCATACAGGGCACATGTTTTCTTGGAGACATTAACCCGCCCCAAAGTGCAGTTGAAATTTTCCTTGGTCTTACACAAGGCAGAAATATGCCTGTTTCTCCACAAACCTGAGTAACAATCCAGGACAAGACTGGATATGCTCTCCCTTCACCAACCCTGCTCTTCCTGCAGACCGTCCCAAACATTTTGTGGGAGAAAAGGGCAAAAGAATGATTCAGTAATTTCAAAAGTAAACCAATAATCCAGGTGACTGAATACCAAGTATATGTTGAGTGTCAAGTTCTGCTGTAAACTCACAGTAGAGGTGAACTAAAAATAGCAATACCAGAAGACAAAGCAGTGCAGCACTGGCGTCGATAGGAACAGCGATGTCAAGAGTATGAATATAGGAAAAAGTAAGACTTTGCTACAGTAATTATCTACCTAACACAGAACAATGTGGGATAAATATAGAAACCTTATTGCCAAAAAGGCTCCTACTCCCACAGCAATGTCAAGATAAATTAAAATAACAGAAAATTAAACTATAGAAGGAAAACAAGGCTTTCTTTTTTCTTATCTACTGTGGTATTTTTCTGGTTTGCCTTTTATTGTATGGCACATTCATTTCCTTAAGTGAGAGATCTGACCAGAATGGATCTAAGGCATCTCCTGAATACTTGGTCCAAAGGTCTAGCAGCACAAGTGGGATTATTTGTTCACATAATGCAGTGACACTCCATGGGAATTTAAGAGACTGAACAAACACTGTAAAAATCAGGAAAAAAAAATAAATCATCACCTCCAGCTCCTGTTTATGTCAGCTGATTGATGTATTTCTCATATGCAGTTCTCACCTCTTTCATACTGGCTGTGTTATACATCAATCTGGGCACTTACACTCAGAAGCAGGTCATGAAGGAGGAAACACACACAAGCCTGTGCAAACCAGTTATTTCCCAGGGCTGTATACTGGTTCCATAACATAAGCTGTAACTGGTGTGCACATGGTGGATTGCCTCCTTAGACCAATACTACAAGACACCCCTGTTATTCATAGCAAGTACTCCTTTCTAAAAGCTTTTAGCAAGCAGTCTTGAACTGCATGGTGTCCTCCTAGCACCCATAAGCACAGCACAACGTGCCTGCTACCAAACACACAATCCCAGTCAACTCATACGGAGTGGGTTTTGGTTATAATATAAATTCCTCTACAGAACAAAGAATTATGGATATAAAATTTGTTTTAGCTGCTCATTTAAAAATCATGTTCCTTGGGAATTTTGCCACTTGTTTGATGGTTGCCTAGATACTAGGAAAGATCACTTGTTGTTCTTTAAGATGACAAGCTATTCAAGTTTAATATTGGAAAAGAACAATGATGTTTACTATAAGCAAATTTAACAAGGTGAGCAAAAAGGCATATAATCTGAGGGAAACATGTTGATTCTTTTTCCAGATGTAGATAATTACTACAGAAACTTAAACTTGTATTTTATGTCATATGTAATCACTTTGCCTTTTACTGCTCCTCCATTTATTTACTTGATGTTACACATCACTTCCATCCTCTTTTTTTTTCCTTGAAAATCTGAAAGATAATACAGCATGGTCCTCAGTCTGAAAGCTCAGAATCTCATGGGGAAAAGTAAGCATGTACTTACGACCAGAGTGAGTTTCTTCCTTGCGTGATGACTCCAGTGAATTTTGTTAGCCTTCGAGCATCTACTTCAATCCACTGATATGGGTCATTTCTTCCTGCACACCAAGCACCATCATAAAAATCATTTTCGTTAACACCTGCCTGAAAAGAAGGCAAAACTGTCCTCATAAATCAGAACCAAGAAACTGAAGGTCTTTCACAGGAAAAAGAAAAGAGCACACGAAGTCATCATTCATTCCACTTACTCCTTTGGGTTCAGTTTAAGAGCCCCAAGACTGTCATTCTCAACAGCAACGTGGAGCAACCAAAACATTTTCTTACTTGAAGTAGGGAGGGGAATTCTGCAAAGTCTCTTTAAAAACTGAAAGCCATTACATATAAATTAAAGTCACGAGTTAGAGAGCATAAACAGAGCTTCAGGTCAGTCTACCTGTCTGTGCCTGTGGCCTGATAGAGCTTTTATCCAGGACAAATTATCCACATGGCCTTCAGAGTTCTGAAAGTTCTAAAAAGCCAGCTCAAACCCATGTAAATAATGGTCAGTGCTGGAAGCAACGAAGGAGAGTGTAGGATTCCTGGAAACAGTAATACTATTTCCAATTTTCAGTCCCAGAATTATTAATCTTCATCACTAAGGTGTCAAATGTTAAAAAGTCAGGAGTGCCCAGCTGTACTCCAACTTAAATTGCAATTTATGTCCCAATTTATGCCAGCAAAAACACCAAACAGCCACCTCAACATTTTCAAAGAAATAGTTGCAAGATATTTTGAGAAAGCTGTATGCCAAATACATCTGAAAGAGCATTTAAAGATAAATATCTAAGGACCTCAGATGCTATGTATCTTATTACTAAAGCCCAGAAAATTTTGGCACCAAGCTGGCTATTACCATAGAGAGCACGGAAGCTTTTCCACAAGGTTCTCTGAGGCTACATGTATTTTTATGTTATTTCATCTGTGTTTAGTGTGGATTTAATCACTGCCATCCATGCAATTCTAAGAATGGATATTTTTAATTATTTCCCAAACATATATGGACAGTCTGGAAATCTTTGTAAGTTTATATTAAAGACAGATCTTAAAGCTCCAGTATACATCCATAGTATGTTCAGTGTTATGTTTTCAGTTGGTGTGCATATATATGAAACATAAATGAAGTACCTAAGCATACAACTGTCAATTAAGTTCCATGAACAATCCCTCAGCTTCCCACAGAGCAATATTAGCAGATATTACAGCCATAGCTGAGTTACAATGCCAGAGATTGACAGCTCTGTCTACTTCCATTTTCACAGTTTCTACCACTTTGGGCATTGGATGGGTCTTACTCACAAAGAGAGGGTGCCGCTGTTAATGCCTTTTCCCTGTCTGAGTCTGAAGGAATTGCTGCAAGACAGATACACATATTCAATTCCTAAAATTTCTCATTTTCTCATGTATTCAAATCCAAGATAAGGCAGCTTAAAAATTACTTGTTTTCCTCCATCTACCAAATTTTCATTAAGCCATCTACTCCTATGTATTAACGCTGATATTTTAAAGTGATGTTCATATAAAATTTGAAGTACAAGATACAGAGAAAAACTATTAACAATGGAAGATAAGTTCTTCAAGGGGAACTGAACAATGGGAAAACGTGAGAATATAAATATGCTCACTGACCTGAGTTATAACCTTTTTCAAGAAAAGGTTTCAATGCATTTTAAAATAAGATGGAATTTGAAGCAGCCTTAGGGTTTGAAACCAACACTTGCCAGGAAGGATTAAGATCTGCAGAGCACCTTGAACCAACCTCATGTTAATCCCTTTCACACTGATGAAATTCCACCAGTTTCTGTGGACCAAGTACCCATCTCTCTCATTGTTTCAGCTGGGATCCTTGGTGCTCAGTCAGACTGAGGATATTTCCCATCAGTGCGATTGCTCATCATAGTGTAAACCTCTCCTTTACATTACAGTAAGAATAGGGGAAAAAGAGGAGAGAAAGAACTTATTTGCAAAAAAAACCCCAACCCCTAAATTACATACTCAAGACTCCATGGTTTCGAGTTAAATAAAGCTAAGCATATGTTTAAGTTGTGCATCAAATATGAGGAGTCTAAAGGACATGCTCACAGTTACGCACATCTTAAAATACTCTGGCTTAAAGAAGGGCAAAGAGAGAATTAAAAAAAAGAAAAACTGTGCTGTTATTTCTTCCTGCTCTCTTATTTTCTGACATCAGCTTCTCTGAAGCTAAAAGAATATTTTTACCAGGTAGAAAGAAGCAAGACTGTGTATAACTAGCACAGAGCACTACTTGAAAAAAAAAATATAAATAATTAAACCAATGAGAAGTTCTTATTAGAAATATTTCTGAAGGAAAAGAATCCAAATAAATTTATGTTAAAACTTCTCTTTTCAAGCTTCAATTCTATATTTTTCTCTTAAATGGCTTGAAGTTTTGAATTTGCACTATGACTACTTCAAAATATTTTTTAATAAAAAAACCCCACATTATAAACTCAATCGAATTTTTAATAGTCAGAATTGCTATTAAGTTTCTTTGGAAAAAATTTCATTCCTGAAAGATGAGAACAATTATCATCAAATATGCAATCAAAGAACATAGATCAAGATACCTTTTCTCAGTAAGAAGTCTACTTGAATTTAAAAACTATATATTGAATTAAGGGAGATAATGGATACTAATTATGACATGCGTAAATTTAAGCTGTACATTTTAAATGCATTATCTTCATAAGAGAGTGAAGGAGCTAATGAAAACTGGAAGGACTAAGCCCTTGTGCAAACCCTTCCTTCCTTCACTGAATTCTCCAGAATAACTCGAAGTCTGACCCAGCTTGTATTTCACTTGCAGGCAAATGCAAAAACACTTCTCAATATGCATGGTCTTATGAAAAAAGTACCTTTCTAATACAGGAAAAAGGACTTTTTTCTGTCACTCCTGAATAAGTTACCCATAAATGTGAACATTGAATACTGTAGTTAAAATAAAACAAATCAACTTATTACGTACCCAGAAGTTAAAATGAGGGGAAATCAAAAGGTTCTGATTCCTTTAGATTATATTATTTCTGACTTCAATTCTTCTTCCCTTTCTGAATTAGGCATGTGCAAGGCAGAATAAACACTTGCTTACACCAATACTGTTCCAAAAGCCTTATTTTATAATGAGGAGAAAGATACTGTTGCTTAAATGCATTAAAATAAGATTTTTAGTCTTATGACAGAAGTCATCCAGAGAGGCAGTAAAAATACATCTAATATCAAACCACTTATGCTAAAATTCTTCTCCTTTCTCAGCAGGGTGATCACAAATGTTATTTTACCACAGGAAGTTTGGGAGGTGAAAAAAAAGCAAAAAAAAAACCCAAAATCAAAAAATATTAGTTATCACAGGTATTTATAGCAACCACTGCCAATAGGAAAGAAGAATTAAAGCACATGGGCTGACAGCAGAACTTTTTGTCTTTTGTTTGTGTTTTGATATGGGAGCTTTTCAAAAGAACTGAAAAGACAAAAAACAATATATCCTGCTTGTTTACATACACATGATTGCATTACCTGGTTAATCTGCAGTGTTACTTGGATTTCTCCAACCAGGAAAATAAGGAAGTGGAAGAAACCTAATTTGACTAATTATTTCAGGTTTTAACCACTTCTAATTATTGTACAAGTGACAGATACTAATGACTTTTATCCCTAAAGGCAGAGAGCCTCATTGAATATTATTTTATGCTATGATTTTTCCTGATGATGTTAAATTGCTGCTGGTTGTGCCACTATTGCAGTTGCAGGCTGGATCTCTGACACAGAGTGCTCTCCAACCCGAGGAGCTCCAACCCGAGTAGCTCCCAGCTTAATCACCACGTTCATACAGGACTGGGAACAAAATCAGGTACCACACTGTGTGAGGTCATAAGCAGCAGATCCTAGAAGGTGTTATCCAGTCCTTCTAAGCCCAGTTTTCTTTGGGATAAAACATACACCGACTGATTAATTTCATACGCTTCAAATAATCAACACAGAAAATAACAGGACCCTTTGAAAAACTTCATTATTGCATGAATCCCCTGTGAATTGAGGTAGTGCCAGTTACCTGGGGCGAGCCCCAGGCTTCTCAGCTGACTTTACATCAGATGAGTTTGACCAGAGAGCAGATTTTGGTTTATTTTGGTGAGAAACACGGTAGTCACGTGAATATTGTGATGGCACCCAGTGATGATACCCAGACCATGACAGAGGAGTAGCAGCCTGTAACATTGCTCATCACCCTACATTTAACATAGTGCTCTGGTGAAACTTGAGCAGCACATCAGCCTCTCTGAGGCTCCCCGACTCAAGCCAAGTTGTTTTTCCTTCATGTGCAGTACTAAACAGCATGAAAACACAGCTGCTTAAACCCCAGTGCCTTTTGCCTTTCCCCAGCATGCTGTAACCCACCCTTTTGAGCCACGAACAGAAGTCACCAGGGATCTCAATACCTATCCGACACATCAGTCCCCTCTAGTACCTATCCTTGGTTATAAGCACAGGTCTTTTAAATACTACTGAAATGCAGAACTCTTAATGTAAATTATAATTCAGCACTGGAACTGCAGTGACAGGGAAGAGATGTGTGAATTCTGCCTTCCAGAAAATTTAAAATCCTATTACTTTGAAGATAATCCCAAGAGAAGCAACATCTAAAGAAAAAAAAATAATGCAAGCCTATAGTTTTAACACTGCCAGTCATTGTAGTAACTTTAACTGGTCAAACAATTTAAGGAATTACTGTATCTATAGCATACAGGCAAGTTTGCTCTAACTGTTCAAGCTTTTGATTTAAGGATTACTAGAAATCTTTATTAGGGGGTAAATATTTAGCAGAGAAAGAGGGTGACATTTAAACAAGAAAATTAAGCCAGAGAAGTCACTTTGCTACAAGCTGCTGCATTATTTGTATATGAGCTTCCCACAGCCCAGGGATCAGGTAAGTCCCTGTACCAGGGAAGGGTAAGAACAGCTTAAGGAGAATCAATCTGTGTAGAATTCATATGGCTCAAGAAAATGACAACACAAAACACTGGAACAGCTTAAGGAGAATCAATCCATGTAGAATTCATACAGCTCAAGAAAATGTCAACACAAAACACTGTATCAAGCAAAAACATGATATTGTGAAGCAAAAAAAAACACAGGGAAAAAAAAGCAGCATTTTGTGAACAAAAAATAAAACCCAATTTGCCCAGGACAGAAGGTCCTTTCAGCCAAGACTCTGCACAGAACTGCAGGAAGGAGACAGCAGCCCTCATATAGCAGAGGTGGAGAGCTTTTTCCTCACAATAAATGTAAAATAACCTGCTGCCACAGAGCTGGCAGAAGCATTACAGTGATAATCAGGCAGAACCAGGCAAGGCTGTTACCCAGCAAGTGAAGGTAGGACAGGAGTGACTGTCGTCTCGGCTTCTGCTGGGGGCTCTGGACTGTATTTAGGGGAAACATCATCTATAGGTAAAGACTCTTAGAGTTCCCTGTTTTAAAGCAGTTGCTGGTGATAGCAGGACTCGAACTAGATGGGCTCCTGGTCTGAACCATTAAGGCCATTCTTATGTTTAAAGAAATGGGATTTTAACACCAGCATGAAAAACAGAAATAACATAGAATTCAGAGGTTTACATCACAAACCTAGATCTTATGTAATTACATAAATAAAACTGTAATAATCAATAAAATAGTCAATAATCTAATCAATAAATAATCAATAATTAAACATTCCTACAGAACCTATCTAAATATCCTTTGTGTACCACTTTTGTGTGCATGAAGGGGTTTTTTTTCCTACCAGAAGATACGAAGTAAAGAAGCAAACTACCCGACTCGGATCTCAAAATGAATCCAATCTGAAGGCTGCAGGTGAGACTTCACATTGCACCCAACCCAGTGTACCTGCACGTTGGTGTGGAGAGGGAGAGACCCTTCCCACCTCTGTGGTGCTGCTGGCTCCAGCTGCTCAGGTGACTGCACAGCAAAGTGCTTCACTAAGCCTTTGGCCAAAGTCAATTATCTTAAACAATTAAAAAGGAAAAATAAGAAAAAAACCAACCAGGGGTGTAGTTCCCCTCCCCCAGGAGAGAAACTCACAGAGCTGTTTGTGTAGAGGCATTAAAAGAAGCTGAAGCAATGAGGGGAGTAGTTGCAGGATGGGATTTTAACCAAGGTTGGTCCATCCTTCCAGCAGCTGCCCAACGTTATGCTGAGTGGGGACCATGTGAAACTGCACTGCTGCTTAAGCTCATCCTTCCCAGCCCCAGCCTTAGTTCATTAACTAGCAAACCCCTTCAGCTAGAGGAAAAAAAAATATCTAATGCAGAGCCTAATAATGAAAGGTAACTAATAAATGAAATAAACTTCAGAGATTTTTCACGGTTGGCTTGTTTCTAGAACCCCTTTTATGGCTTTGAGTTTTAAATGTTGTTCTTTATTATGCAAAAAGAACATTTTTACACTGGAGAAGATTGTTATTCAGAAAACAGCACTAATAAAGTGGAAAACAGAAACACACGAAACAGGAAAACAGAATTTGGTCCTGCAAAGCACCTAAGCACATCTGTAATATTCAATAAAAGATGCTAAACCAGATTGTATGCTAGTGATTTTGGAATTAAAGCATATTTTGGTAGCAAAATCATTGCCTCTGAAAAGTTGCCTGAAGGCAAATGCTTCACTTGAAATCACACTTTCAATTAACCATTGTCATTAACTACAGGCAAACAATAAAAAAAGCAACTTGCTGTGTGAGCTTCCTTCCAGGCTGATGGTTAAGGGAGCTGGGATGATTTCCAACAGCTGGGAAGGGAGCAGCTATGGGCTGCCTCCACCTTGGCTTGGTCTGGATTTGTACCCTTAGCACACCAAGCCTGGATTCTTTTTCCTACCTAAGCCCCACAAATCTAAAGGTTGTCCATCAACCTTATTCACTTCTATAATTCCAGTGTTTCCCCTTCATTTGGATTACATGAGCTGACAAAGTAGTCAGAACCAATAACCATCCATGGGTTCTCTTTAGACAACAGTACAACCTGAAGCCAATCTCCCAGTTAGGAGGAAAATTGATGTTACCTGAATATTAAGCCTTCCTCTGTGGGCCCCAAGGCCATATCGCTTGGCTGTAGAGGCATGGAGCTGGAAGTCAGTAATTTTTAGTGTCTCTAGACCAAGTGGAGGGCAATCTACAAAACAAAAGATTAATTAAAAATAATTAAAAAAAACCCAAACAAACAACAAAAAAGTATTCCAAGTTTCTGGATTTCACTGGTGCCAAACTGGCCGGGGTCCTCAGTTGGTAGAAATGAGCACAGCGTTGTGGAAGTCAATGAGAAATGGCAGCTCTTGGAAAATCCACACAGCGATGCTGATTTACACCCACTGAGGATTTGGCTTTTTGAAGGTCTCCATTAGTTATTCCTATGTGCTATTCCATATTCCTACATCCTATTCCATATTGCAATGTGCTTCAGTTCTCATGGATACTCACAGTATTTCCTGTCAAGTGCTCTTCAGTACAAAATTCCAGTCAAACAGCCTTTTATTTCTCTCTCTTTTTGGCATTTTCCTTCTCCTCTGTTGTTTTGATTTCCTCCCCCCCGCTGTACTCGTTCCAAGCTACTGTATGAAGTTATGTTTCTAATTAAAATCTGTTCTGGAAACTTCAATCACAGGCCCTTGAGTTGCACAATAACATCTGTTACGGAGGCCTGGGAGGCCGCACAGATCTGCAGAGGTTGTGACTAAGCACAAAAAGGGCAATATTGAAACAAGGGGCCATCTCTCCAAAGCCTTGAAGAAAGAAAAGCAGACTCCATTCCTTTAGCAACCAGCCAGCAACGCAGCAAACTGCAGCCTCGAGCTCTGGATTTGGAAGCCAAGAGGTTGGAAAGAGTCTACTTTGTGATTATCAGGAAAATATCCTGCTCTAAAATGACCCCAGCCACTACAGTATTTAAGTCCCTCACAATGCCAGGCATATTTAGTTCCATCAGGGGAAGTTTAGGTTGGCTATCAGGAAGAAGTTCTTTCCTGAGAGGGTGGTTGGGCACTGGAATGGGCTGCCCAGGGAGGTGGTGGAGTCACCGTCCCTGGGGGTGTTCAAAAAACGGGTGGATGAGGCACTTGAGGCCATGGTCTGATGGTCTAATGGTCAGGAATATGATGGGATAAAGTTTGGACTTGATGACCCTGGAGGTCCCTTCCAACCATAATGATTCTATGATTCTATGATTCTATTTATCCTCAAAATACAAGGGTGAGGTGGGGAAGACCCCCTCTCCCTGTTTCACAGGAAGTGAACAGAAGCACAGAGAGGGACTTTGGGAGTATCCAAATTGTACAACAGAGCACAATTTAGAGACCCTGGAGTCAATGCCAGCAGGAATTGAAAAGCCTACATGGGGCAGAGGTGGAAAACGGTGTCATTATTTAGCTTAAGTACCTAGAATCACAGAATCATTATGGTTGGAAGGGACCTCCAGGGTCATCAAGTCCAAACTTTATCCCATCACATTCCTAACCATTAGACCATCAGACCATGGCCTCAAGTGCCTCATCAACCCGTTTTTTGAACACCCCCAGGGACGGTGACTCCACCACCTCCCTGGGCAGCCCATTCCAGTGCCCAACCACCCTCTCAGGAAAGAACTTCTTCCTAATATCCAACCTAAACTTGTTAGGTTAGACTCAGTTTTGCACTGCCATGGCCCTGTCACTTCTTGGCTTTGCATAAAGGCCAGATTTTCTCTGCAGTTGAGTGTGGGAAGTTTGGTGTACTTTGGCTATGACGGAGTCAGGAGATGAGCACCAGTCATAAAGCCCAGGCCACATTTCCAATCCCCAGGTCACCCTTCCCATCCCCAAGCCACCACCCCTCACCGTCTGCCTTACAGCTGGGATCCCCATCTCACCTGTGGAGACTGTCAGAGAGCTCACACCCATGCTCTACATCCATATCCCTCTCACATAGATGTTCTTGATCACTCACCAAAATGAGGGCACGTACCTGAGAATCTCACCCCAACTAGTTTTGCATCACCATGCACCAACTGGCAAAATATATGAGATTTCATACACTCCTCCTTAGCTCATTGCAACCTAAAATCCTTCAGGAAAGACATTACACGCTGTCAATTCACGCTAGGATTTCTTTGTTCATCCTTAGGAAAGCTCCCACAGAAATCCAGGGACTAAATTCTATGTCTCCATCAGAGGCAGTAAAGACAAATGCTAAATATTAATGTATTTCCTAAAGTACCAACAGCAATCTCAGTCTTACACAAGAGACAAAATGTAGACAGTTCCTCATTTCAAAGAGCTTTCAATATAATTATCCAAAACAGAGAAGAGACAGGATGTACAAGGAAAGCCAGAGGAAGGAGTAGCTCAGAGGATTTTTGTTTCAATGGCTGATTGTTTTAATTGCATTTCTTTATAGTGTTTCATCTTTCATCATACTCAGACTGGAAGAAGTCTCAGGCTCTGACAGATCCCTGCTGGGAATAAATTATATAGCTGGGAACTGCCTGCCTTTCTTTAACAAGTTCCGTCCTCAAGATGGGTTTGGAATTCCATCTCATGGTGTAATCCTGCAAACTCTTTTGCACCTCAGTATATTTTGCTCTCTGAACAGTCTCACCATTCCCAGGCACTCAAAAGCCACCCAGAAGTACCCATGTGAGGTCTGAGCTGAAAATAAAAGCATGCTTTTACATACTCAGTTCATAAAGCACCATTTAGTTAGTTTATACTGCACCTAACAAGGCTAAGGGGCAATCTACAGGTACTGTTAGGGGCTTATAAAACAGCAGAAAACTTCCCACCTAATGAGCAGCCAGCTCCATCAGCAATGGATCCACCAAAGCTTGGTCTCCTCCAGTTTGGGTTTCACAGCCCATTCTCCACTACTGAACAGGAGGGAGGGCTTAGGGAGCTGCCCCAGGGTGCACAGCCACGCACTCTGCAGTCCCCTTCCTCCCCATTGGTCTCTTCTGTACCTGTTTTCATGGCATCAACTTTCATGAAACCTGTAGGAAATGCACTCTTTTTGAGCCTGGCAGCTTCACATCTGACCTGGCTGAAGTTACCTGGCATGACATACAGTGACCAGTGTACATACAAGGAACAGAGATAATACACACAAATATTCAAATGTTGCTTATTTATTATAAAACTGAAATATTCTTGGGTTGCCTGTGGATTTCAGGGAGGGTTTCTTAAACTGAGGGATGGGTATTTCCAGGCTGAAAAAATTGCCTGCATATATTTGTACGTATTATCTCTGTTTCTAGAGAAACTGAAGCCAAAAAATAGACTCAAAAATGTTCATATTCAATCTCAGTTAAACATGCTTGACTGCTCTTTAATTGTTAATGATAAATTGTTTGTGTTGTCTGTGAAAACATCAGATTAACAGGCCAATATTATGAAATGCTCAACTTAATGGGAGTTTTCAATGAAAGCAAGCTTAGGCTCTAAGACCAGGCAGGAGCTATCTATGAAATTTCATCATTACCTGTGATGATAACTGAGCAACATACTGTTAACAATACACTGCACTTTCTCAGCGTTCTCAAGCATCAAGATATTTCAAGTGAAAGTTTTAGGATCTTTGCCATCTATTCAATTGTGCCCAGGAATTTATTTTTTACTGTTATTTATATAAATTAATAGGAGGAGAGCACCCAACTGACTTTCTCTGGAAGTGAACTTTAAGCTGCCACTTCACTAATTTACCAAAACACGTAAAGATTTTTTTTTCTTTTAACTTGGTAAGAAAAATCAAATATTTTTTTCCAATACTCGACTGCAAATTAATGAATAGCATTCACTTCACAGTTGGCTCCTCTTTCTCCAGTGACCATCCCAAACTGGGAACAGAGCAGCAGGATTCTCCATAAAAGACCATTGACCTTTAGATGTTTCCATCTGTGCAGATGTGCACAGGGATGATATTCTTGGAGTCATCAAGCCTATTGTTTGCAGTAGCTTTGATGTATGGAATTTGTGCTGTTTTCTACAAAAGACCTCCAATTTTGCTTCTAAAAGAAATTAAGTCTTCTATTTATTGCCATAATATTTAACTATTAACACTTTAGGAATATTAATTTTTTCCACATGCATAGGAATTCCATCAATAAAGGGACA
Organism: Aegotheles bennettii; assembly: GCA_013398125.1. Classification (NCBI taxonomy): domain Eukaryota; kingdom Metazoa; phylum Chordata; class Aves; order Caprimulgiformes; family Aegothelidae; genus Aegotheles; species Aegotheles bennettii. The sequence goes on from VZRW01010830.1 coordinate 343,439, forward strand.
ACAAGAGGAGCAAATTAAACCAAAACTTCATCTGTGATGTACAGAGATGGTGGGGGCAAATTTTTCAGTATGGCCTCATCTGATTAACTCTAGGTTACTCATTATAATACAACACCATCCACCTAAAGTTGTCATTTCACTACTGAAAAAACAACAACAAAAGAAAATCCTGAGTCATACTGTAAATTGAATTTTAGAGAAATGATTTTGTTTGTGTGTGTCCCCCCTGCTTCTAAAAGCCACTAGAGATAATCAGGACAATCTATTTTTGAATTATGCTTCTGCTAGCCAGACAAATGGTTGTCTCCCAGCCAAGGGCCACAAGGCATTTCTGATCCTTTGACACTTAGCTATCACCTGTCCCTTGCAGCCAGGAGGTGCAAATCTCCTTCAGTCACAACCTCATCTCCTGATGCTAAGTGCAGTGATAACTTGGGATGTGCTACACCACTGCAAATCAAAATTATTTATAAATTTTTTTCTGGAAAATGCATGACTTGAAGAAATCTGTTACACTGGAAGGGAAATGAGGTCTTCATGTTTATCATAGTGATGTTCTTCTGCTGACTTTGGTTGTGCAAGCTACAGATGCCAACTGCAACAACAACAAACTGGCACTAAAACCACTCGTTGCATAAAGTTCTGTGTTAAGTCACCATCTGCACTGCCTTGACCTCCTCTTGTCTTCTCTGAACTCTATCTCATCTGTGAGCTGTATCTCTATAGTGTGTCACCCCTTCTCCCCACACAAAGGTTTTGAAGCGCAAGGAGATTCTTACATGTTTAAAAATGACAAAGCTCCTAGAGTTAAAACACATTCAGAATAATAAAAAATAGATAGTCAGAGTACATTCTGCCTCCAAACGTCAGGGAAACTGTCAGACTGCACAAGGCTGATATTTCTCCATTTCTAGACCTGAGTATCACTGTGAGGAGTTAGACAAGAAGAGACTTGTGGGAATTGAAAGGGATTATAGGCACAGCTTTTAAAAATAGAAGTGGGAAGGAAATATGATGCTTCTTTTTTCTTTCCATTTTGAAAATTGAAGATATTCCTAGTTGGATGGAAAATATTCTTTAAATAAAACAATAATTTGTCTGCTATACCTCCAAAAGAGCAGTACAGAATGATTTCCTAAATGCATCCTTATTAGATACAATGGCTATAAGGACAGTCTGTGCTTATCTGACAATCTTTATTTAGACCAGAAAAATATAAAATAAATGAATAATTTAGGCAATAAAGATAAACAGAAGTGGTTTTTTTGTCCTGCTCATACATATATCTTTTATTTATGGAATTAATATGTTTCTAAGAATGCCTGCTAATCCATTTTTTTTTATAAAGGACAGTTATTGTTGCAGCAGAGCAGATATAATTATACTGCAGGTGTAAAGACAACCAAGTTAGATCTGCAGGAGATGGGGTTTTTGACCAAAATTACAGTGGAAGATGCTGCATCAGTAAGGCACAGCCACCATGAGGCATTCAAACCTGGGCTGATACCCTTGCACAGAGCCATGCTGAGGTTGGGAGTTGAGTTGATGTTGGCTTAAGCAAGGAGCTCAGTAGCTCCTTCAGGTAGTGCTCTTGGTATAGTCAAGGCCTGAATTACAATTGTATTAAGAGTAAAAGCACATTTCTGCTGACCTGCAATCTGTTGAAAATATCTTTTGATAGCTTTGCTGTGATGGACAGGCTCTCTGGGGGCTCAATTAAACACAACAAAGTTCTCCATTTTCTAAATTATTTGTTACATTTACAGTCTGAGGACATTTGTGGAGGGAACGTGGTCTAGCTAAATTTTGCTGTTTTGATGGAGTGATTGTGGAAGTGTGAGATTTCCACAGATGTTCATGAGTCACTGCCTATACTTGGTATGGCCCAGCTTTTCCCTGGAAACAGGTCCATGTATTTTGGTCTGAGAAGTTTTCTGACCATGCTCACGTCCAAAGTGTTGCTAACAATACATGCTAGTTTCTTTCCTGGCCTGAATTCAGGCCACCAGCCCCTGTGCACCCCAGATTAATTGAAGCAGTACAGGCAGATGAAGGTTCTTCAAGCACACACAGTTTGCTTTCATTTGCTTTTTCTTATAAACCCATTCCCAGGGCACTGAAAGAACAAAGCAAGCAATGTGCACTTACAAGCAATCCCCTATATAGAAGTTAAAATACTGAATTATAGTCCCACATCAAAGATCAAACAAAGGATTAAATAGATGCAAAAATTTTGTGTCCTAAGACAATAACAATTGCTCTCTAAATGTTGCATCAAAGCTGTATATTTTTCTAGGACAAGCAGCAAATACTGCATAGGGGTTTAAGACACCAGGGACTTCTCTTGGAAGGAAAGGGCAGTATTTATCACAGCACTGAAACATCCACTTCTCTTTATGGTTGCTGTTGAAGATTTTTTTAAAAAAAAAACCACATACACTTCTGGTTAGAAGCCACAAAACCCAGCTCGGTTAGAGGTCTGACCTTAAATCAGCCTCCTTAAATCAGGAGGAACATTTCTATGAGCTCTAAGTGAATCCTGGTTGAGGCTTCCCCAAATGTTACCCATCTGATATCTCAGAACTGCTTTTGATCACCAAATATGCCTCTTCTTTGCAACCACCTTCTCCAGGGGCTGCCTCTGGGTCAAGAAGCTTATCATCAACCAACATCCCTGAGTCCTTCTCCTCAGGGCTGTTCTCAATCCATTTGCCATCCAGCCTGTAGTTGTGCTTGGTCATGGCATTTAAGCCATCAACCAAAGAAATTATATGAGAACAAGCTGCATGCAGGGTGGACCATGAGCATATAGAGGCATTGCTGTAGGCGTAGCACTGGGAAAGGTTTCCAAATGCTGGTGATACAAAGTACCCTCTCATTCATATCTAAAACTGACAAGTCCTCCACTTTCTCTACAAAGGAATATGTGTATTTACTTGCTCTGAAAAAGACATATTATTCCCTTTAATGGCCTCAAAAAATACAGCCTGAAAAAATATCATATAAATTCTTAACTTTTTATTATGAGCTTTGACTAATGCTGAATTTAGTGCTTTTAATTTTAAAATACCTCCTCTGATGTTTTTCTGAAGTACAGGATGAAGACTCTGTCATTCCAGCTAAAGCCACAAAACTGAGTACAGCCATCAAAAATGAGAACCATCCTTTATTTTCCAGAGCCAAACAAATAGTCTTAGCCAAACAATGGAGAAAAAAACTGAGACAGATCATGTGCACAATGGCTGTGGGTAGGAATAAAATTACCATTAAAAACACATATCTGTCCAACATCTTCATAGCTTAAAATATCAGATCACTGAGGTATACTGCAAGATCAAAGATTCTACAATAAGAACATTAATTGTAGCCATTAAAAATAAACATGAAATCTTGGAATGCCATTAATAAGTACAAAATCAGGACAGAAAATAGCTGCAATCTTAAGATACAACCCTGGCTCAATAAATGAAAAAGTCCTTTTCTCTCAATAAATGAAAAGTACACCTTAAAAGTACTAAAGTTTAACCACTTTAACAATTACACTTTGGTGAATTTACCAAAAATAGTATGACTGCCTAAAAAACAGTTGTATGAGTATAAAACTGGCTTATGGTATAATTACTTTCCTCACCCTCTATGAAAGCTGTAGTAGCAACTTTATATGGAAGTAATTATATCCATAGTTAGGTATAGCACATTCACTATAACATTGGGCTGTGGAAATATATATATCTACCATGAATTCTGTCATCTTTAAAGATTTTGCAGCAGAGCCACCCTTTTGGAGCAAAATGGGGATCCCAGACAGCAGAAGTATCTCAGTGGGAGGTCACAGGAAAGGGGCTGTGTGTCCTCCATCATGAGGATCAGAATTACACACCTGGTGCTATAGTAGTGGTGAAATACACATAAACAGCTCCAGCAGTTCTCCTAAAACACCTAATTTCACTGAATAGGTGGCACCACTCAGATATCACCCAGTTTTCACTCTCCCTAGCACACACATGAAGCCCACACAAATAGAGCAGGAAAAGCCTGAGAGGTTGTAAAGGAGGTCTCATTAGTAGTGATGAGCCATTAAATTTTATCACCACTGTTACAGTTAACTCCATTCCCAAGTACTAAATTTAGACTTGAGAAAGACTGAAATCAGCCACTTCACAGTCAGTACTAAATGTTATTCAACTTTTAATCAAGGTAAGCTCTAACATAGACCAAACTATATTTCTTTTACGTTTCTATAAGGAAAAAAATGATACTGAGAGGTGCATTAGCTTCCTTTGATGCAGCAGTCCAAAGCTTAACAGAAGTAAATTGGGGATGAAGACAAAATCACTTTGCTATTTATTTTTGGGTTTCATAGTAGGCTGTTTTCTACCCATTTAGTTTTCTGACTTAGATCTTGATGAGAGCCAGCAAACTACAGAGCCAGCATGATGAAGTAGTATGAGCTATGCCTCTAGGCAGCAGTCATTAGTCATTTTAGCTGTGAGCTGAAATGTCATCTTTCATTTTTTCATGATTAAAACTAAAAATGTGCATTTACCAACAGAATGTAGAAGAGAGGTAACCTGTATCTGCAGTGAGACCTAGGGGAATAGTACAGGATCATCTTGTAGTGATAGGACGAGGGATAATGGTTTCAAACTGAAGGAGGGGACATTTAGATTAGATATTAGGAGGAAATTCCTGGTCCAGGTTGCCCAGAGAAGCTGTGGCTGCCCCCTCCCTGGCAGTGTTGAAGGCCAGGTTGGATGGGGCTTGGAGCAACCTGGTGTGGTGGGAGGTGTCCCTGCCCATGGCAGGGGTATTGGAACAAGATGATCTTTAAGGTCCCTTCCAACCCAAACCATTCTATGAATTCTAGTCTATGAATCTTTCCAGGAGTTTTTCCTCACCTGCTGATTTGTAAAACACTGATCCCTGCCAATTTTAAAACCTCTCCAAGAATATGCTGCTAATCACAAGTCACAATAAAATTTGCCTCCTCTGCATGTAGACAAACACACAGTTGCAAACACACCTCCAGGCACAAACAAGAAGACCCTCAATGACAGGCTGATCACTGCAGCAGAGACTGCTGAGCCAAATATCATACCACAGCACCCCAGTGTGCTTATAGCCCTTGTAATTACTGTCCCTCCTCCTCTCACAGCAGTAACTAGGCTGCCCACTATGAGGAAGCACCACTGATGGGGTGGGAGTGTCTGCTCCAGCCTCGGAATTTATTTGTGAGTCGTCACCCTGCATGAGCTGGTCTCAGTTGCTGCCTAGCCCTCCCCCAGGTTGCACATCTGGGCTAAATACTTGACCTATATAGAGAGCCTGTGACAGGAAATACCTAAATTCAATCCAACTTGGGTTTAAAACCTTTTATAAAGTGTAAGTCTCGATTTTCTGGGGACCTGATGTGTCTGCTCCAGCAGTGAGTTTAGACATTTATATTTTTTTTCCTAACATCACATCTGTTGTTATTATTTCATATGAAATAATAAGAGGAATGAATAAAAGCAAACACTTCTCATAAAGCACAGAAGTCACCATGGTGCCTCGAGCTATTGCTCAGACAACGATTCCAGAAGAAAGTTGTGTGGTTATAATTAACCTGGACTTAAAATTTGTGCTCCTGACCAATCCTGAAAAAGGAATCAGTTTGTATTTACTAGAGCACAGCAAAAGAAAAAACAAAAGTTCAGATGGTTTGTTTGCTTTTCACTTTATTATCCTTTTTGGTGGATTTTTTTTTTTTAGTTAACTGGTTAATTCAAGCTCAGCTCTAAGACACCATTAAAAAGTCAGAGGTGGCTAATATATTTAAAGTCCCAAACAGTGGAAAACTGTTTCAGTGAAGGGATGAAAAACTGGCCAAACGCACATAGAAAATAACCAGAGGGTCTTTGAGTATACCCAGAAGTCCTGAAAAGCAAAAGATTTAGGAACTCGTATAACTGAGCTTCCTTCTTTCCTTTTAAAGCACCTGAAGTCCAAGCTGTTGCACCCTTGGGAAGCCCCCTGGAAGCAGAGTATTTAAGGGTTCAAAGTACTGGGAAGTAAAATTTCAAGAAACAATTAAACCTTGAAGATTTGAGAAAATTAAATCCAGGCCTGGATTGAAATTTAGCTACATTCATTTAAAAAAGAAAGAAAAAAGAAAGGAAAAGCCTAAAGAGCAGAGGAGTGGAATGGCTGGGGTGCAAGGAGAGGTGCAGGAGGGACGTTCCCCCTGGGAACAGGTCTGTGGCTGCTGTTGGAGCTCACTGTGGGGACAAAGATCTCAGGGCAGCACAGGAATCCCACTGGAAAACACACCATCAGTGAAGGAATCGAAGCAGAGAGCCCAGCTTGCACAGGCAGTTAATTATTCCTTATATTTAAGGAGCTCAGAAAACACACATGCACCCTGCAGTCAGGCTCTCCCTTTCCCACACTTCTCCAGCTGGGCTTCCCATGAGCTTTGGGTCATCTTCCCAAAGGATTTCAGCTTCCAGATGACTTTTAACTTTCAGATGTTCATTGTCAAGATGGCAATGGCACCTACCACAGTCCATCCATTTTACTCGCCCCTCTCTACCTGCCCTTGGCCAGTCATAGAAAAATCAATTCAGGGAACTAAAAGAAATTATTTTAAAAATGCCCCAAGCCCAAGCAAGCACCAGGGTTCTGTGGTTTCAAAAGCTCAGTTAATATCTTTTAAATTTTGTGCACTCAACATTTTCACAATCCTTTGAGCTTCCTGCCCACTGAAAGAGAAATGCTAAAAATACCGTGAGAAATACACAGCTCTTGGCATTTCTAAGCTGATCAGAGGGAAGAACTGGAGGTTCAACGGGGAAGTTCTCACCAAGCTTCAGCTTCATGCTACGAGCGAAGGAGCTGAAACAGTTCAAGAAAGGTTCAGACAAATATCTCAAAGGGTGGGCATCTCTCCAACTCAAATGGCTGAGTGTTCAGAGGTCCTTCCTCCTTATTCCAGCTTCCTACGACCCTGCAGCTTTATGCAGCTGGCAAAAGATTCCCAAAATTCACTCTGTCTAAACATCTTTTCTGCTTTGTTTAACAATTCAGCTCTGGTCCAGCAAAGGCTCATAATCACAGGCTAAACTTTTAGCACATCGAAGGTTTCGTGATTCAAAGCTAAATGTGTCAGAAGCTGCAAATGATATGAAATGTGAATTAATAGTGAGTTTAAAATGGCACGCATGCATGTCTGCTTGCTCAAGGCTGGAAGGCCAAAGATCTAAACTGAAGGCAAAGCACTTCCCAGCCTGTGAACCCGATGAGGACTGCTCAGGAAAGCATTCTGATAAACCCTAATTTATGCTACTAGGTTTGACATCCTTTCCCTGGAGAAAAATGTCCTGCTAGCAAGAGCCGATGTTGTCACAGAGAGCCCTGGTCTCCACTGCAAAACATGAATGTGCTAATATGAGAAGTGCAGGCCACGGTTTGGGACTTCTCATTAACTCAACGACTGCCTTGGAGAGCCCATCCTCCCTCCCAGCCACAGGAGTATTTAGTAAGGATAGGCATTCTGCACTTGGAAAGAGATGGAATAGAGAAAGCTTTGAGGACAGCTTCCCTGAACATAAAAATCATTTTTCAGCTTGCTAACTGAGAGGGAAAAAATCTGGTTCAGGATTAATGAACAGCAATGCGGAACGGTTTTGCAGAGGAATAGTTCTGTGCTATTTTCTCTCTACTTTTTCAAAGAGCTCTGTGGCTTTTTAGCTGCATAACTCCACACCAACATTTTTTTTACCGTATTTTGAAAAGTTTCCTGTTCTATTCCTCTTGTAAGAGTGTAGGGGCTCTCTCTGTATGATTGCCATTTACATCAAAACAACCCAAGCACATATTTGCTGTTTACACATCAGCAATGTCAAACAATTCAGATGTGTCTGCAGTGTTTTGAATTCCACGTGCTACTACCCTGCATCATGATTTTTATTGTTTAGAAAGTAGATCTACAAGGCTTTTTTTCCTCTCTTGCCATTGAATAGTTTAAAATAACACTGGATGCTTCAGCTGCTGGTTGAGAGTTTTGCTTTTTGCTCATTGTGGAACTATTGCTTGCAAACAGACTTCTACAGAAGGGTTTTCAGATCTTAAGTAACAGTAGTTTTGCAGAAAAATTGGATCAAGAGTATCTTAACCCTCATATTTTCTCCTCTTTTTAAATGAAGAGTTCAGTCAATCAGAGAGAGAACAGATGCTGTACCTTGTGATTTCAGTGACCAGATACCTCAACCCTCGTTCCTCCTGGGCTGTGAGTTTGGCAGCTGAGAAATTCATGCATTTTTCTTCTCTGAGCCTCGTGCATCCCACCCATCTCTGGGCTTCTGCAGCACCTGGGCTCACTTTGTTAACAATTTCAAAGGTCTTTGGAAGAACACTCATAGCCTTCTGCCTCTATACATGATCCCCCAATCATCTGTTCCACTACAAGATGGAAACAAGATTTTTTTGGGGCCTCTTTTTGTCATTTACATGCATCTAATGAAATACCTGATGCAAAGGAACTGGACCAGATGTGAGACATTCCTCTGAGGAGCCTGCACGAGTTTTGGACTGCAGACCTCTGCTGGGATCCAAAAACATCCAAAGGAGCCTGAGGAAAAAAATATCTGCCAAAAGAGCTGTAGGGTATTTTTCTTTTTGTCTTAGCTGGGGTACGTGCTGGATCTTGGCTATGATTTGCCCTGGTTCCTCCTTCTCTCCTCTCCTCAGTCCTCTACTCACCAGCAATGTAAGAGCTGTTGCCTCACCTTAGGGGAAGCTCCTGCTCCAGTGATGTGCACTGAAGACTGGGGCATGTCCCCATGCTGTTGGGTCACCTGCATCCCGGAGCAGATCTGAGTCCAGACTTACTCTGGGAAATTCCAGCCTTCCCTCCAGACATGTATATAAGCCATACATAACCCAGACATACGTCTGACAGAGTTCTCAGTGGAATTTTTGCTTGGAATTTAAAGTGAGTAAAGAAAGTCCAGTTTAAATACTCTGTGGGATAAAACTGGGTCAATCCTTTGGGGTAGGGTACTTGCCATCCAGCTTATGATGGCAAATATTCCATTTCTGAAATGTTTTCTGTAATATTTCTGAAATGTTCTCTGTACATAAGCAATTAAAGGGAAAAAGAGAAAAAACATATTGTCAAAGGCTGAAGTTCTCCTTTTAGACAATCACATATGCAAGGCTGTTTGGCTGAAATTGAAATTTCTGCTCTACATCAATTACAAATCTCCGGGAGGGTTGAAATCCAGTCCCGTGTTCAAACATCCTCTGTCACGTATATGGGGCAAACTCATTACACTATTGAAAATTATCTTGGTGAAAAAGGTGTGTTAAAGCCAAATCTGGCATAAGGGGTGGTTGTAATGGTGATGGTAGGGAGTGCTTAAATCCAGATTTGAGATCAGCTCTTCTAAGATTCTTTGAACTTTTCCCTTCATTTGGCAGTTGTTTTAGAAGGACCCTGAGAGTAGAGAGGAGCCTTAAACCTGTCACCATAAACCATGGCATCTCTGAAGAGGAGCATATAAAAATACTCTAATTTCTGGGAAAGAATGAGAAAGATGGTTTTCAGTTGCCCCCATTGCAAACAACACCATCTCGCAGCACATCGGGATGGTTAATGTGGTCGGGCAGTTCACAGTAAATATTGGGTATGTTAACGGAAGGAGATACTTGGCCTCACTCTGTACTCTCTTGTCAAACATAACTCCCCTTCAAATGGGAGATGGTTTTGCTTTCTAAAGTTCACATGAGGAAACAGGTAAAAGGCAAATTCGTGGACAACAGAGACCTAAGACCTCCTGAGCCCCTCCATGGGCCAAAGAAAACTCGAAGTAAAGCAGGGAAATTTGGGGTTTCCCTTCAGATTCCCCTTTAGGTCCCAGTTGGAAGGATCAGTCTTTACAGTCTATTGGGCCCTATTCCCATTCATAAGACAGATCCTTTAAACAACCCACTGAAATTCGAAAGTCACTTTAAAGCCTCTTTTTGTTTAGAACAACGATGTAGATCACTGTGGAAATAAGGAATGAGATCTGTATCTTTCCTTGCCCCCATTTAACCTATAATAGCATGGAACAAATCCATGCTTGCCAATGCGAGTGTGTTACCCACTAGAAGGGGACTATTTTATGTCCAAAAGAGCACTTAGATACTATCAGCAGACTCACCAGACTATCCTTTGTAATTTGATTCAAACAGGGCTAGGAAGATTAACAGCTAAACTCAAGTGCTCCAAAGATGCTTTATCTGATCCCCACATACTTCCTCTGATGTCTTCATCAGCACTCTGAATCTGAGAATCACCATCTGGCATCTCTTCATTCCCCCTCTTGTTTTTCTCACCTTTTTTTTTTGTTGCCATTTTTAGTTTTGGGTAGAAAAGAGAAACAGTTTTTGTTTTACACCTGTCAAGTTGATTTAGCACTGCCTGGTGACTGCACCAAGAATAAACACCTGGCTCCTCTGATGGTACTCCATCCCTTCCAGCCACCACAGACCCCCCGAGTACCCTGTTCTTCCCCACACTGGGGTGACAAAACCACAGAGGACTGGAATCATAAATGTTCCTTCTGCTGTGCTACAAGGAAATTAGAAAGTAATGAATTGACATTGCAGTGTATTCCACTAAAGGTTTAATGTAGGTGTTTTTCATTGCTTGATGAGACATGTAAAAACCCCACCAGACACTTTTTGATGTCAACAGAAGTAACCAGAGAAAGGCTGCCAGAGGAGCTAGGCAGGACCCTGAAAGAGTTAGCTGTGGTACTCAGAGATGAGCACCATCTGTGGCTCAGGAGAAGTCCCCATCAGAAAAATAACCAGATAGCAGCAGTGTTAGATATCTGTCTTGGGGCTGGCCACAGTGGCCTTTAAATACCCTTATTCCATTGTCCATGTACTCCTTAGCATGGACAGCATGCTAAGGCAAGGACTGAGAAGTAACTTCTATACTGGAGATGTAACTACACAGATATGATGGCCATGACCATCCCTGTGCAAAATCCCATGCAAAAATGAAGGAAACTCGAATGCTGCCTTTGATTCATGACCTATTGAATTATATAGGACCGACCTGCCCATTAAAGTAGTTCCCAGGGCCAGAAAGATTAAAAGTGATTGTCAGTTTCTAACAGGAGTGATTACTCCTGTCACCTCGGCTGTCTCTCGGTGAATGTTGGAGCTGAGCAAAGGCTATCAAGTGGTTTGTGTGTGTAGTCACTGGGTTTTAAAAGGCAAATAATTTTGGCTACAACAGAGCTTCGCTTGTTCCTGTTTTCCTTGAGTAACCCAAAACCTGGTGTTAAAGGCACATGTTTATATGTTCATTTCAAAAAGTCTTGTGGTATAAAACAAGACAAAACCTCACCAGAGGCCTGACAAGATGAGCAGGTCTGATACAACCTTTGCATAAGAGTAATAAAGATGGTAGCTGAGACAGCGTATATTGAACTATTAAAGGCCTCATAAAAGAAAAACATTGATGTTAACAAGACTGTTTCCACTGATTTGAATGGGTTTTGGATAGAGGCCTAAACAAACAAGGATGAAATTAGAGAATGGAAATATATATATACAGAAGCCTGTCAATCCAAGTGCTTACTTTCCAAGGCTGACCTAGTACCACTTCATTTATGAGTCATTTAAAGGGCAAGGAGGCAGGCTGATATTTTTAACTGTTATCTGAATTGAGTATTACAAACATTGATTCTAATAATGCTTCTTAAAAAAAACCAACATTGCAATGCCACTGGCATCAATAGGATTTCTTCCTACAGTAATACCTCACAGATTGAAAATATCTATATTCTCACCATCTTCAGTAATTGGCTTAAATCAATTGAGTCCGTGTCATCTGTTACGTTCCGTGGCCTTCAGATTGCTACGTTTGATTTCAGCTTTGATTCAAAGCTCGGGCTGATCAGTACCAGCTGCTCAGCCAAAGGGCAGATCACACGTTCCCCTTCCTCCACTTTCTTCATCCCAGCTCCCAGCCAGGCTATTGTTTGTTACAACTAATTAATCCCGCATGCCCCGACTGCCAGTGAGCCTCACAAAAAGCAAATTTTTGTATTTACTGCATGTCCAATAAATTAATCCCAGTTCTGGATTCATGTATAAACACATAAACGTATCCATATATACACAACACACATATTTACAGTGCCAGATTTATAGCAGATACTCATGGCTATCTGTTTGGCAGCTGCTGTTATTATTTCTAGCTGTTAAGAGGCCAAATAGGAGTAATTATAGGTATGTATTACTATTTAGGTACCTCTGTGTGCAACCAGCTTTTCAGATCTTCATTTCAAATCAATCTCCAGTGACATGGTGACGTGGTGACATGACACTAAGTATTGGTGTCACTGCACTGGCAGGACCTGGCCCTTGTCTGCCTTTGGGAGAAGAGAAGGGGGAAATTTCAAATATTATAGGTGTAGAGAATGTAGAGGTTGACCAGAGGGCTACCTGATTGTTGATTGACTGAGCAGCCCTCCTGGTCATCACATTCAGGTAGACCTCTGGTCAACCTCTACATTCTCTACAATAGGCAGAATGTTGAACACTGTCTGCAGTTAAAATCACTTGACACTTCCTGCTAAAAACCTAAAAACCTACATCTTTAACAAATGGTAGTCATTCCTTTTGCTGGACATTTGCCTTTGGGCTTATTTATGGCTATTTCTGTTAGAATAGTTGAGGTGATCCCAAGGAAATATGCTGCATCTTCCCATGTTGAAGTAATTCTAGCAGCCAGTTTGTTGAGTTGGTGTCAAACCTCCATGTGCTGCAGCAAGGAGGGAAGGTTTGATGAAAGGGATTGGTTCTTTCTTTTGGCTATTTTTTTAAAAAGCTCATAGGCTTTAAAACCTCTTGGCTGGGGAAAGCTTGGAGCTTGGTAGCTCTGTGTCACAAGAGCATAAGCCTGCTGTGGAAGCAGGGACTGGGTTGTTTCCAGCTGCTTTTGGTGGAGCAACATGACCCTCTCCTGTGCTTCCCTTGACCTTGTGCTTGGCCACACCAAGGAAGAGGAGGAGGATGAGGAAAGACCTCCCCTGACTGAATGCAGACATAAAACAACTCCTTGGACTCAGAGAGTCAGGTAGGGTGGAAAGTAAAAAGCAGCAAATTAGAAGATGAATCCTGCACATGTCAATTGGTTGGTACACAATGGAGTGTTTTCTGGGGAAGGTTTACGGAGGTCTTTTTTTCCCTTCCTGTGTAGAAAAATGAAAATGTAAAATCTATTTGTAAAATCAAACAATTTTAGGAAGTCACCAAATTCAGACCATCTGTAAGACCTCTGTGTGCTCCCCTGGTAGGTCAGCTGTGTAATATAGTTTAAATTTTTTACTGCTGTGTCTACACTGCGTAAACCAAACCAGGTTTGAAAGGGAGGAGGGTTGCACAATGATGGAAATTCAGCTGCTGCCTTCTCTGCACCTGTAAGGAGTTCAGTGCACCAAGTGAGGAACACAGAAGATGTATGTTTGTAAAGATAAATGAACATTGCCTGAACAGACTGGATGCTATCCTCATTGCTGTCATGGTGCTCCATGGTTGGTGGAGTATGTGTGATGTTCTGGTGCTGGGGAAATTGGGAAAAAGCCAACAGGGAGGGTGAAAGCAGAGCTGAACTGCAGAACATCCCATTACAGGCTGGAAACCTGTATTGTATTCTGTATTTCTGTGGCAGTGTTCAAGGCCAGGTTGGATGGGGCTTGGAGCAACCTGGTCTAGTGGGAGTTGTCCCTAATCATGGCAGGGTGTTGGGACTGGAAGAGTTTTAAAGTCCCTTCCAACTCAAACCATTCTGTGATTCTATGATCTGTGATTCCCACCTGGAGTTACAACAGCAATCCAGACCAACTGCCCCACAAAAAATTTTCCAGCTTTCAGAAATGCTATTTTCTTGTCACTCGTATATTATAAAAACCTAAATATTTGCTAATCAAAGGCTAATTAATTTATATTCACATTAATGCTAAATTGAAAATTGTTTACTATCTGCTAGATGTAAGTGGGAAAAATTAATATCACTCTAGGACCCTTGATCCTCTGTTTTGCTGTCCTGCATGTATTCATGGCTCTAAATCGTAAACTTTGTGTATCTGCTCCAGCTGCTGACGTTAAAAGTTTCCTTATGAAGTAAAGTGGAGTACAACTATAGGGGAGTGGGTTTTGGCCCCAGATTTTGCAACTCTAAAGTTCATCACATGGGCCAAACTCACTCCTAAGTGTCCCAAACCAGAAAGCACCTATCATGCATTTAGGAAACACAGAAAGAAATTATTCTTCTTTCAGAGTGGTGTATTTAGCTCTTAATGGGAATAACTGGATGGTAAAAGTTGATCAAGTTTCTGCAAACGTTAATAATTGCATATTTTCATCCAATCAAATGCTTAAAATAGAAAAGGGAGTTAAGAGTGGCCTCTTTTGTTATAAGGCATACTTGTTGCTGTTTAATTTCTTTATTTCACAGGTCAATAATTAAATTGAGCTTGTTATGGCTTAGTCTTTTACAGGAAGATCTTTGTTTACATCTCTTCCCCTGGAGGGTTTTAAAGTGAAATCTCAAAGAAATTCACAGGTTTATAAGTAAAACTAATTCAGGAACCTCTCTTAGATTAAAATGGTAAGGAATAAAGCAAGGTGTGACACATACAATCAGCTTTAACTACAGAATCTATCTCTCTTCTTCTGATCATAGAACAGCAGCTTTAACTGCAAGCCAGTTGTCAAGTGTAATTAAGAAGGAAAAGTTCATACACTAGCTAGACTTCAGCATAATTAATACATTACCACTCTGAAATCTCTTTACTTGATGAGGAAAGGGTTAAAAAGCCTATAGAAGTTCTGCAGATCTGTTCTGTGGGATATTAAATATTAATGTGTTGTCATCATCATCACCACGAACACATTTATTGTTATAACCAAGACTGCCATTAACTGGATATTCATTAACATTAAAAGTCACAGTCAGCATGAAATTCAGCAGACTCCAAGCTCTGGAGGAGGAGATGGAAAGTTACCTGGTGGAGTTTCAAGAATGGATTTTCCCTTTTTGCTGCTTTTCTTCGGTTTTAACTCTTTCCTGCTTGGTTTGGACCCTGGGTGCTTCTCTGTCTCTGCAGGATGGACAGGTCCTTCCTCTCCAGGTTGCTCCGTGAAAGGAAAAAACTCTTCACCAGGATAAGGAAAGGAATAATAATGATCCCTGTTGCTGATCTCCTGCAGGTAATAATCCTGATCGTCCATGGGTACAGCCTGGGACACGTCCCCCAGCAACACCAGCCCAAAGGCGCAGAGAGCGATGCAGAGCGGAGAAGAACATGAGCCTTTCTTGCTAAGGGCAATCATTATCCTTTGCTTTTGCAGAAATCTCTGCGAGTCCCAGAACTTTACTTGGAAATAGGGAAAACAGAGAACCTTGGCAGCTGGCGAGTCCCCCCCAGGAGAGGCAGAGGGCTGGAGGAGCCTGCGAGAAGTTCCTCTGCCTTGGGCTACTTTCGCCAAAGTTGCGAGACGGAGGGCTGGGAAGGGAGGGGGCAGGACTGGGATGCATGTGATCCTCAGGCTCACCAGCCAGACAGACGGACAAGCTCCCGGCTCCGCCGGCGTTTGGCAGGTGGGATCTCCAGTGCCGTTAGCTCACTGCTTTTCCTCTCCTGCCTTTCCTTTTTCTGTTGTTGCTGCTGCTTTTGTCCCAACCCAGAGCTACGGGACAGTTTCAGCTGAAATCCCCTAACAGTTTCTTTAGTCCTCCCTCCTGAAGCCGATCCAAGAGAGCATTTATTCAAAGAAAAGTAAACTTGGCAGCCAGCCTTCGCCTCCCAGCCTGTGTACAAAAGTGTTTCCCTCCCCCAGGAGATGCTATGCAGATGGGGGTGGGCACACAGAGCCAGGGATGGATCCTGCCTGTGGCTGGCAGGGCTCAGCTGCCTGCACTTTGACCCCAGGCGTGCTCCACGATACGTGTGACCTGGGTCTGGGGCAAATAATCCTCATTCCATACATGTTGTGATATAGTCCTAGTCATGGTATATATATTTTTTTTTTTTT